>JASDAS010000019.1:22913279-23163278 GCA_033977485.1 Hydrangea macrophylla | reverse complement strand
AGGGTCGCTTGACCTTAGGCAATATCTTAGTACAAGAAGGATTGCTATCAGGGGGTGGTGAAAGGGACAGTTCGACCGGTCGAAGTGCCATATGTTGTGAAGGATTATTGCCGAGGGGTCTTCCAACCGGTCGAACGAGGCATCTCGACCGGTCGAAATGACCCCTGCATGAAAACTTTTTATACCCCTTGCGGAAATTATTTAAATGTTTTGATTAGTTCTTAGGGCACTTCTGGGACCCCTTTGAATATAAATTCATCGTATATATATATATATATATATATATTAGGCTTGTGAAAAATAATGAGATTAATTGTACAGGCTGTATGAAAAGTTTTTATTTTCATGTTGACCTTATTTAAATTGGGTTTCTTCTTTAGTTGCCTTGACATAGTTTTAACACATTAGATGTGGTTTGCTTGTGTTTGTTATTTGTTATTTTTGGCCAAAAATGTTTTTCTTGCCTTCAATAGATGCTAATATCTAACGCATAATGATAGGCGCCGAAATCATTCCCACAACCACTGATTTAACCAAATTGTGTGTGTGAGTGTGAGAGAGAAAGAGACAGAAGCTACCACACAGGCGTTGATGTGGCAAAATGAATTATTTTTGTTTTCATATCTGTGCAATGCAGGGATCTAACATTTTAAAAAGAATTTGTAGAATCTTTATGCTAGTTTTGCAAGTAAAAACAATTATGAATTAATTATATAAGATGCCAATGAACTCTTTGTAAAAGGTCAAGAAAAAGAAGAAGAGGAATATCGAACCTTAAAATTGAGCAATACAAAAACATTAACATGAAGAATAAACTTTTCAAATTTCGAAAATGCATAGAAAATCAAAGAAATTGGCATTGGCCAAATTGACTGGAATATAAAATGTCTAAGATATTTAATTCATACCATATCCTACAGATACATTTCGAAAAAAAATGAATATAAAATGGCATTAATTTATATGTACATAACATGTAGATATGTGTGTGTATTTTTCATTTAAATTTCATTAGCATTAATCTCAAATTAATATTAATATTAATTGCAATATGGAGAGAGAGATAGAGAGAAAGAAAAGAGGAGAGGAAGGAGTGTCACGTGGCAGAAACTGACTTTTGTTTGCACATATATATATATATATATATATAACGAGGATCTTAAGCGGGTGTGAAGGAGCGGACTTTGGGACGTACCACTTTTAGCAACGAAATGTCGCTTTTAGCGACAAAATTTTTCGTCGCTAAAACAATGATTTTTAGAGTCAAAAAATTTCGTCGCTAAAAGCCACATTTTCGTAGCTAAAAGTGATCCGTCCCAAAGTCCGTCTTTTGACACCCGCTTAAGATCCGGACTGTATATATATATATATATATTAGATTAGATATCCTATGTCAGGGTTGGTTTTGGATTTAACTTTAACCTCTAACTTTAATGTTCAGGTCGCTAGCGGGCCAAGGCCAAATTTTCATGGCTATCGATGTAATACCCGTAAAATTTCCGTATTTATAAACGGATCCCCGTGGTTTGTTCATATTAAATCCAGCAATTTAAGTCGTTAATTCTGGAACCCAAAATGCGTGAACGTACTCACTTACCTAATTACTCAGACTGTAAGTTTCAACCTCGGACTGACTACGCACGTATAACCGTAGAATTTGTGTCCGTATTAGACTGCGTAGCACATATTCCTAAGCGACGGCAACCCACACATTTTTGGAAAAAAATGGTACAACAAGAATATTACCCTAACTAGCCTATTGTACTACCCAACCCTCAATTAACCATTGTGTATGAACTTTAACCAAACAGACCCCCCATACCCGCCGGACTCCCATACACACCTCCCCCAAACCGCCGGCCATTTCTACCTCCCAAGGACCCTCCCCCCATCACTCACCCTCAACCCTTCAATCATGCAGATTTATAGAATCTGTCTGTATACATATGTATAGGTGTATGTATGTAATGCTGTGTGTATAAATATATCATCGAGAGTTGAGAGAGTATACCACACACTCACATTCTGCCTCACCCTCACCCTCACCCTCACCCTCTGCACTTCCCCTCTACTTATACACACTCTCTATATAACCACACACCCACCCAAACCAGGAAGAAGAAGAAGCTAGGAGGCGCAAGAAAGAGAGAGAGAAAGTTGATCGGAGAAGACTGTGAGAGAACCCGAGACTGCTGGTAAAGTTCTCCACCCCCTCTTATTTATTCTAGACTCATTTTTGCACCTCACACATACACTTAGACCCCCCACATGCAGACCTAAGCAGAGCTTTAAGCTCTGGCCATTTTTCCGGCACCATTAAAGCTCAAACATGAGCTTGATTTTCAAACTACTACCAAACCAACCCAAAATGGTACCAAACTGACCCCCTTAGTCCCAAGAAGACCCCTTAAGAATGGCCTGAAGTTTGAACCACGTTTGGTTCGCCATGCACGCGATTATTCTTTTAAAGCCCAAAAAGAATAATCCAACCGTAGGACCTTTAAACGAATTAACCCAGACTTGGGCTCATACTATGTTGTAGAGGGCCCTATTCTGGTCATTTTGGCGTTGGAATGAACAATTTCTATGGAGAAATGAGAAAGTAATGGCCTCTAGAAAGATTTTTCGGCGAAGCCCCGATTTTCCGGCGACCTAGCCTCACCGGAGAAGAAAAGATTTTCGGGTTATATCGTTTACCCGTATTAATTAATTCGGGTCGGGTCATGGGTTTGGGTATGGGTTGGTTTGTGTGTATGAATGGATAGTGGATTCGGGTTATATTAATGAAATGGTATTGGGTCGGATCTTTTAAGTTGGACCAGACTAAGTGTGTTAACGGGTGACCAGTGGACATGGGTTTGGGTATGGATCTCACCCGCGGTTAATTATTTAAATTAATATTGGTAATAATCCTTGATTTATTATTAATTATTCTGTAAGAGTTGATTAGTACTTAATAATCTGTTAATTAGTATTTTATTATTCTGTTAATCCTAATTAGTGTTTTAATATTCTGTTTTAGTAATAATTAGTATATATTAACTGAGATTAGTATATAAATACATTATTTATAATACATTAGATATTAATAAGTAATTAACAAATAAATATAAATAACTATAAATAAATTATAAATAGTTTTAAAAATCTAAAAATGGTTTTAAATAAATACTATAAATTATATTTTTTATTATAATTTGAAATATCATTTTTAATAGTATTCTTATATTATGAAATTATGAATTATTATTATATGATATACTTATTATTTATTAGTTTAAATAAATAATAAGTAAATGTTTTAAATAAAAATAATTAGGTGATAAATACCTAATAACCACTTTTAAATATAGGAAAATTTTATAAAATTTTCCTAAGGCCTAGTACCTTTATATTATAAATTATTATTTATAAAACTTAACTTTAGTATTTTTTTAATAATTATTAATTACTTATAAAGTATCCGTTTGGTTGTATTTTAATTATTAAAAATACCAAACGAACCCCGAAAATTATGAGATAAATACTACTAGCCTATTTTAAGGCCTAGTATTTAATAAAAATATTTATAAGGGTCAATTATCTCCCTAAACTGTATTTTATAATTATAGGACCCCGCAGTCTATTATTAGACGATTTAAACTTTGGAAATTCATAATAAATAAACCGTAGCTCAGGAAAGTACGCGGTCAGTTCCCAGTGTCTTAGAATAATGTCTAGAACATCCCCTTAAAGTTTGGTGACCTTTCGACACGGTCAAAAAATACAGCTTATCTTTAGGGCCCAAACTGGTATAGAAACCCAGCCTTTTATGCGACGGACTCCGATTTGAGTCTAGTCAATGGCGTTGGACTCAGAACGATGTCTGGATCATCATGTTGAGGTTTAGGAACCCACCCGGCATAATTACCATTATGCCCTTGATTTTAGTAAGCTTATTAATCAATGTTCTATGTAATTTTATACTTTGTAGGAACCGCTACGCTTACTGTTACGCACCTACATCGAGGTGAGTCGTCCTAACTCACTTGGTATATTATAGAATTATTCCTTGATCACATATGTATGCCCAGTACGTCCTGTGTGGACGATACTGATACGTATTAGTTATGTGAACGTGATATTGTTTCTTATATAATGAATGCTTGTTAGCTAACTATACTCCATGCTTATTTAATATTCGTTGATATTCTTGTTTATCATGATTTTTTTTCCCTAGTCGCATGAACATTCATATGAATATGGTCGAGTCCTGATGTCAACATTGACGTCTGCATGGTTAGTCACGGGGACTAACTCAGTCATATTAATATATACATTGAATGGACCGCGGTGGTCCGAGTGGTACAGTCAAGTAAATGGGAACAACAATGAAACTGCTATAGGGCCCTGCTAGGCGACGATAGCCAGAGTTTCCATTGAAATCATTGAAGTTGTACAGGAATTGATGGTTGATACGCTATAAGGCCCTGCTAGGCGATGATAGCAATGTATCCATCAGAATACAATAGTTACCTTTCAAATGCTATAGGGCCCTGCTAGGCGACGATAGCGCTGAAACTATTCTATTCTCCTGGCAAGGTCACATGATTACACTCTTTTTAAAATCAAAACTGCTATAGGGCCCTGCTAGGCGACGATAGCAACGTAATCATTCTACTCTAAGCCAACGGCGTTACACTAGTAATGTAACAAGTCACATGAGTTGGTTGTGGTGTCCATGGTCGAGTTAAAGTCGAATATATCGATAATGCATTGTGTCGTCATACTACCATGTCATATGCTTGTTTAATGTTGGTTCAAGATATTGTTATACTTGTATATCCTTAATTGTATTAGGAGTGATCGGTTAAGACGATTTCACTTAGCTTCAAAAGCTAACGGCTCCTTCCCTGCCCTGGACATTTTACGTCTAGGTTATACTGAGGAGAACTATCAAGGTAACAATGAAGATGCATATCACTATCCTCAGGCTGGGAACTATTAGGAAGGTGATCCTGAGGCAGACTATCAGGAAGAGTTCGATAACGAGGGTTACGGGTTTGCCAGTTAGAAGGAAGACCCTGACCTACTTCCGCATTAAGACTTCTCTTATGTTTTAACTATCTTTTGATTGATGTAATAATTTAAGTGGCGTAAATCGCCCAAACTTATCTTTTGTGGTTTTCATTTAGAACTTCTGTAATAGACTAAGTAGCAAAACACTTTAAGTTCCCCCATGAATACCATTAGACGCTTTTGTAATTTCCTCACTCTGATATATATATATATATATATATTGTATTAGCATGTTGCACGGAGATGTCAGTTTTATGTAACTCGTCATTCTCTACGGGTCCAAAAAGGAAATTTTAAATTTTCCCTATTTTTGGCTACTCCGGGGCATGACAATCGATCCTAAAGATTTTGTTTAGCTTGCGAATTTAACGAGGGGAAAAAATAAAATTGATTCCTTAATACATTTTTTAGTGTTTTTTTCTGTGCTTATATAATATTAAAAATTTAAAAATTTTAGGATACTACAAGCAAGGATGGATCCAGAAATTTAGTTTAGCGGGGGCGAAAGCATACGAGTTGCCCCCGGAAAAACAATGCCATTTATTTATACACTTTTTATAATGAGATAAATATATAAGGAGAGACAGATACAAACTATTTGAATCAATAAGGTATAATGCAGTTTGTAAACAAAATTCAGAATTTATAACACACACCAAACTTTTTCAAAAATTACATATACACATCCATTTTTAAAATTAAAAAAAAATCTAAAGAGGGGCGAGCTTAATAATTTAAAAAATTTTAAAAGGGGGGGGGGGGGGGGGGGGGGGGGGAGAGGAGTGGGGTGTGTGTGTGTGTATAACGTGTATTTTTAAATAATACTAATATAATTAAGTGTTTTTTTTTCTTTCCAAATCAAGCCCCCTGGCTCCCGTGGATCCATTATTGACTACAAGGAAATATGAAGATAAAAGAAAGTCACTCATCAAAATTTTAAAATTTTGAGTTCTCTTCACCCTTATACTTTTGGGCAATGGTAGGGGCACTAACAACTTCCACTAACACTTACTAACACACTCTATCTCTCTCCTAGTGGTACTGTGGGGCCCACTGCGGACCCCACAGTACCACTAGGAGAGAGATAGAGTGTGTTAGTAAGTGTTAGTGGAAGTTGTTAGTGCCCCAAATATTACTCTATACTTTTCCTGTTGACTTTAGTCAATATTTACCTTTTTAATTAAGCAAAGAGATATGGTTTTAATCACATTCAATGTCGTCGAGTGATAAGTTTTTTGGGTGTATTATATATTTAAGAGGTTTAGTGTTCGAATAATGAAGAGCATGACTACTGAAAAATTCACCCGACAACTCTAGACCTCGAGAGATTATTCGAGGTGCGGGATAAGTTGGCCCGAACACCCCTGTTGTCAAAACAAAAAGAGAAAGATATGGTTTCTTAGTGGTGTCAAACGGGACGGGCCGGGCTCGGTCAAAACAGGCTTGACTGGGCTTCGGGCCGGGCCGGGCCGGGCCTCACCTAAAATCGGGCCGGGCTTGGGAAGGGAGGGGGGTGTCCGCCCCGGACCGGTGGCCCGGGCCTAGCGGGCCGGACATCGGGCCGGGTCGGACGGGCTAGCGGGCTTCCTTCGACTTTTGGGCTTAACCGTGGTGGGCTTCGGGCCGGGCCGGGCCGGACATTTTCTTCATTTCGGGCCGGGCCGGGCCGGGCCATGGACGGAAGAATGTGTGTCCACCCCGGCCCAGGGTATGTGAACCGGGCCTAGCGGGCCGGGCTTTTAGCCCGAAAAAAGCGGGCCGGGCTCAGGCCGGGCCGGGCCAACGCGGCCCGTTTGACACCTCTATGGTTTCTATGGTGTTTTCTTCTGACTTTTAAAAAATAAAAAAAAAAAACTAAATTAAAAAACTAAGTAAAATTTTCCAACTAAAAAGATAGTCTTAAGACCCCCAAAAAAGTAACTACTAGAAGGATGTTTGGGACTTGGGAGTAACAATAGCACAGTAGGTGTTGTGTTTACCTTTGAAAATAGTGTTTGTAGAATTATTAGAAAAGACAAAAATAAAAAGCAAAAGAAAGAAAGAAAAGAAAGAACTATTTTTCTTTGGAGCCTATAAGTATCAGTCCATCCCAAAGTCCTTCCATTCAAAAGCCAAAAAGAAGAGGGAAACAATTTGCACTCCCCAAAGTAAGCTCCGTTACTCTCTCTCTCTCTCTCTCTCTCTCTCTCTCTCTCTCTCTCTATATATATATATATATATATATATGTATATGTACGCCATGACCAAGGTTACAAGTCATCTTGAACAAAGGGGCCTTGCCAAACTTCCGAACCTCAACCAAATCTCTTTCGAGTAAATTTCAATAATCCTTCAATACCCATCAAAAAACTTACAGAGATCAATCCAATTTTCCCAAGAATATGGATTCATTGGACATCACAGCGCTCAAAATGGAGAAGGCCAACGCTATTTTAAGGTACCGTAGGCTTCAAAAGATCACAACCCTGTTCCGATTCATCGAGCTACTCGTCGTTCTGACCTTTCTCTCTAGGCTGTTTCCGGTCACCTTCAAAATCTCCGGCGAGTATTTCCGGGGAGTCTCCCTCGCTCTTTTTAGTCCTCGCTTCGTTTTTGTGGTGGGTAATGTTATTGTCATCATTCTGTTCCTGAAATCTGGGAAATTTTCAACCAAATACGGAAATAACAACAGTTCTGATTTGTACGATGAGTACATCGGGAACAGAGAAAAGAGTCGGAAAATTGAAAGTGAAAAACAGAGCATGGGTGGTGAGAGAGAGAATCAAAATATAGTACTAGTAAATGTGAATAATTATAGGGAAATGAAAATTTATAGGAGTAATTCAGAGAATTTGATAAGAGAGTACGGTGAGAAAGATTACCGTGAACTGAGAAAGTCTGCGACAGAAAGGTGCCGGAAAAGTGTGAGCGACGATGAGATATTGCACAAGGATGACATGAGCGGCGAGGAGTTCCGGCGAACTGTGGAGGCTTTCATTGCCAGACAACAGAGGATTCTAAGGGAAGAAGAAGACTTTTCAGCCATATAGTAGTCACCTTGCTCCAAGGGGGGAGGAAAAAAAAAACACTGTTTTTCACCACCTTTTTTTTTTTTTTTTTTTTTTTCTGCCATGTTGATATGAACATGTAAAATGGCAATCATGAAGATAATGAAAGTTTTATTACTTAATTTCTTATGTTTATCCTTAATTGATTTGTGTTTTCTTCTTTCTTGCTCTTTTAAGATCCATAAAGCTCTATTTGATCTATTTATCCAATAGCAAGTTGGTGAAAATTTTGTCAACTTAATTGAATTCACTCATTTTAATCAGGACGTAGATTTTTTTTTTTTTTTTTTTGTGTAAATTTCAGACGGATGATCCGTCGAATCTGGTTTTGCGACATCCAATTGCATATTGCCACGGTACTAGATATGTGTATCTAACACTTGAAGCAAATGATGTATTGCATGATTTTTCATTAAGGGAAGTTATTCGGTGAGCGCGTTATACCTCATCAGTATGTTGATGTGGTGTAATTATGTAATTTAAAGCATACACGCGCCCCATACTTTCAGTAGATCATGACAAATAGTTGGCAGTTTTAAAATTTGAGATCATACTAACCACTTTTCATGATCTCCCGAAAATAGGGGTAAGTATTTGGTCTAGATTAAATCAGCACGCCAACGTGGTGTAACGGACTCACTGAATAATTTCTCAATAGGGAAAGCGCAGCAAAAATATGGTGGAAAAATCAATTCAGCAGTAAAATTGATAGCGTGCCAATTTGTAATCAATTCATCCGTCTTGCATTTAAACTTTTTTTTTTTTTTTTTTAAGGTCATTTAAGAATGTCATTTCAAAGATACATGTAGATGAGGAAAAGTATTTTGTGTCAATGACATGGTATTACTAACCAATGATATTTCTTTATTTATCCATACGGGCCCTCTCTTTCTAGAGGAATCATTACTCTGACATTAATACAATTCCCTTTTCAAATGGGCAATGCTATTGTGAGAAGCTTCTCACATGAGAAGGCGGGTTTTAACCGTAGGATGAGCATCTAGCCTTAAGATTCCCAGGAATCTGGAGAGAATCTTAAGGCTAGATGCTCATCTAACGGTTAAAACCCGCCTTCTCACATGAGAAGCTGCTCATAATAGCATTTCCCTTTTCAAATAGGCTTAAGGACACTTTAGTTGTAATGTAGGCTCTGACATAATTTTTTGTCATATTTTATTGATGAAGTTAGTGTCCGGGCTTACATTGCAACGAAATTGAAATTACAAGGTCTACAATGTTGCAACTGAAATTGAGGGTTTAAAGTGAAACTTTACCCTAACTACAGGATATCAAACTATCTTTAATCCTTTTCAAATATGTAAGAGATGATAGACAATGAGGTAATATCCCAGTTCCATTGAATGTTTACTTTTACTATATGAAGGAGAGGGAGAGAGGGACGGATTATGGGACAAGGATGGGAAAGGTGTTTCAAGAGGACTAAGAGAAACAGTGTATATTTGAGGGAATAGTATTCTAAATTATTGTTTTGTGAAAACATATATGCTTTGCTGCCAAGTTGCCAATTGGGTCTTTAAAATTTTAAATTAGGTGCCAAAGTGTAAGGCTAACCAATCAAAGCAGCTTAATATTGGAAAGTGGGTCAGTCCATGCACAGCACTGATGCTTCCAGGAAAAAATTAATAGTTCCTTGGTGGTTTTTCTTTTTTTTTTTTTTTTTTTTTTTTGCTAGTGGTCAAAGCACCCGCAGGCGCCACACACACACTTGCAGTTATACTGCAAACAGCCAGGGGGGCCACGGGCCCACTTCAAAAGGACTTCCTCCCATAGACGGCTGAGGGGTAAACAACACCCCCGATTCCCCACGAGGGGAATCGAACCCCCCACCTCCCACTTGGGAGAGATGGGGTAAGACCAACTGGACTAGGCCCACTGATCCCTTGGTGGTTTATCTGTTTGAGCTACATGGCTTTCCGTCAGAATCTCAGATACACCAACTTTACTGCCTTTCCCATCATTAGTGGAGTTGTTTTTATTTTTAGTAAATAAGCACTTGCTCATTCACACTAAGCACTTACTCACACGACACGCTCATAATAGCCCGTAGGAGAGAGAAGGTGAGAGTGTTGCTTTTGATAGAGAGTGGAGTCATACAATCTAAATCACTGTGATATCATGTAAGATTGTATCCCCTCTCACAGATTTTAAATTTTTGCAAAGTTGGAGAATTTTTATGCTGAGTTGGATAAAAATTCCCCTAAAAATAGGGGACCAAATGAATTTATATAAGTTTTCTATTAATTTGTGATACCATATAAATAACAGTTGTAATGAATATTTTTTTCCCTAAATCCCGTCCCCAAAATTCCACTTTTATTTTATTTTTTTATTATAAAAACTTGTGGTATGTAAATGTTGGTGTTTCAAAATCCAACTCCGCAACTACACACACAAAATTATATATTTATAACTAATTCTTTCTTTGAACCACACAATACAGATGAATAATATCTTCGAGAGAACCCATCGACCACAAATTTTAGGACCTGTTATATGTTCGACAATAGTGCAGGGGCAGGGCTTATGGAGCATCTGCAAAATGTAAGCTACACATAAGTTAACAGGGAAGAACCAAAAATATGACAAGTGAGAACCACCATTTCTGTGGACCTAAATGGTTCTCAGTTCCTATATATGTTAATCATTTGTGTAAATCCTCATTATACATATATCTCCTTGCCAACATAAAGCTCCAGTCACCTCCTGTGCCTGCATCATGATCAAAGAATTTCAGAGAGTAGATTCTTCTGTCCCAGTCTAAATATAATTAAAATAAAAAGTTTAGTGCACGGAGCTATCAAATAAATACCAATAATGTAGCCAGAACCACTTATTTCTATTAAGAGTTTACCTTTTTTCCCCTGAAAAACTGAAAATAGAAAAACAGTCTTCATAGAATAATTCATCTACTTTTCGCGTGCGTGGGGTGGGTTGTCTGGTGTTCATGTTCTCTATTTTCTGGTTTTTTTTTTTTTTTTTTTAATTGAGGTTTTTTGGTTGGGCAATGTGTCTTATTGGGTCTTGGTGTTCCAGCCGGGTGTTTGTATTGTGTGTGTCTATTGGCTCTGCCCCAACAAAGAATAACAAGTTTCATTCCATTGTTCTGGGCACGAGATATTTAAGCAACACGTAACAAAACCAAATAATGTAGCCAGTATTTGTATTTATTCACCTTTGTGGTACTCAGTGTAGCCAGAAAATGTTTCTATGAACATAAAGTTAATTGGCAAGAGAAAATCAAAGAACAATCTATGAGCATGACATGAAGCAAATTCCAACAGAAATAAATGGGGTTGGACATAGTGTTCCCCAAGAGCTAGACAAAGGATAGAGCTATACATGCAAGCTTCCAAAGCGCTCGATGCAGTGAGCTTCGCAGCATTCTAAACTCTGGGCTCAGTGGACTCAAATTCAAATCTATAGGTTCAAACATTTACAACCTTCCGATGCACTCACTTATGTGAAGATAATATTGGCCCATATCTTCCAAAACAGTCCTGCTTATCATGTTGTCTTGTTGCCAAACAAAAACCATATGACCCAGATGTTCATTTGAACAGGTTACTTCCAATAACAGATAGTCAGATCTCTGACACAATCATCCTTGTTGAGAAGATGAAAATCAACCTATTGGGACACCAAAAGGAAAAGAAAACTAAGAAATTTCCCTGGTAGCCTAGACCGAAGAATCAAGATGTGCTGAAACATAGCACACCAGCAACAAAACGGGATCTGAAATAGATCGATAGATGTAAAGAAGATGAAGTAGATTTCATCCAAACAATTTCAATGAATTTTTTTTTTCGCATGTCCCATTACTAAAACATGATATCTATGTTTTCAGTTAATAATAAAATCGACACAATTGTCTTTTCCAATACTTAATATCAACCAAATATTGTGTTGCTGATACCATGAGGACCAAAGGCCAGTTAGCGTCATCGTCATGATTAGAATTGACACTTAAAACTAATAATAATGTCTAATGACGAGGCACAGAGCACACTACATATCTGCATCCATTTGACTGATTTATTAACCTTTTACGAGGCACTGGTGGGTTTCAACAAGTAAAATGGGTCTTAGATTGTTATTTCTTTAAAATTTTGGAGAGGAGAGTTAGATACTTGCCTCAGTATTTAGATGAGATATTGCCTGAAAAGAGGGAAAAGAGCATTCGAGTTTCCTTCACCGTATTCTCAAAGATGGCAAATCTACACAGCCATTTTCATTGCAATTTTCTGGTGAGGATCATAACCTATGAGTTTGAAGTCAGAGGCCACAAAGGAATCTATATCCTTCTTTTCAGGATTGATCTTCAAAATCTGCATTCCCATAAAGTGGAAAAAGTAAACAAGAGTAAAGGTCAAATATTACCTTTGAACCAACAATAAATATCTGACAAGACTTAACAGAAAAACGAACATAAATACCATACACAATAACACTTACTGGAAAGGGTTTAGGCAGCTTCTGAAGCTGCTCCTGAAGAGGTCTGACATGAGTGTGATAAACATGAGCATCCCCAATGACATGGACAAAATCACCAGGAATAAGATCTGTGCGAGATAGACGGGGACCATCAATTATTATAAATTAAAAAAAAAAGTTAAAAAGCAAATAAACAATGTAGGGTGCAAATGACTCAGTAGCATCTGAGTTTTCGCGCTTCACGAGGCTTGGGAATGATCAATGGGGCTCAAATCAAGCCAACAGATAAGTTTTCGAGCTTGGTTTACTAACGATTCCCCAGGCTCACAAGCTGACTCAGTACATGAAAAGGTTGGAACTTACCCAACTAATTCTGAAGCCATGACAAATTTCCAAATTTTAAATTTAAAAGGTCAGATATTGAACAGGCCAAGAGGCTGTTTCGTATGTCATGGCTGTCAGCGGCCATGAATCTGTAGTTACGGCAGCAAGTCATCTCGTCGTACAAAGCAATATAAACTAGAGAATAAATATACTCCGAAGCTTTTGGTTTTGCGATTACATAGCCAACAAGAACATGATGCAGTGATCACACACAACGTTCATGGCATGGTATGATAGTAATTTGTATGCAGAAATGGCCATTGGTGTAAGCACCACCAACCTTGCCACTGAGTATGTCCAGGAGCTACCCTAGCTCAGAGCCTCAGACTCATTTATTAAACTAGCTCTGAAATAGAGCTCAAGCTTGGCTGGTTAATTTGGTAGGTAAACAACCAAGCCATTCATTAACTGCTCAGTTCATTTGCAGCCAATCTACAGTTGGACTAATTAACAAGTGCCTGATGCAGTGTTAGAAAACTCCTATTCACCCATCAAGATTTAAGAGCTATTATAACACCAACTTTTCAGATATTAAACCTTCTACCATATTCACATGTTCCAGAAAATTGGTAAGGATTTTTTGATGCATACCACAAACATGAGCAATGATGCATGTCAAAAGAGCACAAGAAGCAATGTTAAACGGCACTCCCAGGCCCATGTCGGCAGAGCGCTGATACATTTGACATGATAACTCCCCATTGGCTACATAAAACTGCAAAAAAAAAAAAAAAAAAAACACTCAGATGAAATAAATGATAGAAGCAGCAGAAATGAACCAACCGGTTAAGAGCCTGTTTAGGTTCGCTTTTAGAACAATCACTTTTTGAGAAAAAGATTTTTTGAAATGCTACAAATTGGAGCTTTTAAAAAAGCTGTTTTTTAGCTTTAAACAATCACTTATAAGTGATTGTTGACCTACAAAAAGCAATCCCAAAGAGGGCTCTACGTACTAACCTGCACAAACATGTGGCAAGGTGGAAGTGCCATTAAATTAAGATCCGAAGGATTCCAAGCTGAAAGAATAATCCGACGGTCATCTGGACTATTCTTAATCTTGTGAATAACATCGAACAACTGGTCAAATCCTTGACCAGTATAGTCAGCATGCATGTCAGTATACCTGTATATCATAAGACCCGACGTTAATATGCCTCACCAAATACAAATTGAACAGCCAAACTTCAAAAACAGAGAATCAGCCAACCTAGCACCAAAGTGCCTCCACTGGAACCCATATATAGGCCCTAAGTCACCCTCTTCCCTATCCACCAAACCAATACTGAAATAGAAAACATCACTACATCAAATAAATTGCATGAAAAGTAGCATTACGCAAACATTCGAAACATAAAAAACCTTTACTTGCCTATCAAGGTATTCTCTGGATGCATTACCATCCCATATATGAATGCCCTTGTCCTGTAGGACCTGTTAACAACACAAACTTAAAAATGCAATCCATTTCCACTACAAGTTCTACTATCTAGTAACAGATAAGGGAACACTCTGTTGGAGATTTCTTTAAGTCCTGAATACAGTCACATAGATGCACATATATAAACTCATTTCCATTTAGATTCCAAGTAAACTAATATCCCAAGGTTCCTTCCCTGTGATGTTCAGGACCTTGTATGCACCTGCCACAAACAAATTTAGTATTAAGTAGTAAGCACCACACATAGACTACCCGAAAGCCCCACTTCTTTGAACAAACTTCCCTTACAGAACATGCAATCAAGAACTCCTCCATTTCAAGATTATATATATATGTATATCGTGCTCTCCAGAAACTAAACAGTAGGTAAACCAACTTTGATGCTTGTACGCCAATAACTGCAGGAATAGCCTAAAACAAAAGGAAATATCAAGATGTCGATTCCATACGGCGTACAACTAGTTGATTCACAAAATAGCACACCAAGTACAACCATACTTCAACGGTGATATGTGATATCTGATAAACATTGTTGCATTATGAAATGGGTAAATATCATCTACCTCCCTTGAGGGTTGACCCGATCACACCCGCCACCCCTCACGTATATCTCACTGACCTCCCTTGTCAAAGATTATAAGTATCAAATACCTCCCCTCTGTTAAAATTCTGTTAGTTTGACTAACAGATTTTTGTTGACCTCATTTGAAAAAATATTTAATATCAAAAGTACCCTTGCTTTTGATGAATCTCAAATACTAAATACTGTAGGGGCAAAAAAACCATACCCAACCCCCAATTTCTTCAACTTTCCATTGTTCTTCTTCGTCCTAGTCTTTGCTCTTCTTCAATAATATATATGCGTATTTATGCATGTGTGTCTGCGATATAACCCCAAAATAAAATGCAAATTTAATGATCTTATTTTCTCTCAGTGCAACACATCTCAAAGAATCTAGACCCATTTTTAGAGAGAGGTAAGGATTTCAAAATTTTCATCGGAGTTGCAGTAACCCATAGAATGGTTAATTTCCGGTCGTGTTTGGATCTCTCTCTCTTTCCGGTCGTGTTTGGATCTCTCTCTCTCTCTCTCTCTCTCTCTCTCTCTCTATCTATCTATCTATCTATCTATCTATCTATCTATCTATATATATATATACATGTATATGGGTGTATAAATACCCCATTCTCTCTATCAACTCACTGACACCCCCATCCCCCGGATCTTCGATCTTCCCTCCACTGACATTCCCTCTAAACAACCCACCGATCTTCGATTAACATTCACGTCTTTGCACTTTGGTCAGATTCTGACACCCGAGCCAACCGATTTGTTCTTGCAAAAAAATTTAGTTAGGATTTTTAGGATTTCTTGTGGAGGGGGTTTTGGTGGTGGAAGATTTAGGATGATAATTACATATGCAGTAGGGATGGGTAATTTTGTCTTTATATCTTTTGGCCATTGGCTTGAAATACCAGAAATTTTTATAATAAAAAATTATAAATAAAGTGAGGGCAAAGCAGTAAATGAACTGATTATGTTAACTCCTTTATATGACAAACTATGACAAGGGATGTCAGTGTGATATCCCAAACGTGAGGGGTGACAGGTGTGATCGGATCAAACGCCAAGGGAGGTAGGTGATATTTACCCTTATGAAATCCAATGACATCATGTACCTACACAATAGTTCGGGTCCTCCAATTTTTTAGCTTTTAAAGTTCTCCTCAATCTTCAGGCTTGTATTTGAGCCCCATCATAAACATGCACTCTCTTAAAACAAGTATACAGCTAACAATCAAGCAACAAAGAAAGAACTTCTAAAAAAGATTTTCAAATAACTTGGACCAAATTAATTAACAAATCACTATACCCAGTGGTCTGATTTTTCTTTTTTTCAGGTAAGTGACACAATGATATCATTAGATACTAAGGACGTGAAAAAGAACAAAGTATATGGTCCAATTGTTCAGGAAAGATGAAAGACATACCTTAGCACTTGTTGAACCACTTATGAACCAAAGAAGTTCTTCAACAACACCTCGCCAGAATACTTTCTGTGTAAAACAATTCAGAAACACATAAGTCAAATCACATGAAAAATGATAAAAAGATGTTTTATTCTGAGTAAAAGAATGATCTGAAACATGTCATAAGCCAATCCAAATTGGAGACGAACAAATTGCAAATACAGAAGAAGACTTTAAAGTGAAAAAATGCATGCCTTCGTCGTAAGAAGGGGGAAAGATTTGCGCAGATTGAACCGCATCTGTGGACAAAAAGAGCATCAAATGTACCGATCTACATGACATTATTATTTGAAAGCTTCTCCTCAGAAGCGCGCGCACACACACACACACACAAAAAAAAAAAAAAAGGAGCTTCAGTATAATATGAGATCAGCAGTACCTGGCAACCAAATTTTGATAAAGTACCAGTCCCAGTCCTGTCACCTTTTGAAGCGCCATTTGAGATTATGTCTTGCACCAATCTCAAATACATGTACTCTTCATGTTTCTCAAAAATCATCTTGGGTAGGAAGGAGAACTTCTTCACGTCAAACTTAGCTGAGTCACAGCAGCTATCGGACATCGGACCAATGTTTTGACAAGTAGATTCAGCTGGAGAATTCCTCACACGGACATAAGAAGTGAAAGAATGGCGAATATTATTCTCCACCAAGGGGAAGGATGAGTGCCAGGGCTGAAAAACAGAAAAATCAATAGCAGGCATGAAAGTGTCACATTCAATGCTTGTCTCAATTTCTGTAATGTGGATAGCATCACATCCACGAGCATTGAGGGCTTCCCTGCATTGACATATACAGCCAATAAAAAATAAGAAAGGAGGAAAAGGTTACGAATAGTGAATCGTAGCTGATAAGATTCACTTTATTCTTTTCAGGAAATAAATAACAATATGTATGCCTATCAACACATAAAACACATGCACCGTGCTTGATGTGAACAAAATAACAATTTTAGCACAAGTTTAATGGAATATCAAGGCTACCACTCAAAGTTTAGAACTTCAAAGTTACCAATCATGAATCATATTGGTTGTAAGGAAATCGAATCAACTCGTACGGATTGACTTGTAACTAGTGACTCGGCTATGACAACTATGATCAAGAGAGCAATAATCAACTAAGTGCAAACCTTAATATCTGGCCACCTCCTATGACAAACACTTTCTCAATGGATAAACAATAAGGAGATGCTGCTAGTAGTTCCAAAGCAGAAGCAATGCTTCCACATATCAAAACATTCTCTGCAGTTGCAAAATCAAAACTACCCGAACGAGTCAGAACAACATTAAGGCGACCAGGCAGTGGCCGATACTCCAAGGGGATACTTTCCCATGTTTTTCTACCCATTATGACTGCATTCTTTTTCGCAGGTTCTGATGTAGTCAGAGTAACATCCTTAAAAAATTTGAGGTCCGAAGGCATTCTCCAGGGTAATTTCCCATCCTTGCCAATACCCATATTTTGAGTTGCAGCCACAACAACTTGGTAAGTCCTCTGTGGATCAGGATGTGAGTTGACACTGCCATTAGGGATGTTCATGACGGTAGCCATAACCGAGTGGAAAGCCCGCAGGAGATTCGAAGATGACAAACCACGACCAGCACCAAACAACCAACTTTTGCGGACGTGCGACAACACCTGCAGTTCATAAGAGAAAAGATCTTAATATCGGCAGTAAGGACAAAAATTAGAGAGAACTCCAAACTACAATCAATTTACCATCGAATGACCGTTACAACTCAGAATACAAATGAGTGGCAAAGATATAAATAAATAATAAAATAAAAATTCATCATAGCTAAACATAATGCTCGACAATTTAATGCTACACCCACACCAAATTTCACACCCTACAATCCTAGCCCTTGATTCCAGTAAGTCTCATGTGAGTCCCACATAGGTCCTACACGGGACCCACAGGAATCAAGGGTCAGGATGTGTTGGGTGTGGAATTTGGTGTGGGTGTAGCATTTTTTGAATAACAAAATGTGAACTCTGAGATGGACAAGTCAATAGGCCTCTTTTTCTTCACAGAAAACCTTCATCCAAATGGACTTGAACCATGGTCTTTCTTTCCTTTTGGGGGTCACAGTGTCTAACATTCAATGGGACAACAAAAATTTTAACTCAAAATCAAATTGAAAACATAAGTGGAAAATGTTATGGCGGGTTCACACAGAAACAAAGAGATATGGTTCAGAAAATAAAACAACTTCCACACCAAAGCTTGCACTAAATAAGTTCATTGTGATGACTACAATAACTTGACTTCTCTAAGAAAAAACAAGAACAAGAACGAGAAATAATATTATATATTATTAAACAAATATATGAACTATTAATCTAACCATCATCATGCTCACTATTATTCAGTTAATGCCGATACAAATATAGAATCACAAATCAAAACAACAAACAATATTTTCTCTATTTATCATAAATAAATATCAGAACTTTAGTACTGCTACAATTAATAGCTACAAACAAACAATAGTTGCGACTGAAAATGCAATAGGGAGCTACCGATCAGAAACCAAAGAGCGTGGCGCACAAAAAATTGTATCGATGGAACCTAATTTTTTTAGAATTTCTAATGATCAAGAAAGTTGGGGGACCAAACTAGGGTTTCGATAGGGATGAGAGCGGTTAAGTTCTTCAACATTCATTCCTGTGTAGAGTCAAGGAAAAGTGTTTTGAGTGTGAGAACGAGTATAACCGCTTTCAATCTCTCCCTTAATACAGAAAGAAATAAACGCATGTGTGTGTGTGTGTGTGTATATATATATAGAGAGAGAGAGAGAGGTGAGACCGGGGCGCACGAACAAAAAATTCCAAAAGCACGGTTGACGCCTAGTGTCGCCACCGTGTGGCGGAGTATGAATTCTGCAGCGGCGGCTGAACTAGCTAAGGCCCCGTTTGGAAACCGTTTCTGGAGTACATTTATTGTTAATGTGTTGGTTTAAGGATAAGTTAAAAAAAAATATATGTTAATTTAAGTATTTCAAATTTTTTTCGAACAAAGAAAACCCTCAGAGATGCCACACCCGACACACCCTAACATTTTTAAAACCCGACGGTAAGAATACTGAGCTGCCACTAGTGCTTACACCAAAGACAATTAAATAGCTCGCACGGTCGGAGCAATCTCACCATACTAATGTCCATTTTAAAAAAAGTTTTTAAATTTTAAACTTTCATATTATCTTTTGATCTATAATTCTATTTTTCGCAAAAAAATATATTGTTGTAATCGTGTCGACAAGATTTATAAAATTAGTACTATTGCTAATATGTTTTGAGAATTTTTTTTTTTACATATCTTCACAATTGTTTTCCTGAAAAGTGGTAAAATTTCACTACTAGTTCATCACATTTCAAAATTGGTGAAATTTCATCACTATTTTGAGCATATTTTAAATTTCAGATATAGTACAAATCCCACAATCAATATATAGTACAAATTTTAGATACAAGAAACATTCTTCTAAGAATTGCGAGCACAAACTTGTTACTTTTCCTTTTGCTTCTTCATTCTTCAACTTTCAATTTTAGTATTATTCCAAACAATGCTTAATATAAGTTTTCAACAAATAAAAAAGCAATCATTCTAACTAGATAGAGAAGCAGACCCGAACCCATCTGGTTTGATAATTGTGTCTTGTAATGGCCACATGTCATTGTTTAGAAAGGCATACAAAAACGTAAAGAATACGATAATCAAATTCAAAGTGATGAAATTCCACTAGTGTTTTGAACACATTTTAAAAAGTGATGAAATTCACTACTGTTTCACCATTGTTTTGAGTACAATGGTATTATAGTATAGATATATGAACACATGAAATTGTGTAGTAATTCACATGTTTGAAAGTGGTGAAATTTCACTAGTATTTTCAGGAACAAGATTGTTAAAGCATGTAAAAAAAAAAAAAACTAATAAATTACTCAAAACATATTAACAATGGTAGTAGTTTTGTAGATTTCGTCGACACCATTCCAAGGATATAAAATTTATAAATATTAGAGTTGTAGATCAAAAGTTATGGAGGTTTAAAATTTGAAAAATAATTTTAAAATGAGAGTTGCTATTGTGTGTCACTCACACGGTGTGAGTGGCAATGGGAGTGAGGCGCCCTTGAAGTGAAACCGTGAGTGATTTGTTTGGAGTTTCTGGCACGTGTTGTATTCACATGGTGACGTATTAGTTGGATGGTATTCCTGTTGGAATTTCTGGGTGGGTGCGTGCGTGGGAAAGGGTAATGTTGAGTTTTTGATTTTATTTTGTACTTTTATCTAAGATATTTATTTGGTAAGAGATTTTAAATCAAAGTGAGATAATTAGTTAGCCTTAAACCACTACATTTATTTAATTAGAGGGATTCTCATCTAATTTTTCCCAAGAGGGATACTCGTGACACGACTCAATCCACTAACTCGTGGGTCTATGGGACGGAATGGGCTCACTCACTAACAATGTCGTGGACTTTTTCATTTTAAATTTAAAAAATAAATTTGAACAATTCAATTTCATTAATAACGCACAATTACAACCAAGGGAAAGGACCCCAAGAAGAATACAAGAAATAAAGTTACATTGCTTTAAGGGTTATTGGGTAGGCCGAGCTGGGAAGTTCGCAAGTTGGTCTGAGAGAGGGAGGATGGACCACCAAATAGGTTGCTTAATGAGCTAGACCAATTCGGCATGTTTTACACTTCTATCAGGTGGTGAGCTGGGCCGAGTTGGGCTAGACCAATTTGGCATGTTCTAATTTACATCTCTATCAAAAAATTACTTCGTCTAGCTTTTGATACAAATAATTTTAAAAATTCTTCAATACATTCTAGCAGTTTAGGGTGAAACATACTATTAATGATTTTAGTGCTAAAATATTTAACTAATTCCAAAATATTGTAAATTATAGGACCTTAAGTTAAAATCTTAACACCAAATTGAAATGCATAATAGCTATCAAAAAATCAAGAAATACTACATAACACATCCTGAATTGCAGATCCCAAATGGAGTAGTAATTTTTGACAAATTAATAACCCGTGCGCGGGAAAATCCGCGACCAACTTGACATCAAACTCAAATACAGTACAAAAATGCTATACTATGCTTTTAAAAGCGGGCCCTCCACCGGTCGTTGATCCCAAAGTACTGCCAATGACTTTGAATTGTTGTTGAAATTATAAACACACCATTTTTTTTTATTTTTTTTAGAAATATTTGAAATACTAACAAATTCCAATAACACTCTGTGGGTGTGAATGTATTTGGAATTTGTTAGTACCCCTAGTATTGTTTTTTTTAATCTAATAAACACTAACACCATATTGGAAAATTATTCACTCTATCTCTAGACTTCTAGGCCTCGTTTATTTTGCAAGATTAAGGAGGGGATAGTGGGGGATTTGATTAATAGTCTTATTTAATTAAATAGTTCAGTGTTTGGCAAGACCATTTTGCTCAGAACTAATTGTCCATTTTAAAAGAATAGCCCCCCATAAGTTATACTATGAGGGATGTGGTATTATTAGTCCCGAGACTATTAATTAAATGGGACTAATTGTCCAATCCCTTATCCGCCATCCAAACGTGGCCTAGTGGTATAAGAGCATCTCAGCAGCTCTCTAATTTTGTAAAAAAAAAATCCAAATTTGCTACTTTTTTATTTATTTATTTTTAATTTTATCCCTCCAACAGACTCGCCACTCTGCTCGCTAAAATGACATCTCAAAAATGACTCGCCACATCCAGCATACTATGCTCCCTCGCTAGCTTCCTCATCAAACTCCCAACAGTAGCTCCCTCTCTTTTCTTTGCTATGTTTGACGGTTGAGATTAGGGCTTGGTTATTAAAATAATATATTTACCTTGTATCCAAGCTTTTTATTTATTTATTACTAGGCGTAACACGTGCGTTGCACGTGTGGTAGCTTGTCTCAGACAATCCGTGAAAACTGTATTTGTAGAGGAACATATGGAGAATACAATTTCTTGCTAGCAAATATATAGAGAATATATATAACATACAACTAATATATAGCTTAGAAGAAAACACGAGGTTATGTACATATACACAAGGCTGTCTGAAATGAGAATCCAAGGATAGAATATTACAAGTCTTCCATTTCTGCCAAACTAAAATTCTAAATATAAGTACGTCAAAAGAGTGTTCAATTCAAGCCTCGTAGAGTTGCAATTCTATTCCAGTCTTTATGTCAAAAGCATGTGACCTGGGACATAAAAGAAAACACAAAATTGAGGACAAAGTTGATATCTCACACATTGAAATTTAAGAGATGATTGTCCAGAAATTAGATGAAAGAATAGGGCAAAAAGTAGCCAAAAAGCATGGCAGCCAAAAGCAAAAAGCTGTTAAAAATAGCACCTATGCAATAATTGTGCATTATCTTAGCATCTGTAAAGTTTTGGGGGTAAAAAGATAGAAATTGGATCTCACCTAAAGACTTGATATTGTTTTTTTGCTGACAGCTAATTCCTGTATCAAAAGAATGGGTTTATAAGCTGATATAAATGGGAAGTAATCATCTTCAAATTGTTGGGATAGTAAGCAAACCTGTGGTCGAGGCTGAGTTGATATCAGAAGATAGTTTTAGTTTGGTTAGAGGAACAAAACATCATGATTATGGAACAAAAGGTAGTTTTATAGTTTGAACCCTATGATATTGTAGTATCTGGTGCTTCCCCAAAACAAGTAATGCCATAGCGCCTAATCAGTACGGTCTCCAGGATCAGCAGATTCGGATTCAGTTGCCATTGCAGAGTTTGATGGACAAGCTGCTGTGTTTGTAGGAGTGGTAGTTTCATCCTGGTAAAAGAGACTGAATTTTCTCGTTGTTACCCCTTTGTACTCGTTCTCATACGGCCTTACTATAACATGGATGTCTCCATCACTCTCACATTTAATGAGTGATGATAGTTCCTTGTTTGAATCCTGAGAGTATACACAACATTAGTTATATCAAGCAAGTATTGAAGATCACTATATAGAGTTAGTATCAGTGATGTCAAGCAAGTATTCCATATCACTATATAGAGTTGGTAATATTACCTCAGTTAGGCTTTTCATTATAGTCACTGCGTCGCATGCCAGGAAATTTTCGGCATCTTCTCCAAACATTGTGGCAGTAATTGTTCCAGTTGAATCAGTTGCCGTCACATGTAGGACACACCTGTGGATTTATCCAAAGTTAAGAATGAAGTAAGTTTATTAGTCATTGTTTTATTGGCTTTACATGATTATTTTCCTAATCCTTACCTTGGAACTGCATGTACATCATCACGTTTGCAATGGTTACAACGAAAATTTTCCATGAAAGAGGTAAATGTTGCTCCACGACAGGCAAAACAAGTCATATAGTAGAATGATTGATTGAAATCAGTTACTTTCAAAGTACACCTGAGAGAGTAGTTTCTCTGAAATAACAAGCATGAACAATCTAATAAGCTTGAACTGTTCATGTTCAATTTTATCATGGACACTAAGAGAAACTATAATTAGTGTTTGAAACAAAGTAGACAAGAGTGATGATCTTACGTTGTTAGGTAGATTGGTCAATGTTTCTATCAAAGTAGTTTCAGCAGGTGTATGGTTTCTGGAAGTACAACCGAAAGATTGGAAGGTTTTTGATGCCATAAATTCATTAATTGCAGTAGCATTGGCAGACAACCTACGAATGATAAATTTGTTGTAAAATATGTACAACATCAATAAGTAATATTAGAACTTTTCAATTACCATGTCTTCACTTTGTGGGCTTCATCAGTGTTGGGGTTAATTGCAATTGAACTTTGGTTCCTAGTTTTCAATGAAATTCCTGTGGAAGTTTAGATAGAAACAAATTACTTGTAAGGATTTGGGTTGTTTAGAGCAGCCAAACAATTCTTTATTTCTTACCGTTGAATGAAACAACTTGTAGTCGTCGGGCAACAATCACGGGCTTTGTTGTTATGACTTGTGCCAATATGGTAGCCTCGTTGTACAGAAAATGATTCCACAGACTAACAATGATGAGCTTCAAGCTATAACAAGATGTACATTGGCAAATAATAATTTGAATATTGATCAAATTTAATGAAGCATCATTGTGCTTGTAGATAGTATGGTAGAAAGTTGATAGACATTTTTTCCATAGCTCAGTTTTATGCTGAAGGAGTATGTATACAACTGAATTACATGTAATCACTCCAATTTTTATGTGGGTTTTGAAAAATAACTAATAAGAATAGAGAACCATCCTTAAATAGTGTACATATTGAACTTGCTAGCTCAATAGTGTCACCCACCACATCCTCTGCTATACATGAATTTGATCATAAAGAACCTAAGAGAGTGTTTAACACTGTTGGGCGCAATTAAGGAACCAAAACACCATTTTTTCCTGAGAGAAGAAGGAGAATTCTTGAGCAATTTAAATCATATCTACCAAAATCATCCTTGCCTTGATGACATTAAAAACCATGTAAAACTCAAAACACCAAATGAATACAAGAATTCAAAATGATTTCAGCATTAGTAGTTCTAAATAGAATTCCTATAGGTTGTTAGAATAAACTTTTCGTCTATCTAGTTATATGTCATACTAATGGAAAAAAAACCTTAATACATAGGATTATACCAAGATATAGAAGTTAAAATTCTTTTTAAAAGGTGTATCATGTGAGAACAAGAACTTTTTAAACCCATCATAGTTCGTTTGATTTAGAAGAGTATGCTCTTCAAAAGAAATAAGGATCAGAGGCTGCTATGATTTCTTCCCTTACATTATTCCCGTACTGTATTTGTGCAACTTGTCTTAGTTTTTGGTAAGAACTTTAAGAATTTATAAAAATCTAATCATATTCATTCATGAATACATGTAATTTCCCTTCTTGTAAACACAAATACATACTGCCTTTTTTCAGCTTGCAGTATAGAAAATGTAAGAGCTACTATGGGCTATTTTTTCGGACGATCTCGAGTTTGTAACATACTTTAAATGGTGTTAATTATTTTTACTTTAATAAAACCTTAGACCATGAAAAAATGTTTATTTGACAAAGAAACAATGAATAATGGAAGGATTAAAGGAGTAGCAATTACTTGGTGTTTATAACAAGCATTTCTTGTAGCTTTACGGTTCCAGGCCCCATTTTTTTGTTACGTTCTTTGACAGGATAGATGTGTAATGCAATTCCAATGATGTCAACTGCATAAAAGGTAAAATAATTCTTTCTTAAGTCTAAACTGTCAAACAAGATAAAAACTTTAAGCATATCGTTAAAAAGTTACAAAAGTTTACCACTTTTGTTAGGATCGTCTTTGTAAGGCTCTAGATTGTCAAAAGAAATGAAGTTGTCCAATGCAGGTAGGATCATTGGATCATCTTGGGGCACTGGCTTCACTCCAGATTTGGCCGAAAGTGTCCACTGATAGGGATGTGGAACAATGCGAAACTCCAGGTCTGCAGTTGCAACTTTACAATTTGAAATGTAATATTTGCTCCCTATCAGCAGATCATCTTCAAAAGCATCAATATCTTTTCCAAATATTGAGAGTTGTACACGAGTTCCCTGGTGTCAAAAGGATTTTATAAGTCAAAGTATTGTGTAAGCAAGAATTTCAAAATGTAAATCAACTGAAGAATACCTCTGCGTCTGCTAGTATCAAACGTTGGAACTTCGTGTTTGGTGATATTTCTTTGGAGGAAGATGTTTTCCTAAATGGGCTTTTTTGTGATTCTCGTGGGAATGACTTTTCTAGAACTACTATTTTGACAGTCCATGGAAATCGGGTAGCTGGGGTTATGTCTTTTATTGGTGTAATTTTGAGAGCCATGATATCAGGAACTTTTTCAAATCAACAACCTACATAAAACGAAATACAAATTAGAATTGTACATGCACTTAGAGAGGAATATTTCAGCCAAAAAGCAACCAAAAAAAGTGCAAAGAAAAGTATAATTTAATGTGTACTGAAAAGAAGCATTTGCTGTTGGAATAACCACAACTACTATTACGTGCCAAAAATAATCTCAGTGAGTAAGGATGGCCAAAAATTTGTAAGTGTTATAGGAAAGTATAAAAGTATATACCCATATATCAGTCTTGTGAAGCCAGAAAAAACACGTCTCTGTAGACCACATTACGTGTTAAGGTTTTATTAGGATCATTATTGAGTCCAGGGCCAACTAATATTTTAACTGAGGTTGAAGTTTTTGCCCTAGACAATGCGACATAAAGTTGGCCATGAGAGAATACAGGCTGAGGAAGATAAACTCCCACAAAGTCTAAAGTTTGGCCTTGAGCCTTATTTATGGTCATTGCAAAACATAAACGAATAGGGAACCGAGTCCTACAAAATGCGAAAGTTGTGGATTCATTTTCAGCAGGGTGTAAAGGAATTCTTGGTATGAAAACATGTTTGCCTTTGTGAGCGCCGACTGCAATTTCAGCACTAATCATGTTAGGTTCAAATGTCTTACAAATTAGACGTGTGCCATTGCAAAGTCCTTTGGATGGGTCAAGATTTCGAAGCAAAATTACAGGACAATTGACTTTGAGACGCAAAATGTGTGGTGGGAAACCACTTGGTGTCAAACTATTAAAAAAGTCCTCTTGTAACACATGTTGACTTTCATCAATAACTCGATCAAAACTCTTATATTCTATTGGATTGCCAGAAAATGACTCTATTAGAGTTTCATTTATTTGATCAACAAGCTCATTTGTTGGAGTCAAGATTGCACGATTGATCATAACATCAACACAATTGGAATAATCTTGGATATTTGGAAAAGTCACTTTTATTAATCCATCTAAAGAATTTTCATCCTCATATGGCAGAATCATAGATGATGGCAACACTATATTATCTTCAAGTACATATGGCTCAGTGCCATCACCTAGACGTAGTAGAAACTTTGAAAAAGCAGGATCTATTCGAGCTCTCATGTTTTCTGTCAATCTGAATTTTATAAGAGTAGACCAAAGGGAAGATTTAACCATGCTTGCATCTATAGTTTGCTCAATGGTGGCCCTTGGGACAACTGGTAGAACCTGTCGAAAATCACCCCCAAACACAATTGTTTTTCCCCCAAATGGTAATTTGCAACTGCAAACATCTTGCAAAAGGCGGTCAAATGCCTCTATGCCATGTCTTTTCATCATAGGCGCTTCATCCCAAATGATGAGTTTTGCAACACACAAAAGCTTAGCTAATCCACTTTGCTTACTCACATTACATGTGGTATTTTCATCGACATTAATGGGGATTTTAAATCTTGAATGGGCAGTGCGTCCTCCTGGTAATATCGATGCAGCAACTCCAGAGCTTGCTGTGGCTAATGCTATGTAACCTTTGGACCTTAAAGTTGCAAGAAGTGCACAGTACAGGTAAGTCTTTCCTGTTCCGCCAGGGCCATCTATAAAGAAGGCACGACCATTGTCTGAGAGGCTTGTGTGTAAAATGATTTCATATGCCTCCTTTTGTTGTTGATTTAATTTTTGGACACTTGCCAAGTCAGCATTTGGAACAAACACGTTCAATTCGTCATCTATCTCTTTATTCCATCTTTCAACCTCATCAATATCAATTGTGTGGTTTACAAGGTTGTAATCATTAATCTTTTTTCCCATTGATTCCAATAAAAAACCAATATCCTTCAAGGTTTGCATGGTGGCAGTTATTCTGTTAACAGATGGTAACCGAGAATAGTCTTCACTCATATTGGTAGAAAATTCTTCCCAAAGAGCAGTAGCATTTACAGGATTGCAGTACACCAATATAGTAGCAAAAAGGCGACGTAATGATTGTGGCATATGGTAGACAGAAGCTTCTCGCAAGCAAAGTTGAACGCTATTGTCTGCTTCCAAAAGTCCATGAAGCAATGCAGCTTCACGAAATGAAGCAGCATGTACACCTCTAACCACCTTAAGATCATCAAAAGAGGTTGCTCCCCTTACGTGGTTTAGCAACAGCCTCAAATAGTATCTCTCACCTTCTTGAGGGCTTGCTGTTACAATACGACCTATTGAAAATCCTTGCTTCCGCTTACGCCATGTTTTCTCTTGTTCATTCCAAACAAAGTACTGGGGAAATTCTTTATAGAGATACTTTCTAGCCTCGGGATTTGTTCGATTAGCCATAAAATATTCAGTAAGCATTGTCTTGACAGAAGGAGTAAATGCGATGACATTTTGAAGATCTGCACTTTTAGAGAATGTCACACTCTGACAATTCTCTAAATGTAGAGGTAGATTGATGACGGGGGGAAATATGTCATTTAGAGGGAACCTATATATACGCCAAGCTGCTTCAGGAGGTGAAACCCATCTAGCTGATTGGTACCTTTCAATCTCATCCACCACTTCAGATTCTATTTCTGTTGCCAAATGAAATGCAACGCGATCATGTCCTTTGTATATATACTTGTAAAGATACTTAACTGCTTTAATCGTAGAGCAAATTTCGACATTCATATGACAATCAAACTTCGCAAGCAAATAGGGGTTATAAGGGATAACCCATCGGTTATCTAATAAATGGTTACGCACCCTTATTGGTTCAACATTATTGCGTCGCCTATAAATAGGATAAGAATCATTGGTCTGTGTTGTGCGTTCACAAATTTGCTTGGGATAGTGGTTTTTGCACTGTCCTGTTTTTCTCATGCAAATGTTATTAGGATTAAGCTCACCACAAGGCCCATGTAACATGTGTTTCCAAACAGCTTGGTATAGATGAGGATATTTTGCTTTATCAGGGATTTCAGCGCACACATAAGTATCAAATAAATTGGGAGAGCGTATTTTGCATGCCTCTTTAAGGATTATTAGAAAGTGGGCATGAGGCAAGCCACGTTTTTGGAATTCGATGACATATACATATGCTGCAACAGCTCCCAAAATTTGTTTTTTAAACAACTCATGTTTAAGGACCTCTAATTTTGCTCTGAAAACCCGAGCAACTAAATCAGGCCTATTCTGAGCCTCTTCTCCAAGTAATAATTGTTTTCGAATTTCTGGCCATGAAGGATTGCATGTCATGGTCAAGAATATGTCTGGCTTTCCATATTGCTGAACTAAAGCCATTGCGTCAACATATCTTCGACGCATATCACGAGGTCCGCCAATGAAAGATGCGGGCAACACAACTTTTTTCCCCACTCGTGCGCCGTTCCGTTCACCAACAGAAACACAATCAATAATATTTTGATACATTTCAGCCCTTAATTGATCTTGATTTAATCGAATGTAATCCAGTCTAGAACTTTCCAATTTAATATACATGTCGACTACATACTGCTGAAGAAGACGGCCACTGTGCAAAAGAATGGACTGGGAATTTGGTCTTATTTGCAACTTATAAGCATAGTACTCCCGACAAGAAACCGAATGGTGATGCTTTTTTCGTCCATGTTTTAGCACTACATAATGCATATGTATTAGAAATTGTTTGAAAATAAGTAGAAGGTCTTGAATTAGAGGGTAAAAAAGTTACCCACATGATGCTTCTCGGTTCAATAGTTGTTCTGCAGATTGAATTTGATTCAAGTCAAAAGGTTGGCCATGGGGAAGCCGTTGAACTCCACGAGTTTTATTTCTCTCAATTCCCTCGTGCCACCCGAATTCTCCCTTAGGAAACAATAGCGGGTACTGTAAAGGGTTATAGCATGCGTAAAAATACTGCACACGATGAATGAATCCGGGCGTGCTATGAACAGTAATATGACGTGTATTTGATAAATCTTCGCCTGATTGCTCAACCCAAATGGCAGCAACTTGAGAGACAAGAGGTGCATTATACACACGTTGATCGAGTTGAGTATTATCTTTAATGATGATAGGGCGATCACGAATATCGGGAATGTCAGAAAGGGAGCGAAAAAATTTGGAATATGGATTATCATCCATAAGTTGAACAAGAATGCATACAATATCACGATTTAAACGATCACATGATTCAATGCGATGCTTTATTTGTTGGTCTGTATCAAAGAAGTAAAGTTGAAGATATGAAGGATGGTCATTTGAAGGGAGAAGCTCATTTAGAAAATGATAAACTTGACCTTGCGCTCGAAATGTGTATACACCACAATTCCTTCTACATAACTCCTTGTCGTACATAACACCAAAAGACGTAAATGCGAATGTATTGTTGTAAGTGCGCACATATTTCCTAAATTCTTTTGCAAGATCAGAGGAACCAGTGAATAGGTCCCACAATGGGGCAGGTGCATCATTATTTGCAAGCAAGACCCCTCCATCCGAGCAACAAAACCCCTTAGGTTCAAGGTAGAAGCGTTTTGCTTGGCAAAATGAACAAGATTGAGTTTCTGGCAGCATAGCAGCCTGTCCAGCTATGTTTTCAAGGATAGAAATGCCACGAGAAGACCTAGATCGTCGACGAACAGAACTTCCAGAAACTATAACGAACAACATGAAATGGCAAAATATCAAATACTACATAAGGTCACACTTGTGTAGAGAGTTAGAATGAAGAACAAGAACAAAACAAGCATCCAACAATACCTGTAACATTGGACCTAGAAACTTCACTATTTTGAAAAGAGTTCTCTTCGAATTCTGAAGAATGTAAAAGTAAGAAAAATTTTAAAGGGAAGGAAAAAATGAAGCTCTAAAAGGAACTCGAAATTAAGTTAGAAAAGGGGTAAGTCGATTTTTAAAGATGAAACGATGAATGAACTTGAACAAATTTTCAACCCTACCAGTTGTAAGGGGAAAAGTTGAATTTGGCAGAGAAGCAACATCATAACCAACATTGTCAATTGTATCTTGTGAATGCACCTGTCTTCCCTCCAAATCAATTATGTCTGGTAATCAATGAATGGTTTCAAAAAACACACAGAAGGGAAAAAAATTGATAAAGATTAAAGAAGGAAGTGTAGAGGACCATAGAACCATCCTAGAAAGGAGAGGGACTCCAAACCTTCTAAGGGATAGGGTTCTAGAAACATTGAATTTTGGGTAGAAAATTCAAGAGAGTTATCATTGGTAAGGCTACCCATGCTACTACTTCCAACCTCATATATTCCCCTCCGCCTCTTCGGAGAAGTAGGTGAAGATTGAACAGCTCCTGCATAAGGATCTGTAAGTAGAACGGTAAGCATTCTAGCAGAACGGGAAAATCCATATCAAAGGGTTAAAACCTCAAGAAACAAATACCAATGGTGTGGGGAAATCCAGATGTTGAAAGAAACGGAGTACGACGGCGATTCCTCATTACATGTTGCATGTAAGTATGATATGTAAAAACTGCGTTTAAAAGGAAGAATGAGGCAATGCATTTCTTAAAAGAGCTGGGAAACATAACATACCAGCTACTTTTCAAACACAAATTAGATAAATTAAATATCTGAAGAACGAGAGGAAGTTATAATGCAATGTTTATTAGTACAATAGTAGATTACCAAATTAAAGCAATAAACGATATAATCACTTAAATTATTGATGTCTCTATTGTACAAAAAAATTACCTTGAGATTTTCCACGAAATTCCAAGAAGACCCAAAGGTTCCAACTCCTTAACCCAAAGCCCTTGCAGTTTGTTCTATAACTGTAAGCAAGATTCAAGAAGAGAAAAGAATAATTTTGTAATGTTGTAAATATTTTACAAGGTTAGCCGAATCTAATTTGTAATGTTGTAAAGATTTTACAAGGTTAGCCGAACCTAATTTAGAGTATGAAATCGAACACCCAAAATGTGAGCCTCAAATTGGGTTAATTGATTGGGAAATCAAAGAGAGAAGTAAATTTGTAACAAAGAGATTTCTTACTTTTATACACAACTTTCCATTGTCTTAATTTGCAACCATTTAAAAAAAAAATGCTCAGACAATCTTTTCTTGATAAATATGTAACACCTAAATTTATATTGGGCAAGACAAAAAAGCCCTTGATTGAGATACAAAAGAGACATCAAAATTGAGGATGAATTTAATATCTTGTAAATTCAACATTCTTGTTGTCCCTCTGAATGTACATAAGAGTAATTCACAAATCAAACCTACTTACTTATGGAAAAAGAAAGTAGAAGCAAAAAAAAAAAAAGCACTATGATCCAATATCAAGTTTCTAAAGTCTCTCTAATATCCTAATCTAAGGTTTAGCTGAAATTCTTTGGGCCCTTTAAAAAAGTTCAAAACACTCTTCATTTGGACTCCCTAATTTAAAATCTTTGTTGTGCTTTTTTAAGTTACACATAGGCAAAAATGCCCAGCCACTGTACAGCTAGATAGTAAATTTACCTTTACTGGTTATCTGTCCCCTCAATGTGCCAATACACACAATTCCCATAAAATCGAATTAAATGATTGATCACTTACAGATCGATTCAAACCCATTTTTCAAGACCTCACACTGAAACCTTAGCAAAGCTAAATATGAGATTAAGCCATAATTAGCAGCCTAAAATCGTGGAAACTCAAATAGTAATAAAACCCTAAATTTCTACTCTCAACCTTTGGCTAGAGTTCTCAGCATTGCTAACAACACATGCTTTTAAAAATAGAGTTCTCAGCATTGCTAGCATTGCACCTATGCACAAAATGTGTGGAAGTACTATCATTGCCTTTAAGGTGATAAGTTTGGTCTTTTGCTTAGACTGTGTGGACACGTTTATGAAATGTCTTGTATTTAAAGTGGGATTGAGATGGGGGTAGTAGCAATGTGCACCATAAGTTTGTGCATAGGTGCAGGTGGATATCAGTACCTGTCACATTGAAGCCACACCAGAGCTAGGACATGATCTTCATTATGTATATAAACAACCAAGTGTCATTCTTGTATTATTGATAGTGATATAGTTTAACAAAGAAAAAGGAAAAGGAGAATGAAAAGAAAAACTTTTCCCTAGTATGTTTTTCCTAGAATTCTTCTCCACATTGAAATAATATTAGAGATTAAAAGACTTCAATATATAATCAAAACTGAGAAAAGAGGAAGGAAAGTGAACTAAAAAATGCAGAATTTAACATTATTGTCATTCTACCTTACAGAGCTTAAGGTTGGACATAATTACATCATGGTTTTCAATAACATTATACTAAAGAAGATCATATTGAATTGACCTTTAATTTAGTATGATACAAAACATTTTCCAAAGCAAGCAACTAAACATAGCTAGCTAAATTAGCTAAAGCAAAGCCTATCTTCCCAAAACTATAGTGATACTATGAAGTCACCAAAAGATAAGCCAAAGTAGAGCATTATTTTGAAGATAATAACGTCAAATCTGAAGCATTGGGTTAATATTGTGATAATTGTAATACGCAAAAATAACTTTCAGTAATTAAATGTGGCACAATTAACAAAGTATTTGTAAAACATAGTTGGGATTCAAATTTTTTAAAATCGAGAACTATTATAGATCCTTAATCCAACACAAGAACCGCAATTCCCTTTTAAACCCTTCATTTTGACAACTCATCAAGCACCTTTTTTACATAATAAGGCAAAATGAAAAACCCTACCATACAATCTGTGTAACAAATACACTGGTGATTATAAATAAGAGAAATACACAAAGTAACCATCCTCGACAAATCCTAATATTTCATCTCTCTTCCTTGATTTCTCACTCCGCAAAGAACAAATTGAAGGTCTCTCCTAACGAATGGATGGTCTCATTCATCTTTGCAAAGAATTCAAGGTTTGTACTAACTTTAGGGTTTTGTTGATTTTATAACTGATGGATGTGTTGATAGTTAGGCTCTTCACTTTTGCAGAGTTCTGCTGTGGGTTCGAAACAGATCATGAAGCAGATCATGCTAGCTAAGGTAATTTTTTTTTTTACAGAAGCACCGAAAATATAAAATAATATTCCCATTATATTTTCCCTCTGGATTGCATTTTGATTTCATCTGCTGTTCCATGTTTTTCTTGCTTTCATAACTGTAGATTTACAATTGTGTTTGATGCTCATTCTTTAGAAGCCCTTATTGAGTGTCGTTGATAAATGTAATTATAGATACCCATTTATCAAACAAATTGTAGTTATTACCAAATTTTGTGCAATTTAAATCATATTCTTATTTTGTTTCAAGGAAAAATTGACACTCCCTAAACAATGCCTTTTTGTCAATATACCATTGTTGACCATAACATAATGTTAAAGGTACAACATGTTAAAGGTACATCATGTTAAATGTTACTTGGCAATGTCTACTTTCAAAAATGTCATCTAAGTTTCTGCAATACATTTTAGCTGCCCAACAAAAGTCAGTGAGATCTAACCTTATTGCAAATCGTTTAGGTATTTTTAAATTGTAAATGAATCAGAATGGAGCACCAAAGGGAAAAGAGGAAACACAAATTAGTTCCAGAAAAAGGCTTGGCCAAAATCTAAGTGCTAATTCTCGCTGGTAGCATTGTCCCTAATTACTACATCATCTCATCTTTAGAAATGCCTATCGATTGTAGTAATAGTATCACTCAGCTATGATCATGCCTAAATGTGGCAAATACACAGGCTACTCAAACAATAAATAAAGAAAGATAGAAGGGTGTGTGCATGTCATTCCATATAAATACTATGAGCAATTATTAGGATTAGTTAACATCTAGCACACCCTAGCTTAAAGATGCAAAAACAATCTACTTTTACTGTTGATAGGTAAAGAAAAAGAATTATTCTTTCCTCATTAAGTGAAGGACTAACATGTTGAAATAAGTATGTTAAATTCATCAGTCATCACTACTCTTGGGATGATAAGCAAATCCTTTAGGAACTTCCAAGTAGTGTGCAAATGTTGCGCAACTTTCATGCATTTTTTCTCATGATCAACTATGTTAAAATTTTGACCAGATTGCGGAAGTCAACAGATTGTAACTACACCATCTAAATTCTTAACTAAGTTCGTTTGACGTTCATCATCAAACTATGAAAAAGGGGCTTGTGCAAAACTGGAGATTATGGAGTTTTTTTAAGTTATACATAGGCAAAAATTCCCAGCCACTGTATTACTGGACAATAAATTTATCTTTACAAGCTATATGTCCCCTCAATGCGCCAATAGAGGACTCCTTGTTGCCTTGTTTCCTCAATTCATCTATTCATTTTTCCTATTTCTCAAGCAAACACTATTTAGCAAACATTGTTTAACAAACACACAGCACATAGTGTTTATCACTTCCAAATCAGAATTAAAACTGCCAATGCAAAGAAATTAAATTCAAGTTTACCAAATAAAACTTATCACTGTAAAAATTACAAATTTTGAGTGGCTTTCCTTCCTCTTTTCAGGAGTTTCTACTAAAGTTTAAGAACTTCTAATTGTTAATGTTAGTAACCATGGAGGGAAAACAAATAGGGAACTACTTTTCCTTCACTAAATTCATGAGCCAAACGGAGCCGAAGGGTAAAATATTGTAACCAAATAATGTCTAAGAATAAGCAAAGTTTGATGGACAATTTGGTAACATTAGTTGTTTTGTTATAACAAGAGAAATTGAATATGATATCTTTCGAGTAGGAAAGTTTGAGCTATTAAAATATTGGCTTTGATTTTTTCACTCGTTTCCTCATTTTTGTTTACTTTGAGCATAGAAAATAAAGTCCTTGCATAGAACAAAACGACTCAATCAACACAAGGATGATGAATTAAAAAAAAAACAAGCAAGTTACCTACATTAACTGATGAAATCTAAATTTGACTTCTACATACATAAAGAATAAAAGCACGATCCTAAAAACTGTTAAAAATAAATAAAATAAATAAACATATTTCAATTCAACTAAAAACACACTGGTCTCATTTCAAATGCTAAGAAAAACACAAATGAGTGAGGGCCTGTTTGGACGTCCCTGCTTAAATACTTACATCATGGTTTTCAATAACATTATACTAAAGAAGATGATGTTGAATTGATCTTTAATTTAGTATGATACAAAACATTTTCCAAAGCAAGCAATTAAACAGAGCTAGCTAAATTAGCCAAAGCAAAGCCTATCTTCTCAAAACTACACTGATACTATGTACACTGCTACTATGAAGCCTAACTAACCAATGGCACCTAAAAATTACAATTAGATGCCACATTTTAATTATTAAATAGCACATACGAGAAGATAATACTAAATGGAACGAAAGTACAACAAAATGACACATTATTAATTCAAATTGGGACTAAGAAATTGAATGTATTATACTTGAACGTACTGTAAAATTTGTCAAAATTCAAAAACTAAAAGAAAGTAAGGAGTTTCTAATAAATATATGCATCCATATATATATATATATACACACACATCACCACGGGCAGATTTCTTTTATGATCTTAAGATACTTATTTGTATCATTTGTTTTTATTTTGTTTGATTTTAAATTTATGTGCCACGTCCAATGAAAGTGGTAGAGTGTATAGTGTATACGAAGGCCAATGAAGATGTGGTCCACCTAAGATTGGTCCTAGTTTTTAGGTAATCCAATGGAAAAAAATTGAACATTAGATAAATTAATAAAAGCTTAATTATCAACTTTAAAGATCACGAAATGAGAATTGACAAAATGAATTACCACCACAACATTAAAGATCAAAAAAACACATCTTCACTCACAAACACTCACAATCGAATGAAATAATATAAGTTTGAGTAACCTTTATTGTAACAATTCATAGATACAATAAACCTAAGCAAAGCATTTTAAGACATTGGTTAAACTATGACAGAATAATTACCAAAAACAAATACGATTCTCATAAACAAAAGAAAAAAATATCACAACTCAAATAATCCATTGCTTATTTAGGGATACACAGAGCCAAAAGAAAGTTTTTCCATAGTTTTTCACCCCCAAAATAATTCGTTAAAGAAAATTAAGAGAGAAAAAAAGTCATCGAATTTGCTAAACAAAGCCAAATGCAATCAATAAAATGGCCAGCTGCTAAAATTAAGATACTGGAAAGCTCCCAGGCTCTCCACAATTCCTTTTCTATATCTGTCATATTAGAAAAATTAAGAGATATATATATAGGTACTTCAGCATTCTATTTATTAGGTTTTTTTCTCTTTTTTTATGTAATTTAATATCTATTTTTTGTTTGATTATTTTTTGCCCTTGATCAATCTCTGACAAAGTTTATGTATTCTTATGTTGTGAAGGACATAGGAAGAAGAAAGGCCTTGACTAATTTTGAATTACCACTCAATGTATGTCACCTTCTAAAGATCAACCATTAGTACCTTACAAATGTGGTGCTTAAAATACTAAGGTATTTCTGGAACTAAAAAGGTAACAAACATTAATGTGGCTATTTTTTTCATTCCACTGTTACCTATATTGATTACTTCTGTTTGTTTTCACTTATAGGCTCAGGGAACAACTTCTTTATGGGCAATGGAGCTCTCTTCTCTTGTCTTTAGTAAATTCCTTAGTGTTACAATTGTTCTTTTAGACTTCTAATTCCACTTAATGCATCTTGTCAATTTTTTTTTTTAATCTTTCTTGATTAGTTTGTTGTCAGAGTTCTTCATTATCCCAGTACATTTACTATTGTGCTCAAACAAGTACATTGTTGATCTGAGAATCCAAATCCATGTTTGTTTCTTATTGTTAAATCTTTTGGATTTTATTTTATGAGTACTATCAGTACTAACATGAACTGTTGTATTTATGGTTCCTATTTTCCTTCATAGCGAGTCTCATCGTGGATCTTAATGAAGTAAAATTCATCATTTCTACTCGGGCAAATTATATGGCTTGCAGATTGAAGTCTCGAATATCCTAATCTAAAGTTTATGTACTACAAATGCAAAAAATCAGTGTAGCACCTTGTCATCGTCTACAAGAGAAATACAAATAAACTTAGATAAGGAAAAAAAAATTGGCAATATAATCTGGTGGTTGGTCATAACAAGAGAAATTGAATATAATATCTTTCGAGTAGCAAATAAGACTAAGCTAGTAAAAATTTGGCTTTGTTTTTTCACTCGCTTTTTTTCCCTCATTTTTATTTGGTTTGAGCATGAAAATTAAAGTCCTGGCATAAAATAGAACAACTTAATCAACACAATTTTTTTTTTTAAAAAAAAAATTCAAGTTACTAACATTAACTGATGAAATGACTTCTATATAGATAAAGAAACAATTACATTAAAGCAACAAAAAGAAGGCAAAAATAGCTATTAGTTGGAGGTATCACAAGAACTGAAATTACAATTTATAAAATGGGTAAACCAAACTCATATCAGAACAATCCTATAGTCATATCAAATACTTCAAAAATTAGCAAAACCCAGAAGCTAATGCGATGCAAATACTTAAAACTAAGGACAAATATCATAAATATTCATCTGCTGAGCAGATTCTGCAGAATCAGTGCAGTTTTTTTAGCATTATTAGTGCAGTTTTTTTAGCAGAATTATTGCAGAATTGAGTAGATTCTGGATTCTGCAGAATTAGTGCAGTTTTTTTAAAACAGAATTAGTGCAGTTATTTGAGCAGATTTTGCAGAATTCTGCAGAATTAGAGCAGATTCTGCAGAATTCTGCGGAATTTGAGCAGAATCTGGCCCTCGCTTATACATAACATGTCCTTTAACCTCATTCTTGTTTTATACATATTATGTTTCATATTTTCAATTTTTATAAGTTCATATATGTTTAAAGGGTGATGGTAGGACCCTAAAAAAAAACTTTGAAGGTTGACATTTTTGTTTTAGGTCACTTTAGCCACGTCAAACCTCCGCATATTTCCAATCTTGTACTTTTCTCTCCTTTTTTGTTAGGATTTGTTTTCTACCGAGTCTTTTCTCATGTGGTTTGAAAATGAAATTAGGCCTTGAGTCAGTGCTGGTCTAAATTTCGAAGATGCTTCTTTACCCGGTTTCAATCCCTGAACAAAGTTATCGCAAACAGGAATTAATTTTCGTTTTTTCAAATATGCCCATACACACTATTATTAGGCGATTATAACAAATTAAAGAACGTATAATCTAAGGATGCCGGTAGGTTCTCACTTTTAGAGCTCATCAAGCAACTTCTGAACTCTAGTGAAGTACTTTCTTTAAGATCTAAGTCCTTTGATTCTTTAATACAAAGATCAATATTATAAGATAAGTAAATCAATACCAAAAATAGCACCTGCATGGATGTATAAATGCACCTTGGTTGTGTAATGCGATGTTGAATAAGAGGGGAAGGTATCTAAGTTTATTAAATCTGAAAAACTAAGGAATTGTAATAAAAAGTTAAAAACACATGAAAAGCAAGGGATGAAATCATGAAACACAAACTGATCATCATTACACCAGTCAAGACATTTAGAAGGCCAAAGTATATGGAGAACAAATGCAAAGCTAAACTTGCCCCCAAAATAACAACTCAAGCAACTTAGCAACACAGCATTTTCTCAGGAGCAAACTTACAAACACCTAGCAGGCAACCCATAGAAAAACTAAACATACAGCCTACAGAGAGAATTAAATGGGAATTGTTACCTTGAGAGTGAAAGACCAGAGATCTCAAACGCGAGCTGAACATAAGCGGCTCTTCATTTCTTTTTCTACTAATAAAGGGAACAAAAAACATACAAAATTAGAGATAAACAACATAGAGGAGACCATTTGTGATAGCTATTTTGAGGTCAACAATTACTAACATCATCACATGCATTATGCTCTTGTGGTCAATATTCTACCAAACAGTTATTGTGCATGTAAATTTTAAAAAAACAAAAAACAAAAAAACAAAAAACAAAATGCAAAGCAACACAAGCAAAAAAAAAAAAATGCAAAACATATCCAACTTGTAAAAACACATATCTACTACAATTTTGCAATTCAGCCTGCCCCCAAAAAAAATCAGCAAAAAATTTCACCTTCCACATTAACTATTATGACATGCATTATGGAATCATCACATGTATTTCACCTCTCCACGTCTAGAAAACACCTCTATTTATGACATGCATTATGGAAACATCACATGTATTATGGTCTTGTGGTCAATCTACCAAACAGTTGTTGTGCATATAAATAAAAACCAAAATGCAAAGCAACACAAGCAAAAAATAAAATGCAAAACATATCCAAAAAGAGAAACGATCCTAAGCAAATTTTCCAACTTGTAAAAGTACATATCTATCACAATTTTGCAGCTACAAATTCAGCCTTCCCACAAAAATCAGCATAAAATATTACAATTTTGTAGCTACAAATTCAGCCTTCCCACAAAAACCAGCATAAAATTTGAGTTGAATATCCTCTGATTTCAATTCCGCAGAGTTTAGTTTCATATTTTGCAACCTTTGTATTTCCATAGACTGGGTTTCTTACTTATATCAACGTAAACCCAAACAAATAGGTTAATTTGTGTTCAAAGCGGAAGAAAGCCAAAATGCATGTCAATTTGTGTTCAAAACTCAACAAAATCGAAATGCATGTGCATTAATAAGCGACCCTAACCTATCTAACCTATCTACACCTGCTAACCTTCCAATTCCCTAACCTATCCACACCAACACTGGAACCATTAAACTCGAGCCCCCATAAAATTAAAATCGACAATGCCACTTCTAATTTAAATCGAAATTCCAGAAGAAGAAGAAGAAGAAGAAGAAGAAGAAGAAAAAAAGATGATTCAAAACCCACCTCCATCCTCATCTACTTCAGATTTCAATTCTTCATCTACTTCTCAACTATATTTAGACCATGTCTGATTTCTGACCGCAGAGATCTCTTTGTATTCTCTATCCCTAACATATATAATATATTGAAGAAGAACCAAATACCAAACAGTTTGGACCAAAAACCCAACTTCAAAGAGTCAAATGCCATTCAGTGAAAGAGCCGAACAAAATAAGCAGGGGCAAAATCGTAAATTCAATGCTTTATGAATAGTAATCAACAGTAACTTTAAATACCAAACAGTTTGGACCAAAAACCCAACTTCAAACAGTCAAATGCCATTCATTGAAAGAGCCAAACAAAATAATCAGGGGCAAAATCGTAAATTCAATGCTTTATGAATAGTAATCAACAGTAACTCTCAAATTTTCTTTGAAGAAGAACCAAATACCAAACAGTTTGGACCAAAAACCCAACTTCAAAGAGTCAAATGCCATTCAGTGAAAGAGCCGAACAAAATAAGCAGGGGCAAAATCGTAAATTCAATGCTTTATGAATAGTAATCAACAGTAACTTTAAATACCAAACAGTTTGGACCAAAAACCCAACTTCAAACAGTCAAATGCCATTCATTGAAAGAGCCAAACAAAATAATCAGGGGCAAAATCGTAAATTCAATGCTTTATGAATAGTAATCAACAGTAACTCTCAAATTTTCTTTTTAGATAGTTAGATTAGATATAATAGACTAATAGTATAGATAACAGTATAGACATGCTCAACTTGTTTGATTGACATTTTGATCCATTCAAGTGAACTCACATTTATAAAAATAAGGTACAAAATAAAAAAGAGAGTTGCTATTTCCACTCCAAAATTGAACTAATGCTCTCTATGATATTACTGATATATCATACATTGCATTTCATGTAGTGCATTGGTTCATTAATCCATGATTTTTTTTGTTTCAAAAGTTAGAGATAAAATTTTGCATTTCTCCAATATTGCATTACTCATCGTATGGTTCAAGCAAAATTGACTTTTCCTAGCTTGATGAATATATGATAACAAAAATAGCTCATCATTTATTTTGAGAACAAGCCCGATACCTTGCAATATGGTACTTAAATTTTTTTTTTCAAATTGTCTCTTACAATTTTTCAATGAAAAATGTTCTTTACCTTATGGATTAATGACGTTTTTGACTCGGGTCATGAATTGTAATTGCGTTATGTTGCTTTATTTTCAAGAATTTGTTTTGTAAATTATGGAAAGAGTAATGCTACACACACTCCGAAAAGCACACTAAAATGTATAATCTTGGTTAAAAAGATTGGACCTTGTGCTGAAAAGCCTGCACACAAACCTTGTTTCAAAAGGTTGGACCTTGTGCTGAAAAGCTTGCATACACAAAAGTGGGTGTTTTGTATGTACATGTTTTTCAGCACAAGATTCAACATTTTTAAGTAAGGTTGTATATTTTGATGTGCTTTTCAAAGTGTGTGTAGCATTATTGTTATGGAAACTGGAAAGACTAAAGAGTAATGTTATACACACTCTGAAAAGCACACCAAAATGCACAACCTTGCTTAAAAAGATGGGACCTTGTGCTAAAAAGCCTGCACACAAACCTTGTTTAAAAAAGGTTGGACCTTGTGCTGAAAAGCTTGCATACACAAAAGTGGGTTTTTTGTATGTACATGTTTTTCAACACAAGGTTCAACCTTTTTAAGTAAGGTTGTACATTTTGATGTGCTTTTCAAAATGTGTGTAGCATTGTTGTTATGGAAAAAGTAATATTTGTGGCACTAACAATTTCCACTAACACTCACTAACACACTCTATCTCTCTCCTAGTGGTACTACGGGATCTGCTTCTACTAACACACTCTATGTCTCTCCTAGTGATACTGCAGTGTCACAGTTGACCACGCAGTACCATTAGGAGAGAGAAAAAGTGCATTAATAAATATTTATATAAATTGTTAGTGCTTCTAACATTGCCTTATAGAAAATATAGAGAAGGAAAATGAAGGGAAAAGAGGACAAAGGGACCCCCCTCAATCTCTCTTATTCTTTCTCCCTCCTATAATGTAATTCGGATGATGAAGAACCCCTATGTCCCGAACTCATCGCAATTATTATGAGTTATCATGTTGCAATGCTGTTACCCTCTCAAGGACCAAATGGGTTATTGTCCCCACAACGAAAAGCTCATTGCTAGTGACACCACCTCTTTGGACTCTCTCACAATCAACTTGCAAGCTCTACCATTGCTGAAAAATAATGCCCTTTACCTTACGCCGCGTTAGACACACACACACATAAATATATATATATATATATATATATATATATATATATAATATATCTCTAGAAACTTTGGAAAATTCTACGGTACAGGCGATAGCACATCCAGTGTTTTGGTCTCAATTTAGAATCATTAGGTGGCATGTTGTTGGAGTAGTAGTGCTGATTAGAGGTAACTTTTTTAAGATGCCCTTTTATCAACAATTTGACATTTGATATTAACTTTTCAGGTACCATGTATTAGTAAAAATATTTATATTGGAGCACAATGATCTCAAATTATTGTAACTTCAACGTTAATAACGTACGGGGATGAGGAAAATCTCTCCAAGGCTCCACCTGTCTAACACTAGGTAAGCGTAAGTCATGAAGCAAATGAGCGGTAGGATTTAAATCAGCACTAAGTTTTGGATATGGTTATTCCAGTTACTTGAAATCCGTCTTTCTAACCCATTTATAATGACCTCTCGGGATTTCAAACCCATGACCTCCTTTAAAAAGGGGAACGAGGACAATCACTTCGCCTGTCTAACACACGCACCGGATAAGGAAGAGAAGTAAGTGTGATGTAGTATTCGAACCTACGCCAATTCTGTGTACAGTTCGTTAGGTTCATCCTTCCAACCCACTTATATAACGACCATTCAAATTTCAAACTCATAACACCCCCCTTCCCCTTAAAAAGGGAACGAAGACAAATCCTCCCATCTATCTAGAAACAAGTGGACGGTAGGATTTGAACCCACGCCAAGCTCTGAATACAGTTTGTCCAGCTGCTTAGAGATTCCGCATTCCATCCCACTTATCGCGATCTCTCAGGGTTTCGAACCCGTGACCTCCCTTAAAAAGACCAAGTGCTCTAGCCAACTTAGAAAAATTTTGGATCCTGAGGTGCTACCAACTCGGCAGCACCAATGAATACTCGACAACACACATTCTTTTTTTATTTTTCAAGTTACAATTATAAAATACAAAAGAGGGTATACTGTCACCGTATCAAACACTGTAGACACCCAATTTTGACCATACTGATAGGATTTAGGGTGGACAATGTCTTGTAGGATTCGATGATGAAAAGTACACCGTGGAAGGTACTGGATTCCACATAATCGAAAGATCGAATTTCAGAAAGTGACTTCAAGCTCAGAAAAGCCCTTTTCCATGCTTAAATCCCGATTTTGTCAAAATCGTCTCTCAGAATTCATATTCATTAGGGTTATATGAACATAAAGTGTTCTAAAAGCAGTATTCTAGGTATCCAAAGATTCAATTTCAAAGAAAAGTCCAAAATCGACGCACATTTAAAAGTAATTTTGAAAAAGAAGTCGTTTGATTTCAAAAAGACGACGAAAGTTCCGGAGGACTTCCGGACTTCAATAGAGCTTCAATTTTCATTTCAAAAACTCCTGGATTATTTTTATACTGAAATTCAACTCGACAATTTTTCAACGGTACGTAAACGGATGATTTCGAACACCAAAAAGTATTTTTACGAAAATCTGAAAAAAGCAGTGAACCTAATATTTTAAACAGGGCTTGTAGGCAACCAGAGGGTGGAGAAAAGCAGGTGACGGGTCCCACAAAGGCGGTGGCGAGTCCCACCTAAGCCGCCACCCACAAGTTGCCCCCTCTATCGAGCTTTTTGAGTTCCAGACCCTTCTAGAAGCCTCCCACTACGAGAAAATTGCTTGAAAATTGCGTTTAGGCACCGAAATGGCCATTTTAACCATTTTCTGCTCTCTGAAAATCCTGTTTTAACCCTGAAACTTAAGAGTTAAGTTTTTAGATATAACACCCGTATTTGTGTTATTGCTTTTGCATTTCATTGTCATGCATGATAATGTGATATGGCGTGTCTTTTGGCACATAGTTGAGTGAGTTTTGACTCACGAGTCGTTTTGGGTGTCTGTGTTAGAGGACCCTCTGAGAATTTGCTAGTGAGTGTTTTGTAGTTGTGAAGTCTCTCCGAGTATGAGACTGTCACTGAGGAACATTTTAAATGTTTATCTGGAAATAAATGTTTACCTGTGTATTTCAATATCTGTATTATTTTCTGGCTTAGAATATATTTATGTTGTTAGATTTAGTATCCTGGTGAGGACGAATGAACACGCTATTAATTTGGCAGGCTAATTAGCAACTTCGAAAACGTCATGTAGAAATTCGCGTTTTAGCGACCAAACGAAACTTAGTCGAAAATTTTTATAATTTTGAGATTTCACTTATAAAGCTATGAATAAGCTGTATAGAAGTTTTCAGAGACTGATTAGGAGTTTTGAAAACTCGTGCAGAGGTAAACGTAATTCCTGAGAGTTTTGCCTATATATAGATAGAGATGGTTGAGATATTCTCACAAGTTCTTAACCTAAATTCCAAAAAGGGGGCCATAGGGAGATTTTGGAGCTTAAAGCTTTGTAACGCCAAACGACGACCTTCCGTCAGTCTGTTTTCTCCCATATTTCATATTCGAACTCCTCGAGGTAAGAGCTTCGTTTTGATATATGTTAGGGCTTGTTTGGCCAAGTTTTCTGAAAAGTTGTTTTCTAGAATTTTTCATAAAAGTTGATAAATGGAATTTTGATCCATAGGAATTGTACTAGACGGACTTCTGCACGTTCTTTGTGCACGGGTTTTCTTCAGATTGAATTATAGGAGCGTTATTCGGAGGTGAGTGATTCAACTATGTTTTTTGAATGGTTTCTTGACATGTATTCATGTTATGTTTGAATAGCATGTATTAATACTTAGAGATATATTGTGTAGTTCATGTTGGGCATTTATATTGATAAGTAGGCCCAATAGCACGATGAAATGTTTTGATTACCGCGAGCATGGTGATGTGTATTTGAGCATGTTAAGTTGCTTATTTGGGTCAGAAGGAGCACGTGGTCACCGTGTCATTTTGTGGAGCCGATATAGGCATTAAGGTCGCACGATTGAAGAGAAGAATCGTGGGTTTTACCCTTTCGCGTGGACTTATTGGCGAGGAGTCGCGGATTGGGAGTATGGACGGGCACGTGAGTCTCCCGCGACTAGTATGAAATGTAGAGATGTGAATGCGGACATGTTTATCATTCATGTGCATATATTGTTTTATTCACTAAGCGTTAGCTTAAACAAATCGAATATCTGTGGTTATTCAAATAACCATTTCAGGTGTTAATGCTGGCGAGGAATTGGAGAAGTGAGCTCGTGGGTTCAGAGTTCGATTAGAAGACAACCCGAATGTTGATCTTGTAGTTTTGGAACAATAGGAATGTTGTAATAAAGATTTTGAATGGTTTTATCTTATGTTTAACTTAGTATGTTAGAGTGGACCTAAAGCATGGTAATAGTTAGTAACTCGTTGTAATTATACTTTGGCAATGTTTTAATACAACTAGGATTACTTTGATGTGAGATTGGAGTATGTGGTTAACACTTGGTTGTTTAAAAAGCTTTTTGAAACTTATTTTCTGCAGAATTGGGCTGCTGTCAGGGGAGCAGTCGACTGGTCCAGTGTTTAGTCGACTGGACCCTTGTGCCTGCTAGCTACTGCTTTTTAATATGGCAAAAGCAGTCGAATGGGCCCTGCCTTAGTCGACTAGACCTCTGTAGGTTTTGTGTTCATTTTGGTTCTGCTTGCTTCAGTCGATCGAAGGGGAAATTCAGTTGACTGAAAGTTGGAGTCCCAGTCGACTGGACCCCAGTCTCAGTCGACTGGATGGTCTGTTAAACCTTTTTGAAAACTCTCTGCTTTTTTCAGTCGACTGAGGTCCAGACCCAGTCGACTGGACCTCTAGTTTTAAAATGTGTTTTGTTTTCCGCTGCGTGTGTTCTTCAAACTAAATTTTGGGAACGTTAATGAATTGGGTTAGCCTCGGTGGCGTGCCACAGGCTCCGGTTCCGCTATTGTGGGACCGGGCTGTGACATTAGAACTCTATATATAGATCTCATGCATCTCATATGAGATCATCTTGAGTGATCTTGGAATATACTAGAGTACTAGTTCATATACTTGCAAGATATAAGAATATACTTATAATTCAAGAGAAATTTCTAGAGAGATGAAGTGAACTAAGATTAAAATTTTCTTAAACTAATCTCAAGATAATTAGATTAGATGAATTAGACATCAATTGCTTCCCTCAACATCCATGGATGAGTGCTTGAAGAACACTTAAAGAAAAAAAGATCCTTCAAATCAACTTTGATTGCATAATTGAGAATCCTCCAAGAGGTAAACATTCAATTCATCTCTAATTCCTACTTTTGTATATAGACCTATAAGACTTGGGTTTAGTTTAGTTTTATTTTCTTTGTTAGAACACTCATCTTCTTCCTCTCTTGTTCTTCACACACTCACATAGCTAGATCCAAATCTCTTTTGATTTTATTGGTAACTCTTAATTAGAGATTGATTTTCACTTTGATTTTATTTCTATTTTAGTTTAGATCCATGCATATATGATTATATATGTATCTATTTTGAATTCTATGATGGTTTGGAAGTATGATCTATGAGAAGGATGATTCCTATGTTCATACCTATCTCTTGATTATTCTTGTTACCTAAAATTCCTATTGAATTTCATTTCTATTAGGATATTTGTAAGTCCCTTTGATCCATGATCCAAAGTTCTTCATAGAACTTGAGGGCTAAATTGATTGGGAATCATGATAATTAAGTTGATCTATGTAACACCCGTACCCGGAGAACGGATTAATTATTGTGTTAATATGCATTAATTAGTATAATTAGTGTATAAACGGATTAAGGGGAGGCTTGGACTCGCCCATGTAAAAAAAAAAGTGTTCAGAGAGGGACACTAGTTGGAAAAGTCTCCAGTGAGGTGGGACAGGTATTGAAATGAAATCCAGCGAAGGGTAAAATGGTAATTTGCATTTTAAATGATTAAATGCATTTTATGTGTTTATATGAATATTTGCTTATATGCTTTCATATTACATGTGGATTTATGTGTAGTATTTGGTGTTATAAGGGTATAAATGAAAAAGATGTAAAATTAGCAGGTGTGATAGCAATTTCACAAAATATGTGGGACCCACGTTGGGACCCATACGGAACGTAGACAAACACTTATGAGTAATTGGGTAGCTAATGGAATGTTTGGGGGAGTTCATAATAAGAACTTAAGAAATTTTGGGGGTGTAAATGAAAAAGAGGAAAATTGAGGTTGGGACACCTCACATACATGCATATGAGGTGTCAAGATTGAGAGAGTCTCTCAATTTACAGCAGAATCAAAGAAAAAGAAAGAGAGAACTCGGGAGAGAAGACGGAAACGAGACGCCGACGCCGTAATCTCGCCGTTCCGTCGCCACCGTTCGTCGGATTCGTGAACCGAAGCCGTTTTCGGACTCGTGGAGGTGAGACGAAGATTTCTATACCCTTAATTTATGTTTAATTCGTTGGATTTTGGTAGTTCATACTTAACGGTGAGACGTCGTCTACAGAATTCTTGTAGGATTCATTGTGGTGTAGGAATTGAGCTAGAATTGGTGAAATTCAGCACACCTCTAGCTTGAATTTGGGTAAAATCTGTGAATAAGGTGAGTTTTCTAGCCTAAAAATGATTGTGTTTAATGTGTTCAAGGTTTCAAGTGGTGTTGGAGATATTAATCCTTGTTTAGAAGCTATTATATGGTTGGATTGATAATTTCATATCAATTTTATGAGAATTATGTGTTGATACATGTATATGTGCTTATATGTCTATGTGGTAGTCAATGAGCACCGGGGAAATGGTTCATTGTTGGGAGTAATAAGGGTGGTGAAGAGGAAGAATCCGATAAATACGGAAGTCCAAGGAATAGAAGTGGCCACGGGACCAAGGGAGGTCTTCGGGTCTGAATGAACCATATAACCGGTGACTCGGAGACTACGGTTATGCTTTTATGTGTTAATTATAGCATTGCACGTGTTAAACATTCAGTCATGTTAGAATGTTCACTAAGCAAATTGCTTAAGAAAACCGTTTTCCTATTTCTGTTGTGGTACATAACAACCACCGCAGGTACGGAGCAATACCCGGAGAGAAAGTGACGTGCTCGGGGAAAAGGGGAGAAGGGTTTTGGAACTTGTAGATATGTTTTAAACTTATGTTACAGTGTAACTAGTGGCTTGGGGTCCTCGACTTGAGGCTTGAAGTCTTGACTTGTGGATGGGAGAGATGGGAGAGATGGGAGAGATGGGGGAGATTTGAGCCTCATACTTGTGAATTTCTTTTGAACTTGTAAAATGATGTAAATTTATGGTTTCTTTTATGTTAATGTTCATACTTGGGTTGTTGGAAATAAATTTGGATCATAACTATGTATTTGGAAGTGAAAAGTAGAACCTATGTATAATCTCTTTTGTTTTGCTCAAATGGTGCAAGTTAGTAATTAAGACCATCTTGGCATGTTCGAATGGGTCGTAAGCGTCGTGGACAAGTTTGGTTGTGTAAATGGTGTTGGTTATAGTTTGAGTTGATTCCCAATAAATCCCAAGTACTTTGGATGAGAATTGAGTTTCAAAGTTGAAAAGTTTGTTTTGGATCAAAGGAAATGAGTTTATGATTAATTTGATCAAATTGTGAATGTTTTTGTGTCATCCAAGCTTGATTTAAGTTTAAAAGTGTTTAAAAATGTGTTAGATATGTTTTCTCAAAGTTTCATAAGGTTCCCATGTGAATTGGTTGTGTTTTGGAAGTTAGAACTTGTTTTGACAGCAAAAAAAAAAAGAATTTAGCAGCAGAATTGTGAAGGGATCGATCTGCGATTTATGAAGGGATCGATCCGCCCTTTTAAGGGAACATTCTGCGAGAGATTCATATAAATGGATCGATCCGCGATTTATGAAGGGATCGATCCGCCTTGTATTTTTCACAGCATGTCCGCTTTTACGGAAACGTGCATAACTTTTTCTAAAAAACTCGAATTCGCGCGCCGTTTGTTGCGTTGGAACCGGGACTCGAAAATCTAACTTTTGGTATAAAAATTTTACATACTTTATTAATGACCATTTTGCCCTTGGGGGCTATTTTGTCACAATAGAGTTCTTTAAAGTGGTTTATTCACATTTTCTTTCTAATTAGTGTGTGTTTTGGGTGCGGTTACTCTTGTTACACGTGTCCTAATCCATCGGGGGTGGATTGGGGTGTGACAATCTATGAGTTTGATCTCTCTAATAAGCTTCAACCATCACCTAAGATGTTTTTTCCACACTTTAAAATGAACTAGTCAAAATTCAGCAAAACAGATTGATTTTGTCCATAAGCTTTGGTCCACCAAAACCCATAGTTTGATGGATTTCAAATTTTTTGGGTAAACTTTAATGAATTAGCTTTCATTCGATCCGTTTTGAGAACCTTTAGGATCCATATGCTCTTTTTAGAAATTGTTGAGAAATCGATTGACAGATTTGAACATAATCTCTTTGTGCTTGAATTTCATAAAATCTATGATAGTCATCGATGATCCGCTTTTTGAGATGATTCCTAACTCATGTATCTATATGCCGATGTAAAATCGTGAGCATACGATTGAGTTAAGATCATTTTCTAAGCATTTGAAGTTGATACAACTATTCTGGAATTTTCTAAGTTTAAATACAATCATAATTATGTATACAAAATGGTCATACTTTGATCACTCAACAACAATTGATAAATAAAACTTGGTTTAGAAATCATCTAAGATAAATGGATGAGAAATCAAAAGCTTAGATTAACTTAATTAACATGATTCATGAACTTCTATTATGTTTTGTATTCCTTTATAAAGTGATACCAAACTTCCAAAATAACATAGTCTGTTTAAAACAACTTTTCAGAAACCTTAAGGCCATGACATGTCCATGGGATTGTCTTTATCACAAACTACAGTGAAATAGATTTCTTTTGACACCAAGTAGAGCTTCATATGATTTTTGTAGAATTAATTATGATTTTTACAAGAACAGTGGATAGTCCTGGTCCACTGTTCCGAAAACTCTTATTTCTCGAACTTCAAAAATGGTATAGCGGTTCTACTTTTTGGAAAAGTTCACTAAGACATGTATCTAACTTTCTGTAAAAGGGTTTTAATCCAGCTCATATTTAAGACCACTTTTGATATGATTTATTAGAGGCTGCTGAATCTAGAAATTTGAATAGTGATGGCATATTTTTCTTGTTTTTCATGCATTCATTTGTTTGCTTGTATTTTTGCAATGCTTGGGTATTTCTTGGTGTCTTAGTGCAGAGAATTGAATGTTGTGGATCCGGACTTCGATTTGTGAGTTTGCCTCGTCTACATGTGGCTTAGTGCCCATGTATCGTGTACTATCTCTATCCTTTCTCTTAAAATTTTTCTAGGTTTACAACTTTATTTTCAACGACACATTTCCTTGAGGATAGTCTTCGTTTATGTGATTATATGTTAGAGACATCTTATCTAGGATTGTTGTATGATTGCATTACACGTTTCCTTTCTTTTGCTTTTTGCGACTCCGCTTGAGTTAACCCAATGTAAGTCTTCTTGTTCCCTTTTGCATATCATGACATGTTTCCTTTACTTGCATCGGTCTTGAGTGGGACTAACCACTGTAAGTATACATCTCCCTTGTATTGCATGTACATCCAACTTCTACTTGATTTATCTCTTGTCACGCCCCAGCGTAGCAAAATAAGGGAAATTTTTCATTTCCATTTTGGAGCCGTAGGTCATGACAGGTGAGGGATCGCTTGTCCTGTACTTAGCTTAACGTGTACCAGAAAAACAGAGTATATAAACAGCAGGGAAGAAAATATAGATCAACATTACAAACTTAATTAATATTACATTGTCTCAAATAAAAGTATTTCTGGAGGCACAAGCCGCCTTATTCAAATTAAAACATTATTCATATCCTTTATTACAACTTTTAATAAATTATAAAAGCAGCTCTGCAGACTTCTCTAGCTGGCATAATCGTATAACCTGCATAGCCATCTCCTGGACATTTTGGGTGTCCAAGACAAAATAAAGTCATCAGCAAATGAAAGGCGAGTGAGCATAATGAACATACAAGCAATGTATATAGAAGCACATTAATTGTCTTTACATTTAGTATTATACAGCACTGTTAGTCCGTTATCCCAGTCATCGCATATAATGAACAGTTAAATCAATTATATAAGACCGTGCATGAACAATGTAACCATCTCATCTTACTGACTCTTTTATCTGGACCACAATCTCTTAACTCATTCGGTTCGCCAGAACCATCCGGCACGAGGCTGTTGTTTTAGATCGGTCTACCGTATCCGAGTCGGCCTGGACACGACCTGATTGACATGCCGTATCCGAATCGACCTGGGCTCAATCCTTCCTAATTAATCTACCGTATCTGAGTCGGTCTGGAATAATTAAGGTGACACAAGACTCTGATTGACCTACCGTATCCGAGTTGGCCTGGGCTCAATCCTTCCTAATTAATCTGCCGTATCCGAATCGGCCTAGAATAATTAAGGTGATACAACTCAAGACACCCTTTCTTTACTTATTTCTCACAAGATGTATATGTTGACCCAAACGACCCCTTATCAACATGCCAACTCGACTATGCACGAGTATGACTTATTTTATTTACGATTTTCTTTAACATGGCATTGGTTGTTTTAAATATGTGATTATTATCAAGTAAACCAATTTATCTTAATTTGATTTTAGGAAACTGACAGTGTAATTTTCAGAGTCATAGAATTTTTATTATAATTTTTAGAAGATAAAAATAGCATATAAATGTAGCCGCAAGGCCCTTCTTAATGACATAAATATATAAAAGTAGAGGGTACATGTTTTGACATTATTTTTAATAAAGACAAGACATCAAAATATAATTCTTTCATTTTTCCATAATTTTAGAAGTACCGTAGGTATTTGCAATAATTAAAATACTAGTCAACTAACCACTAATTAATTTATTAACAATATCAAGTCTTAGTTTTATAATTTGATAAATTACAAAACTATATAAAAATGAACTCCAACATGTTAACAATAATATAGAAATTAATAGGGTCAATGAGTATTTTTAATGGGTGATGCTATTTCCACTCCATCATTGAACTAAGGCACTCCATGGTACCATTCTTAAAGCATGTGGTACATGCATGTCATGCATTACATACATGGTACCACATGCTCTGATAGTGGTACCATGGAGTGTATTGGTTCAATGATGGAGTGGAAATAACAATTCCCTTTTTAATACTTATTAAGTATTTGTACTACTTATTTTATACATAGTAAACTAATATATTTATTATTTATTTACAAATTTATATGTAACTAGCAAGTATTGAACTCCCAACCTTGGGGTCAAGGAACTAACCAATCAACAAACTATTACATGGGGGACTAACTGGGATCCTAATATTTCATTGTCAATTTATAGAATGAGTTTTTGTTAACATTTTTTGTGCCACTAATTTTGTACCTCCATAGCTATATATACATATTTATATATACTCACTTGTGTTTCGAACCCCATGGATTATGTGTAATGACTTAAAGTACATTAAGAGTAGGTTCAAGAGACTCACCAGTCGCTGGTTTAGCGTGAAGAGGCTGCCGAAGAATTCCGAGAAAAATCGTAATAAAAGCTATGGCTTTGGGCTTACTATGCTAATAATCGTTCTGTATTTCCCTCTTTTCTTTTGATTTCAAGAATGTGTAAGTGTTCTAGTGGGTGATTGTGAGTGAGAGAAATGAGAGCAATGGAAATGGAAGCTCTTTGAAAACTTTGGAAATGTATGTCTCTGTGTATTGCCTTTGCAAAATGTATGCACATATGTATATGTAAGTCAGTGGGTAAGTTTGAGTCATGGTTAAAAATAAACACACGCCTCACATAATTCTCATCCATAGGAAAGTGATGATTGATTCTCCAATCAGTATAAATCATGTGGTAAGAGAAGAAGTACACATCTCTCACATTATACAACCACATTAATTTACTCATTGCTTCCAATCAGTAGACGTGGATAGCACGGCGAATTGATTGAACTCAAATCAGTCCGTCGTGTTAGTTTGATTAGTTAGTTCAGTCCAGTTAGTCTAGTTTGGTCAGTTAGCTAATTAAAATGTCCCAAATAAAATTATTAGGGACAAAAATGTAAGCAATGTGATGTTAGATTTATTAAAGACTTTGATCCCAAATCGTAGGATAACTTCGGGGCGCAGTCTTAAGTAACAATACAATTAAATTATTAAGGGGTTACAAAATTTTAAGGCATTGTATTAATAAATGTTAACACAAATATTATGTATTTATTCAGACAATATTACTACTAACGTTAATACACAGTTGTAAAATAAAATGGCATTGAGTTATCAAATTAAGAATACTAGTACCAATAATTTATGGAAAGAATTTCACAACTAAAATAATACACCTTAATGAAATAAAATTGACATTTTATTTATCATTAGGAACACAAAAATACAGGTTGCTACATCTCTTGACATGATTTTCCTTAGATGTTCCCTTTTGACATGTATATATTATCTAGTATGTTTGAGAAAACAACACCAATTATGAATTAAGAACAAGGATATTTGAATCAAGGCCTTCTGTACCCTCAACTAATGAACAGAGTGTTGTAGCTCTCTGTAGTTGATCAAACAAATCATCGATCCTCGGTAAGGGATACTTATTCTTGATAGTCACTCGGTTTAATTCTCTGTAGTCGATACACAACCAAAATGTTCCATCCTTCTTCTTCACGAATAACACTGGTGCTCTCCAAGGCGATGTACTTGGACGTACAAAACCCAGATTCTCCAAATCTTGAACTTGTTCTTTCAATTCTGACAATTCGGCGGGGGCCATTCTATAGGGGACCTTTATGATTGGTACGGTGCCTGGAATAAGCTCAATACAGAACTCTAAACTTCTCTAAGGCGGTAAACCAGAAATGTCTTGAAATACTTCATCGAAGTCCTTGACTACAGGTATAGATGATGTTGTCATCTCTGTACTGACGACTTCGATGTTAGCTAAACATCTTGTGAGGAACATATCTCCCGAAGGGTTCATTGAAAATCAAAGGATTGATTCCCATTGTCAGAGAATGTAATTCTCTTCCTCGCACAATCCAACTTCACTTGGTTCTGAGAGAGCTAATCCATTCCTAGGATTATGTCAAACTCCTTCATCGACAGAACAATCAACCTTACAGGGATCTCACGATCTCCTAGTCGTAGGGGACATTCCTTGCACACATGTCCTAATTTGACCATGGCTCCTAAGGGTGAGGTAGCCTTAAGAGCTTTCTCTAAACGATGAGGTAAAACACCCATTCTCTGAATAGTCTTAGCATATATGAACGAAAGTGCAATACCCATATCAAATAAAACTTTAACATGGGAGTTAAACAGAGTCAATATACCTTCCACTGCTTGTTGATCGGGTCGAGCTTCTTCATAAACCGTCTCATCATGCTTAGCAGCATCAAGAATAATAGCATTCAAGCAAGTCTGACCCTGCTAACCATAAGTTACTCGCCTAGGAGCAGTGTAGTACTTGCAGATGTGACCGGGTTTACCACAGTTATAACAGACTATATTCTGATGAGCGATGCGCTTAGGTGCCTTGTAGTCTCGAGCTAAATGACTGTGGGTGCCACAGTTAAAGCATTGTGTTATCCTCTTTGGTAAAGCACATCTTTTAGCAAAATGCCCAGGCATCTGGCAGTTAAAACAAACTTGAGGTTTGGTTTTCCATTTCATCTTCTTCGCTTTCGGTGTACACCTTTTCTTATGAAGGTGTCGCAGACTGCCGTGTTTCATCTATTGAGTTTCATTGCAATTATACCAAATGTGTCCTGGTAGGTTGTAATTAGCACAGAGGCTGCTTGGTCTGCTTGTACCCTTATTCTCAACTGGAGTCACCATCTCTTGAAACTTCATTTTGCCCTGCTGTAGCTCAGATGATTTCGCAATGAAACTCTCGTATAGATGATCTCCTAACTGACCCACAGTTACTCTATCACCCATCTCCTATAAGCTCAGAATAAATGACCCGAACAAGCTAGTGGGATCGGCTTCTGGGGATAACAACTAGGATTATCCGCCTGATTGGTTCTCGGTTACCTGAGATGACTCGGTCATCTATGATCCTACACATACGTCGAGTCTAACGGGTTAATATCATATATAATATACGCGTACTATAAAAAAAGCACACAATAAAACCCAAGTATACATAATACACCTAACACGTATTCGAACTAAGACTGTGTATAATAGCAAAGAGATCTTATTCTTATTCTCCTTCTAAACTCTGGGTCGTAGGCTATGCTGACTGTTCCGAAATCTGACTTAGGAAGTTCGTCAGTGCTTAAGCTATTCATGAGGGCTATGGCTTACCTCAACTCCTAAGGAACTCGGCTACTATCTGTCAATATGGACTTCAACTTGACTAATTTCTAAATGAATATGTCTGAGAATATTTGGTGATTGCTAAAGTTCTTGCCGACGTGGCAAAATATTCGTACAATCGTCTTTATGATGAAACTAACTTAGCATTCGAGTCCTGAACTAAGGACAAACGGTACTAACCAACTAAAACCTAGAACCTAGTTGTCCGGTAAACCTGAACTTGGCAAAACAGGCTAGACTTAGAGAAACTTGGTTGTGTAGTGATTACGTCAAAATCAAGTTCTTTTGTTAACCCTATAAAAACGTAGTACGGTGGAAATAGGGTGTCGAGTCCACAGGGATTGGAGTGCAACAATACTTGGTGGACGCTTAAAAACCAATTATAATGCAAAGAGCAATTAACTAACTTACGAAAAGAAAACGAGTCTTTTCGACTATGAATTTGATTCGATTGGTGTTAAATTAAACTACAATGAGCATTTAGAAAATGGAGAGAAACTTTAAACAATGTGGAGTTTAAGTAAAAATTCGGGGGTATTTGTAAATGGAAAAATTGAGATTGGGGAGCATTCCCCCACCTTGGATCAAACAACCCGTGGCTTACACACTCGCAGCGCATTCCAGAGTAGGAAATCCCATTGAGACATACCATCAAACATGTGGTAGTCAACCAACATGCTAGATGGATGTTCCAATGCAACACATGGGTGTAAGATTAGAGTTTGGGGATTCAAGCACTTCTAATGCTTGACATTAGAAGTGAAGTCTCACAAACTCCAATCCTACTCCCATGAACTCTAGGTATGCTACAAAGTGTGGAAGTCTTACAATAAAACACTCATGGGTCCAAAGGTGGGTTTATGATCCCCAATCTTCAGAGTTTAGCTACTCATGAACATAATAACAACAATGTTAAAGAGAGGGGAAAAGAAAGTATACCAATAAGAGCAAACCACCATAAAAACCATAGCAAATCCAATGAAATCTTTCATTAAAAGCTTCCAAAAAGTCAATACAACCACCCTCTTCTCTCTCTAACACTAAATGGAGGTAGATAATGGGTAGATGATGAGTAATGAATAGAGAGATGAGGGGATTAGGGAGAGAGTTGGTACCCTAAGAGAGACTTACTAAAAATAGTCTAAAGAAAACATCATAACCCTAAAAAAAGACATACACTAACTATATATAGTGTATACAAAGTGGCAAACATGTAATAAGCAAAGGAAACCTTCAACAGAGGCGCGGATCGATCCGCTTGAAACAGCCGGATCGATCCATTTAGACGTCTTTCTCGCAGAATGTCCCTACCAAAACGCGGATCGATCCGCTCAGAAGGCCGGATCGATCCGCCTTTTCTGAGACTGATAGAGAATCCTATTTAAACACGCGGATCGATCCCCTCGGAAGGCCGGATCGATCCACCTCTACTGAAATCTTTTTCTTGCTTCTATATACTCCAAGTGTGTCAAGAGAGTTGAGTTCCACTATATCCCAACATCCAAAACCTACAAAAAGAGACCTTAATCAGCTATGAGAGAGTAACATCAAGAACAAAAGAAAGCACAATTTTATCCATTAAATCTCCGGGTTGAGTACTAATTTGTGTCCAATACGGATAAAATTATGAAGTTCAAGAAGCAATATTGGACACGAATCACACCCCCCAACTAGCATGTTGCTAGTCCCTTAGCAACAAAGCTGAAAACAAAGAGATTCAAGACTACCCTTGCACCACAATTTATTAAAATGAAAGAAATACCGCTTTCGTGGGGATACGATTACATTGAGCATATGCAACAAGCCGTGAAACCTCCGGGTTACCCGTAAAGGCGGAGTGTTGTCTCCGGAGGGTTCTCAGAATGATACCCACAACATTTTGTTTCCTCATGATAGACGCCCACAATCTAATGCTGACACTCAACGTAGTTCCAAGAGTTTTCAAAAGATTTTAGTACATGACACTCAAATCCAACCAGTTATCAAACTATCAAAATCATGAGATAAATTCCATTAAGCTCGATCTTGGGTGTGCGTGTGGTGTGACATGCAAAACTACAATTATCAAGAGGGCGGTAATGCTTTCATAATCCGGATTTCGATCAAAACGCGCTTCAACTCAATTCTCACCGGTATTACACTCAAAAATGAATCATTCGAACTTGGTAATACACTCGGGGCATGCGGGTAAAAGAGTAATGGAAATAGGAATCAAAACCACGCACATGCCAAGTGAAAAACGTAAGTGTGAAAAACGAGTAAAAGTAATCTCAGGGAAGATATCATTCATTAGAGGGTGTGGAACACTCGAACTACTTATCATAAGCGTTTCAAACTCTGTATCACACAATCCTAAGAATCAACTAGGACCTTAAGGGGGTTTTGTAGCGTGGAAAGTGTTATAAGGTGAAAGACTAGGGGAAAGAAAGTGAAGTGGAGTGTTTGGGTACAAGCATGGGATTTATTGGAATGCATGGTCATAGATGGCTACAAGAGATGAATCATTCACAAGTATTTATTTGAAGCTCAAAGAGAGGAGTACAATTGATTTTTTTTTTTTGCAATCTTTGGCTCCCTCAACAACACGATTCAATCTCTTTTACAACTTTATAAACAAGATCTCATGCGAAGATATCCCAAAATGTAATTCAAACGCTAAAATGGAAGGTGTAAGGTCAGGGGAATATGGGTATATGTGGTGGCGGCTAGAGATGGACAAGCTAAGGCCCTAAGATCAATTCTTCGGATAGTGTGCTTCTTTGTTCTCCACAACAATGACAAGTAGTCACGAGTTTCATTCCACAAAAGTGATTTCTCTAATGAATGATCAAACAAGGAGATGAGATTATCTACGACTTTTAAGTTTTTCAGGAATAGAGGGTTGATGTGTTGTAGCACTCAGCAATGGAAGATACAAGGGATCGAAAGCTCACAAAGGTATCGTCTCCACATATGTCTCGAACGATTTCCGGATAACAATTACACTAAACCCCCCATCCTAACAAAAGTAGTCATGCAATGTGTTTGATAATCCCGAATTTAAACTTCGTGAAATTCACTATAATTAAGATAGTTATGGAACTAGTGAGATTACAAAGTGTCACATACTAAAATTAGAATAAACTTCTCAAGACACGCGTCATTGCTCGGCATTAGAATGGGGTAACTATGCTACAATCATTGGAACCACAATTTTTTTTTTTTTTTTTTTTTCAATGAACACGAGACAAAAACCGCGATGAGAGAAGCTAGCAAGCTCTCACACCCCCCAACTAGGACTGAACATTGTCCTCAATGAAACAAGCAAGTACAAGGGGGAGAACAATATTACCGAAGGCAAGCAAAGGGAGCGACCGGTAATAAAATGTGCCTGCAAGGTTAGAATCCACAACGCAAGAGAAAGAAAAAGAAAAACATTGGCATGGCATAAAAGATAAGGAACTAAGCATAAGCCAAACACAATATCCAAAAGCATCTAACATCCAAACTAAAAACATCCACAACCCACAGTACAACTCCAAAAGGGTAAATAGCAAGTGCATCCAAGATAAATAAAAAGAACATCCACAAGAACACAAAAAACTGAATACACCCCCCCCCCCCCCCCCCAAACTACTCGTCACCATCTCCATCACCACCATCAAAAGGGTCCGAACCACCAGTGCCACCATACGCACCAGACCCACTAGCACCGCCATAATAACCTGGACCTCTGGCATAAGGATCAGATCCTCCAGTGCCGCCAAACGAGCCCGGACCGCCTGTGCCGCTATACGGGTCACGAAAATAATCAGGGACATCGGCGCCGGGGTACTGCATCTGGAACGAGTCGGTCTGGAAGCGTATCAGCATGCTCATGTCTCGCCGATAACTCATACCAAATGCATCAACCTCCCCTCGCAAGCTAAGCACATCAGTCCGAATCCCGGAAATCTCCATACCATGCTGCCTCTGCTCGGTGGACAGCGTCTCTAATCGACGGTGCAAATCGAGTATACCCTGTGCAGGTGGCTCCTCTGCCGCCTCAGCTCGTGCTCCAGACGGTCCTTCCTCTACTCTAGCTCTCTTGGACGCAGATCTAACCTGTGCGTCGCTACGAGCGATCGTCGTCCCATCGATTGGGGACGGCGCAGGCTTGAGAACATCAGTCGCTAGGGCGTCGCACCCATGCGAGGTGCAAAGCCGGGTGACTAGGGTAGGAAATGGGAGACTGGCAGTGGCAGCGGTGTCGTTGGACGCTGCTATCATGAGGGAAATGATGGTGCTCGCGAGGTCAACCCGGGCGGTGGGATCGGTAATAGCGTACAGGAGGGTACCGTGATCCCCCCTGACAGTCTTGTGGCGAGTGGGCCACACCGCTGCGGTGACGATGATATTACAGCACCGGTAGAGCTTGGTGAATGTAGAAGGGGCAATCTGGTCCCCGATCCACTCAGTCGGTCGGCCTGTGAAACGGGTAGCGAAGGTATCGTAGGGAGGCCGCTGCTCCAGATCCTCCAGGTACGGCTCGGGGTTCTCCTCATGAGGAACCCCCATGAAAACGGCTAAAGTAGCCAGGGAGACCGGGATACGGACACCCCGAACATATGCCTCAAAGGTGCGAGTGCCGGTGGTGACCAAGCTGGCGAAGAAAATCCTAACCCAAGTCTCGTTTTATCCCCCTGAATGCTCCAACTGGGGGATCCAGCGACGGCCCCTAAAGATCTGGACGACGTCGTCCGGGAAATCGAAGATGGCGATGGGCCGCTCAGGGAGGATGGTCTTTTTGGATTTAAAAAAATTCACGAACCACTGCTTCTCAGTTTTAGACCGAAAGCGATCATAGCCGCGGGCCGGAGAACACTCGGTTTTGTCATACTTAAGTGGATTCACCATTGTGCCTGCAAATAACAAGAGCAAGTGTAACCAATAAGACGGTAAACTCGACGCTAATGAATTGCTCAAGACAAAAGACATGATAACCTTAAGAACACAGGCAAAATGCACCAGAGATGGACACGATCGCACGTGCACGGTCGCCATGCAGTGAAATGGTCGAGCGGCGCGTGCCACAAGTCTAGAAATTTATAGTGAAAACCGCCCACGAAAATGAAGTCATACACCGAAAATGAGAAATTAAGAACAATGCACGTGACGGTTTGAAAAATGCACGGGTGGATTGGATGTATGCACGGAGGAATTTCAATGCGGCATTCTATCGAACACCTTGTGGGCAGGATGAAAACTCTAAAAGTTTAACAAGATGTGATACATAGATCTATCCCAAACAAACCACAATGTGGCTTGAGCATGCAACACAACCAATATGCAAGAGATAACAACCCAAAATACAGAGAAAAGGGCGAGGAATTGATCCCTAAGGTTGAAATTTTCAATCAAGTGAGTAATGAGTAACTAAACACAACCTAGGGTGCATTCATCCTATACACATGAAAATCAATCGATGAGCGATGATAAAAACATACCTTGGATGAATGGCAAGGGAGATCTTGAAAATGGATGAGCAAAGGGGGTGATTGGAGAAGTTATGGGCAAAATAGGCTTGAGAGAGTTTGAAAGAAAATGAGAAGTTCTCAAATTATAAACCGTCGCTGCCTTCCCGCGGATCGATCCGAATTCAGGCCGGATCGATCCGGCATTTTAAAACGGTATTATTGTGCCCTTTTCACTTCGCGGATCGATCCGCTCAAAAACAGCCGGATTGATCCATTTACTATTGGCTCTTGCAGTTTGTGACCTTAAAAATGCGGATCGATCCGCTGAAAAAGCCGGATCGATCCATTTTATCATTTTGTTAGCAGAATCTCCTCTTAAAAACGCGGATCGATCCACTCAAAAAAACCGGATCGATCCATTTTCAAACATTTGTGGCAGTAACTCTTCTCAAATCTGCGGATCGATCCGCCCAAAAGGCCGGATCGATCCGCCTTGGCCCAGTTTGGTTAATATCTTCTCCAGAAACATGCGGATCGATCCCCAAAACACCCGGATCGATCCGCCCCTTTGCTTTTCCACTATTAAGCTTTGAAACTCAGCTTAAGCGATAGATTCTCAGAATGGATGCAATGGTCATCACTAAGAACAAAAATTATGCCAAGAATGGAGCATGGGGCATACAAAAAAAAACAGGGAGTATAGCTCACTAGAGCCTACTCAACCCCTAACATTGGGGTCATCCAACGGAATTGACACCAACTCGGTGTCAAATCCCTCGAGAAAAGGTTTGAGCCGTTGCCCATTGACCTTAGAGATGGTCCCATCTTTGGGATCTTGGATTTCCACGGCTCCATGAGGATAAACTTTATGTATCGTGTAAGGGCCAATCCAACGAGATTGCAACTTACCCGAAAAAATGTGGAGCCGTGAATCATACAAAAGCACCTTGTTACCAATAACGAATTGTTTTCGAACGATTCGTTTGTCATGAAACGCTTTGACGCGTGCCTTGTACACTTTAGAACTCTCATAGAGTTCACTTCAAAGTTCTTCCAACTCATCGAGTTGAAGCTTTCGTTTCTCCCTACTCTCGTCAACATCGAAATTGAGCTTCTTAATTGCCCAATAAGCTCGATGTTCAAGTTCGACCGGCAAATGGCAAGCCTTTCCGTAGACTAACCGATAGGGGGACATTCCTAAATTTGTCTTATAGGCCGTCCTATACGCCCAAAGCGCATCGGTTAGCCTAGAGGACCAATCCTTTTTCGACGCGTCAACCGTCTTTTCAAGAATTCCTTTAATTTCCCTATTGGCCAATTCAGCTTGGCCGTTGGTCTGAGGATGGTAAGTGGTGGAGACCTTGTGGGTTACTCCATAGTGCTCCATCAACCGAGCAAAAGGGGAATTACAAAAATGTACCCCTTGATCACTAATTATGGCTTTCGGAGTGCCAAACCGGGACAAAATATGTTCTTTGAGAAATTTCAATACCACTTTATGGTCATTGGTCCTTGACGGTATGGCCTCAACCCATTTGGAGACGTAATCGACCGCCACCAAGATGTATTCAAAAGTATTGGATTTAGGGAAAGGACCCATGAAGTCTATACCCCAGCAATCAAAAACTTCTATGGTTAGAATGGGGTTTAGAGGCATGGAGTTCCTCTTGGTGATTTTTTCAAGGAGTTAGCACCGGGAACATGCCTTGCAATAGGCATGTGCATCCTTGAAGATCGTGGGCCAATACAAGCCGCTGTGGAGGACTTTGAAAGCGGTCTTTTGTGAAGAGAAATGTCCTCCACATCCTTGGTCGTGGCAAAACGACAACACTCTCGGTATTTCATCGTTAGGCACACATCGCCTAACTATTTGATCGGCACAGTATTTGAAGACATATGGGTCATCATAAAAGAATGATCGTGCCATCAATATGAGCCTCTCGCGGTCTTAAGCGGACCATTCTGGAGGCAATTGGCCCGTGACAATGAAATTCACCACATCGGCGTACCACGGGAGAGTGGAGACCTTGAGCAATTGCTCGTCCGGAAAACATTCTCGGATGGGTATGGGATCTATATGATTGTGATCAAACGTCAAACGTGACAAATGATCGGCGACAACATTTTCCACCCCCTTTTTATCCTTGATGGATAGATCAAACTCTTGCAATCGTAGGATCCAACGGATGAGGCGTGCTTTAGCATCTTTCTTGGAGAAAAGATACTTAAGAGCGGCATGATCGGTGAAACAAGTAATCGGTGATCCTACCACATAAGATCGGAATTTCTCGAGGGCGAAAACTATTGCTAGCAACTCTTTCTCGGTCGTGGAGTAGTTAATTTGGGCATCATCAAGAGTCCGGCTAGCGTAGTAAATGACGTGGGGCTTCTTATCTCTTCGTTGCCCCAACACAGCCCCAATCGCATAATCACTGGCATCGCACATAAGCTCGAATGGAAGGTTCCAATCGGGGGCTTGCATTATGGGTGCGGTGGTAAGCGACTCCTTAAGCTTATCGAATGCCTCTTGGCACTCAGGGGACCATTCAAAAGCGACATCTTTCGCAAGGAGTTGGCACATGGGCCGCGATATTGCGCTAAAATCCTTAATAAACCGCCGGTAGAAACCCGCGTGTCCTAAGAATGACCGAATGTCCTTAAGGGTTTTTGGGGGTGGGAGGTTGGAGATGACATCAATCTTAGCCTTGTCAACTTGCATCCCCTCGCTTGAGACGATGTGGCCTAGGACGATGCCTTGTGTCACCATGAAGTGACACTTTTCCTAGTTAAGCACAAGATTCTTTTCAATGCACCGTTTGAGAACTTTCTCAAGGTTCTCAAGGCACGTACCAAAGGAATCGCCAAACACACTGAAATCATCCATGAAGACTTCAAGGAACTTCTCCACCATGTCACTGAAGATGCTAAGCATGCACCGTTGAAAGGTCGCGGGTGCATTGCATAGGCCAAAAGGCATTCTCCTATAGGCAAAGGTGCCATAGGGACACGTGAAGGTAGTCTTTTCTTGATCCTCGGGGGCTATTTCAATCTGATTGTATCCCGAATACCCGTCAAGGAAACAATAAAATTTGTGCCCTGCCACTCTTTCAAGGACTTGATCTAAGAAGGGTAGGGGAAAATGGTCCTTGCGGGTGACCGTGTTCAACTTCCTATAGTCGATACAAACTCTCCATCCCGTGGTCGTTCTCGTAGGTACTAGCTCGCCTTTCTCATTTTCCACGACCGTGATCCCCGACTTTTTGGGGACCAATTGGGTCGGGCTCACCCATTCGCTATCGGAAATGGGATATATGATCCCATTATCCAACAACTTGATGACCTCGGCCATCACAACCTCTTTCATTTTGGGATTGAGCCTTCGCTGCATTTGTCGCGAGGGCTTGGTTTCATCCTCTAGATAAATCTTGTGTGTGCAAATCTTCGGAGAGATGCCCCTCAAATCCGCTACATACCATCCTATAGCACTTTTGTGCTCTTTCAAAATCCTCACCAATTTTCCTTCTTGACACGGATCAAGTTGGGAGGACACCACCACGGGAAAGCTCTCATCTTCTCCCAAAAACACATACTTAAGCTTGTCTGGTAAGACTTTGAGCTCAAGCTTTGGCGTGACAACATTAGAAGGGAGAGGGAAACTATCCCTCGGGGGTAGTCTCTCGAAATTTGAGGTCCAATTGGCCTCTTCCACGGTTCTCACAACATCCACGTTCTCCTCAACCACGACGTTCTCCTCACGCATCCCTTTTTCCTTCCGAAACTCATGATCACACGCAACAAAAGTGTTATCACTAGCTATGCATTTCTGAACATGTTCAAGAAAAATTATATTTTCATTAAGTGCATGCATATGATCAAGGGAAGAAGTGATGCAAGACTCATTAACAACAACATCGCTAGAAAAACTGAAAAAATCTTGCACCAACGAATCAATGAGGGAGACTTCATAAATGTCCTCACCGTCCTCCTCATCGAGATCCGGTTGCTTAAAGAGAGAGAAGATATTCACATCCACAGTCATGTTTCCAAAAGTTAAGCGCATGAAACCATTCCTACAATTGATTAAGGCATTAACAGTAGCAAGGAACGGTCGCCCCAAAATGATTGGAATTTGGGATTGCTCATTGACCACGGGTTGCGTGTCAAGAACGATAAAGTCCACCGGATAGTAGAAGTTGCCCACTTGAACAATAACATCTTCTATTATACCCCGTGGCATTTTTACCGAGCGGTCGGCCATCTGTAAAGTGACACGGGTCTCTTTAAGTTCGCCGAGCCCAAGTTGGACGTACACCGAATAAGGAAGAAGATTGACACTAGCACCCAAATCAAGGAGTGCTCTATCGATATGGTGTTGTCCAATCACACATGCTATTATAGGACAACCGGGGTCCTTATATTTTGGAGTAACTTCGTTAAGGATAACGGAGCTCGCATGTGCGGCCATATAGGCACTCTTTTTGACGTTAAGCTTTCTTTTAACCGTGCAAAGATCCTTGAGAAATTTGGCATAAGCCGGAACTTGTTTAATGGCCTCCAAAAGAGGAATATTAATTTCCACTTTGTTAAACAATTCCAAAAATTCTTGGTTCTTGTTATTCTCGGCCTTTTTCTTAAGTCTTTGGGAAAATGGGGGAGCGGGATTCAAAAACTCTTGGTCCATGAAGTCGGGAGCCTTTGACAAGTCCCCCTCCAAGTCTTCAACATTAGGGAGTAATGAGTTCCCCCCATCGAGTTCGGCCTCAACTCTAACCGGGTTAGTGCTAACTTTTGGTTCTTGGTGAGGCGTTTGGACCTTGTCGTCCAAAATTTTGCCACTTCGAAGGGTGATGATTCCTTTTAGATGTTCGATGGGACCATTAGGATTTGCGGCTCCATGACTCCCTTGCCCTTTCGGATTTGGAAATGGTTGCGCAGGAAGCTTTCCTTTATCAACAACTTGTTGATTTTGGAGTAATTGAGCCAATTGAGCTTGCAATACTTGCATGCTTTGAGCGTGCGATGATTGCATCGCTTGGATAGATTGCTCAAGTTGGCTCATTCTTTGGGACAAGACACCATGATTAGGATCTTCAAAACTCTTCTTGTGAGGGGGCACATAAGGGGTTGAATGTTGATGCCCCCCTTGATTTTGGGTGAAATGTGGCCCTTGGAATTGAAGGTTGGGTGGACCAAAGTTCGGAGGGGAATAAGGTGGTGGAGGCGGTTGATGAGGACAGTATGGTTGTGGGGGAGCATTTGGTACTACCGTTGCCCCTTTATTGTTGTGGTAATTGTGCCCCGGAGCACTCCACCTTCCGGGAGGATTGTAGGCATCATTTTGGGAAGGATTGAATCTAGGCCTAATGTTCATCCCAAGTGCACATGCTTGCTCTAAAGCTTGTGCTTGGAGGATAGGAAGGACGGGGCATTCATTGGTTGAGTGTTCCGGATCATAGCACAAGTAGCAATGCAAAGGATTGATCGGTGCTAGGATGGGGAGAGGATTGGGTCCACTGGTGCCCTTTTGAGATTCCAAAGCCTCCACTTTTCTAGTGAGTTCGGAAATGGAACCCGCTTCATTAGACAATTGACAGAGGTTGTGATTCAAAGGGGCTACAGTGACCGGTGGTGTGCGGTCATGAGGGTTAGATGTACCCCACCCACGCGAAGTTTCATAGACATATTCTAAATGGGCTTCGGCTTGCTCGGCTTCTAGAGTTAAGAAACTCCCGGAGCACATGGTTTTGATTAATTGTTTTGTATTGGGTTGTAACCCCCCATTACAAATGGAAATTTGACGGAATTTGTCAAAACCATGGTGTGGGCATTTCCTAAGGAGATCCTTGAATCTCAACCAACACTCAGCAAAAGTCTCATGCTCTCCCTGGGAGAAATTTTGAATTTGTTTGACCAAAGCTTGTGTTTTGTGCATGGGGAAAAACTCCTTATAGAATTGCTTTTGGAGTTCCGGCCATGAGCCTATGGAATTTGGGGGTAGGGTCACCAACCAATCCTTCGCCCTATCCTTGAGGGAAAATGTGAACAATTTGAGCCTTATGAGCTCGGGTGTGCATCTTTGTTGTTCAAATGTCCCACATATGTCCTCATACTCCCTAATATGCTTGTAGGGGTCCTCGTTCTCTAGCCCATGAAAATTGGGTAAGAGATTGATCATTCCTGGTTTAAATCAAAACACCCCTGCATTGTACGGGAATGTTATGCAAGATGGGGAAGACACGGTCTCGGGTTGAAGGTAATCCCCGATCGTTCTCCCAAAGGTTTGATCCATTTGCGGAGGTGGAGGGGCGTAAGGATGTTGATAAGGAGGTGGTTGATGCGGCGGGTACCTAGGTGGAGGAGCGGGGTTATGTTGATCCCATTGCTCCCGATGGAATCGATCCATGGGAGTTTCGCCCTCGGTGGAAAACGTGGCATGATCCGAAAATGCATCAACTACCGGCTCTCGGTGGCTGGTACTGTGCGAATTTTGAGTGAATGATGGTGAGGATGTGGTAGGAGGCCGCCAAAACGACCCACTACTACTACTAGAAGAACTGACATTAGAATTCACTGCAAAGGGGTTAGTCATACCTGCGTTGCTCGGATTTGACATTGTGCAAAGCTGTTGATTTTCACTTAAAGGCTACTCCTTCAAAGACACTCAACAAGAAAGCAACGAAGGTTAAAAGTAAAAGCACTATAATTAGATACTAAGCGACCTAAGGTTGTTACCAATGCCAATCCCCGGCAACGGCGCCATTTTGATTACGTCAAAATCAAGTTCTTTTGTTAACCCTATAAAAACGTAGTACGGTGGAAATAGGGTGTCGAGTCCACAGGGATTGGAGTGCAACAATACTTGGTCGACGCTTAAAAACCAATTATAATGCAAAGAGCAATTAACTAACTTACGAAAAGAAAACGAGTCTTTTCGACTATGAATTTGATTCGATTGGTGTTAAATTAAACTACAATGAGCATTTAGAAAATGGAGAGAAACTTTAAACAATGTGGAGTTTAAGTAAAAATTCGGGGGTGTTTGTAAATGGAAAAATTGAGATTGGGGAGCATTCCCCCACCTTGGACCAAACAACCCGTGGCTTACACACTCGCAGCGCATTCCAGAGTAGGAAATCCCATTGAGACATACCATCAAACATGTGGTAGTCAACCAACATGCTAGATGGATGTTCCAATGCAACACATGGGTGTAAGATTAGAGTTTGGGGATTCAAGCACTTCTAATGCTTGACATTAGAAGTGAAGTCTCACAAACTCCAATCCTACTCCCATGAACTCTAGGTATGCTACAAAGTGTGGAAGTCTTACAATAAAACACTCATGGGTCCAAAGGTGGGTTTATGATCCCCAATCTTCAGAGTTTAGCTACTCATGAACATAATAACAACAATGTTAAAGAGAGGGGAAAAGAAAGTATACCAATAAGAGCAAACCACCATAAAAACCATAGCAAATCCAATGAAATCTTTCATTAAAAGCTTCCAAAAAGTCAATACAACCACCCTCTTCTCTCTCTAACACTAAATGGAGGTAGATAATGGGTAGATGATGAGTAATGAATAGAGAGATGAGGGGATTAGGGAGAGAGTTGGTACCCTAAGAGAGACTTACTAAAAATAGTCTAAAGAAAACATCATAACCCTAAAAAAAGACATACACTAACTATATATAGTGTATACAAAGTGGCAAACATGTAATAAGCAAAGGAAACCTTCAACAGAGGCGCGGATCGATCCGCTTGAAACAGCCGGATCGATCCATTTAGACGTCTTTCTCGCAGAATGTCCCTACCAAAACGCGGATCGATCCGCTCAGAAGGCCGGATCGATCCGCCTTTTCTGAGACTGATAGAGAATCCTATTTAAACACGCGGATCGATCCCCTCGGAAGGCCGGATCGATCCACCTCTACTGAAATCTTTTTCTTGCTTCTATATACTCCAAGTGTGTCAAGAGAGTTGAGTTCCACTATATCCCAACATCCAAAACCTACAAAAAGAGACCTTAATCAGCTATGAGAGAGTAACATCAAGAACAAAAGAAAGCACAATTTTATCCATTAAATCTCCGGGTTGAGTACTAATTTGTGTCCAATACGGATAAAATTATGAAGTTCAAGAAGCAATATTGGACACGAATCATGTAGCTTAGTAAAACCTATAGTTAACCTGTGTTGCTAATTTGTGGCGTGAGTAACCGAGCCTGGTTAAACTAGATAACCTGGCTCTGATACCACTAAATCCTTTCATGCCCCGACGTAGCATATATATGAAAAGCGTTTAATTTCCTTTATGGACCCGTAGCTCGCGACAGTTTGAAGGATCGAATCCGTCCCAAACGTCGAACATCATAAAACCATAAATCAGAGTAGAACAATCAAGGTTTACAAAAATTTTCTAACTTACTAAATATTACAACACGGGATCACCTAAAGGCACAGACAGCCTTGAAACAAAATAATATCTAACATCTATTACAGTCATCTTTATTACAAAACTAGTTCATGACTTAAAACAAAAGATATTGATAAACAGTTTCTCTTCATAAGCAGCCTTTCTTAATTAGCATAGTCATATGGTCCTTCCTGATTATAACCTGAAAAGCCTAGACACGAATGTCCAGGGCGCATCAACGTCGTCAGCTTCGAGAAGTTGGTGAGTATTCAAAAACATCTGCTCGAATGTAGAATATACTCATTTACTATTTTCCATTTTTCAATTTCATTAATCAACGGGTTAATCATCGCAATGAATTCAATTGATAAAATAGTAAGAATCACATTATAAACTTTGGTTCACAAAACATGTGACCGTGCATGAGACCAATACCACCATTCTCATCTTACCGACTCTTTTCTCTCGACAACACAAATACCCAACTCTCTCACTCTAGTATCTTTGAAATACTCCGATAGCCACACTTTAGCACAGGGGTGCCAGGGAATGTCCAGTTTGCCTCACACTTTAGTACGGGGTACTAGGGAGTTTCCAATGCCTCACACTTTAGTACCTAATCCGCCTCACAAATACCGGAGGAAACCTCACGCAGTATCCAGACTCGGGTACTAGGGAATGTCCGTAGGCCACACTTTAGCACTTCTATGGGTGCCAGGGAATGTCCAATTTTGGCGTCACACACTTTAGCGCTACCATGGGCGCCAAGGAATGTCCAGTTTTGCCACCGTCGCATTTCAAAGACACTCTAGCCGCAATCTCAAAACGTCACACTTTGGTACACAATTACCAGGGAGTATCCACACAATCTCAACCACATACTCTTTTCCACACTGACCACCACTCACCATGCATGTACAACTGATTCCACATGAATGACATGTGACTTAATACAGAAATATAAAGTACTAGAAATGATAACCATGGATATACGAGAAGAAATCAAATCTTGTATGAAACAATCGGTGAATTCATCAACGAATGTTTTAATATGCTTTTATCGCTACTAGAACACAAGTGGATCTATTTGGAAGTAATGCCTTAAAAAATGGGTTATAATTTTTGTGTATGAATACATATCAAAAGAAAGGTCTTTGAGTCTAGTTTCGAACGCTTTAAACGGTGCGCGTTTTTGAGTTTTCTAGAAGAAGTTATGGCCATTTTACTAAAAGTCGTCAGTGCTGAAAAATGCCGGTCGATTGGCAAAAATGCCAATTGATTGGTATACATTCCAATCGATTGGTAAACATGCCAATCGATTGGTAATGATGCCAATCGATTGGTATCAGCAGTTTCTCCCCTGTTACGAATTTAAAGCCTATTTTGACCCATTTCTGAATTCTGCTTCAACCAAGACATGTAATATATAGATTTCTTCGTTTTTCTGCAAGGATTACGAATACGTGATCGGTTTTGACTAATTTCAATCGTAGCTCTCGAATTTCACGTAAAACCGAGAGGTGACAAAACTTTAAATCAACGATACGTCGCGATACGGATGAATTAGGCCGTAGTATTCGAACCACGGCTTAATGAGACTAAGATCTTTCATTCCCAATTCACATAATTGATTTTGGTTAACTTTTATAAAACTCCAATTCTCAAGCTTCAATGGTGTATGTCATGTATATACATACATACATACATACATACATATATAGACAGAAATATACATATATAAATGCTGGGAGTGAGTTCATAATACTCACAGAGGGTAATTGCACTATAACTTCGGTACCGAGGATTCCGCCGTTAAAAATTTTACTCCTCCGTTCCCTCTCTTGAACTACATCTATATATATATATCTATGTATGTGTTGGTGTGTATATCTTATATATACAGTTGGTGTGTGTGTTTGATCTTGAGAGAATCAAGGGAGAGTTGAGAGAAAATTTGAGAGAGATAGAGAGATTTAGAGAGTGAATGAGAGAACTGTGAGAGATTTTGAGAGACATATACACACATATATACAATCTGCCCAATTTGGGCTCCAAGCAACCAACGGGTATTATCCCGTGTAGTGAGCTCACGTGCTCCTACACCCAAAACGCGATATAATCGCAGCTTTAAAACAAAAACTGGTATTAACAATTGAAATAAAAAATACAAAAAATCATATAAGTGTTGGAATTAAATTTCTGGATGTACAAAAAGTATAGATACAATTTTCAAATCTATAGAAAGAGTTTTTTTTTATTATTTTATATTTGTGAAAATTATGGTTTGACCCCAAATAAAAATTCTTAAGAAAATAAAGCAAGTAATGCCAATTAAAATTATGAAAATTACATTCAATAATTAAATGAAAATACAGGTTGTTACATTGGGTTTTCTAATTCTCGATAAAAATTAGGTGGCGACTCTTTGTCTCTAGGATCTCGTGAGGAAGTTCTAGTTTCCGTGCTCCTTGGATTCGTCCCAGGACACTATCGAGGGAAACGTCAAGACCCACCCCTCATCCACATCATTGGTCCACAAACACCCATTGATACGGCCGAGTAGACTGCCCATGGCCGGCCTTGGCAGCATGCATGCCTTCAAGTTGTTGCATTGGGCCCATTTTTAGGCCACATTTTTAGGTCTATTTTCTTTTAATTTTTTCCTAAGTTCTATGAATATATATAATTTTTAGGCATATTTTCTTCTAATTTCTTTCTAATTTTTTATAAAACTTAGCATACAAGTCTCATTTTTTAGACCCTTTTAAAAGTTCGTTTGATACGTCAAATAATTTTTGTCATCTTAAGAACGACATGAGACTGCAGGCTAAAGGTGCGGCCGATCCTATCCCACTTGGACAAGTTGGTTGGTTCAAATTTGTTTTTTTTTTTTTTTTTTCTCTTGGAAACTAGATATTGTTGGTTCAAATTTGTTAGTTATATGAAAGAGGGAAAAAAAATGTTGGGATGTCAGCTGCCTACAATTGGAGTCATGCGTGCGTATACATATCAATAATGCAATTGTGCGCTAATGGGTTGGCCGTCCTATTTCTTGTGTGTGTGTGTGAGAGAGAGAGAGAGAGAGAGAGAGTAGCTAGGTGATAATGGCCCATAAATCCCCTACTTTCTGCTAGCAGATTGCTTTTGCTTAAATTGGAAATTTGGAACACTAGATGTTATTCTGACCCCATTGTTCGTTTACCAATTCCAGTCCCCTTCCCTTTTGAGCCAAACAAACCCATCTGGTTAAGATACAGAGAACGAAAAGTAAAACAAGAAAACACTACTCATTTCCTTAGCTTTTTTTTTTCCCCCTTAATATTTTTCTCATACCTAAACAAAATTATAATGTAAAATTCAAAAATCTTATATTGTTTATAGTATTTTCTTTTTTTTTTTATCTATTTTACTTAGTATATAGTCCCAAAAATCTATATATATATATATATATATATTTACTGCCCTCTTTTCTTTTACCTCACTAAATCAATAAACCAAACAGGCCCTTACTTTGCAATGAATTATTACTACAAAAAGACAAAAAATATGAAAAGCAGACCAAAAACAAAAAAAAAAAAGTGTAGGGAGATCTATGATGGCTTTGATAAAGAGATTTGGGCAAAAAGAATCAGAAAGTGAGCTAGTCAACTGCCATGAACACGAGTCATGACAATTGAAAAGTGTGGATACTATTTATATTCCACCCTTATCTTACCACTTACCAGGTCATTTGTGTAGAATTTTGGAGCACCGTTGAAGTAGCAATTGCTCGATGGATAGAACTTAAATTATTTTTTAATTATTATTAATTGAACATAAAATATGTGGTGCACGGGACCACACTGACGAAGAAAAAAAGATATACTTCCTCTGTTTCATATTAAAAGTCTCTTTTGAAAATTCTAACTTATTAAGGGGATAATCTTGATTTTAATGAGATTTTCAACTTTTCAATATTGTCCTTTTTGAAATTCAAAATTAGAGTGTCACATCAAAAAAATATATAGGGAATAGTTGGATATAATAAATGACAAATTTGAAAAGTATGCATTAAAGTACTTTGACTTTTTAAAGAAGACTCTTAAAATGAGACATCAAAAAATAGTATTGGGACAGAGGGAGTAAATGCTACCCTTTATTTTTTTGGTTAAATAGAGAAATGTTTTTTTTTTTTGTTCGCGTTAGATAGAGAAATGTTAACATACTACATACTTAAAATTGTGCATATATTTCTGGACAAAAAGGGTCGTTGTTACTTTTTTTTTTTTTAAAATGAATTTAATGATGACACACTTGGGTAATCTTACAGAAGAGTTACAAGTAAATAATCTTAGGGTATAAAGCATTTTGCACCCCTAATGTATACACCGTTTTGGACTTTGCACCCTAATGTTTCAATTTTTTCAAATTGGCCCTTAATGTATATAGCGAGTTGCAATGTGGCCCTTCCGTCAGCATTTCCGTCAAAAACTAACGAAAAATCGCCCATGTGCAAGTCATGTGACTTATTTAAGGGTATTTTAGTCATTGACCATAAATTAAAAGCATTTTCACCCTTAATGTTTGGTTCATTTGGCGATTTGCACCCTTAATGTTTGGGTCGTTTGGATATATTTTACTTTTATTTTTTTATTTAATTTTTTTTAAAAAAAGGTGTTCTGGCATAATTTTTGGGTTCCTCTACTGGTATCCAATTTCCCAAATAATATGAAACAAATCTAAAGTTATCCAACATATTCTAATTGGAATTTTAAATAAACTCTAATTCTAAAAGGGTAGAGCTAAATCCACCACATTTTTTGCTAAATTCACTACTTTTTGAGAGTACATCATGTACTTTTACCTTATGTATTTTAGGTTATATGTATTTGTGTCCCCTCAATTTAATCAATTTAGCAAATTAAATTGATTTAGTTAAACAAATTAACTGTGAATAAATAAATTCTCAAAAATACAAAACTTTTGAGAAATTTGTTCTCCAAGAAATTTCAGTGGTCCAATATGGGGTTCTAAACATCCATATTAATTTCAAAAATTAATAGTCTATTTGGGATAGTTTAAGCAATTAAAACTAATGTCCATGAGCATAAATTTTATGCTCTAAAATATAAAAAACATGAGATAATTTACTAAAAATTTTCTCAAGTCCCCAAACAGTGTACAAAACACTATATATTAATTTTAAGAATTAAAAACTTTATTTATTATATTTTAAGCAATTAATATCGTGTACATAACACAATATATGCTCTAAAACATAATCCCAAAAATTGAGAAAACTTACCAAATAATTTAATCAAGTTTCCCTTAGTGTACAAAACACCTTGTGTTAATTCCATAAATTAACAATCAATCAAAGATATTTTAAGCAATTTAAAATAATGTACAAAACATTATTTAGGTGCTCTAAAATGTTCCTATAAAACATTTTAAAAGGAAATAAACCCCCAAGAATTTTATATGGTCCCACACAGTGTTCCTAACATCCCTGATTAATTTCAAAGTGCCACTAGGAGAGAGATAGAGTGTGGGTGTGAGTGTTAGTGAGATTTGTTAGTGCCCCTGGCATTGTTGTTAAAATATCAAAAAGTAGTGAATTTAGCAATAAATGTGGTGGATTTAGCTCTACCCTTTTAGAATTAGAGTTTATTTAAAATTCCAATTAGAATATGTTGGATAACTTTAGATTTGTTTCATATTATTTGGGTAATTGGGTAACAGTAGAGGAACCCAAAAATTATGCCAGAACACCTTTTTTTAAAAAAAATTAAATAAAAAAATAAAAGTAAAATATATCCAAACGACCCAAACATTAAGGGTGCAAATCGCCAAATGAACCAAACATTAAGGGTGAAAATGCTTTTAATTTATGGTCAATGACTAAAATACCCTTAAATAAGTCACATGACTTGCACATGGGCGATTTTTCGTTAGTTTTTGACGGAAATGCTGACGGAAGGGCCACATTGCAACTCGCTATATACATTAAGGGCCAATTTGAGAAAATTGAAACATTAGGGTGCAAAGTCCAAAACGGTGTATACATTAGGGGTGCAAAATGCTTTTTACCCATAATCTTATTAGTGTCTTCACTCTAAAAGTATTTTAGTGTCTCAATTTCAATGAGTTTATATATATTTTTTAATTCATTTAAATTTGAGCATAATACTTACTAGAAGGGCGGAGGGAGCTAAGGGTTAGGGTGGGCTCAGGCTCTCCTAAGATTTTGAAAATTAGAATTTTATTTTGAAATTTTTTTAGTATTTTATGTTTAGGTTACTTTCAACTTATATTTTCATGTTTAGGCCCTTCAAATGGTCTAAGGCTCAATTTAGTATCATCAACTACATATATATTAATATACATGTATATACAACTCAAAAGCAAAGACCACTAAAATTTTAAAAATTACACTTTAATGTAAGAATTTTATCAATTTTAGAACTAGGCCCCCTAAATTTTTGAAAGACACCATATAATATTTAGAGTTATATTTGGGGCACTAACAATATCCACTAACACTTACTAACACACTCTATCTCTCTCCTAGTGGCATTGTGGGGTCCGCAGTGGACCCCGCAGTACCACTAGGAGAGAGATAGAGTGTGTTAGTAAGTGTTAGTGGATTTTGTTAGTGCCCCTAGCATTGCCCTAATATTTATGTGTCCCAAAATAGATTCATATTATAAGTAGATCCTAAAAAAATTGCCAATTTTATATAAATAAACCCTAAAAAAAAATTGCCTCAAAAAAATTGCCCCCAATTCCCATATAGTATCCTAATCAAAATTTCCGGCTTCCCCCTGCTTATTAGCATCATGACAATAAAAGAAATATCTAACCATATGTTTTGTTTTGGACCGTCCACGTACATGGGAAAAAAAAAAAAAAAAAAAAGAGTAAATGGTTTACAAGTCATCGTTAGTTTTAATTATATTACACGTGCAAAAGAAGATAAATATGGCAAAAAAAAACAAAAACAATCTCCATGAATTTTCCCTTCACGTAATTGTCTAGATAGTGTCTTTGGAAAAGTTTTATATTCTGAGGATGGTACAAATAAATAGATAATTTTTTAAGAGTAATGCTATGATTTTCAAAATTTTATTTTAAAAGTGATTCTCAAATGATATGGTAGTTGGTAAGCGGCTCGGTATCGCTTAAGCAAGGTCTCGAGTTCGAGACCTTGTGAATGCAGAAAATCCCCGTTGGGAGACTCACCCACCATTCCAGGTGCACGACCCGGGTCGGATCCGGATTAGTCAGGGCGAAGCCCTGGACACCGGGTGGGCAACCAAAAAAAAAATGATATGGTAGTCAATTCAGATGTAACATAGTGAGATCAATTGAATTTTATGTATAAATTATTTACCTGACCCATTACCACTTTATTTAAAAAGCACTTTTAAAATTAAAATTTAAAAAATATAACAGTACTCATTACTGAAACAGTGAAGCTCTAACAAGAGATTAGACACTTGTCATGAGACTTCCACATAATGACAAGCCCCATTGTATGATATTTTTATGTCTCCCATAATATATACCATAGTATAATAATATTATATTTTTAATTTAAAACTCTTATTTCATTGGTCAAACAAGAAGTGGTTTACTAAAACACTTCTACTGTGATAGGTAAGTAGAATTATAGCAGTATAAGGAAATTGGTTCTCTGTCTGCCTATAAAAAGATAAGTTTAGAGTTAATTTCCCTGTCTCTGACAAAAATCTTAAATGAAAGAAAAGAGGTCAAGAGAGAGAATCTATTTCCGCCGCGACGGCTGAAGAATTCAATATCAGATACCCAATATGTATATGATTTATTTTCATGATAGTTCTAGTTCTTGGATTAATGTCAAAGTTATAATGTTTATCCTTAATAATTAACTTACATGTGGTATCAGAGCACTGTGTTTAAGAGTCATTATGATTTTCCGTTTAAGATGGATAACATATTCTGTTAAAAAAGTATTGTTAATATGTAAAACTACTTGGATAGTGTGTGTGTGGGTGTGTGCGTGCGTGTGGGTGTGGCGTGAGTCATCCAGGTAGGTAAATCAAAAAAAATAATTTAAAATAAAATAATAATAATAATAATAATAATAAAAATATATATATAAAACATATCTCATTCCATTGAATATTTTATGGATTGTGACAGCCATGTAAGTTACTCCGTACTTATTATGCATAAACATTATAACTTTGATATTAGCCTAAGAACTAAAACTATCATAATTTTATCCATACTCGTTTAAGGTCGGCTCTCTCTATATGCGGGGTAGGTGGTCGTCTAAGGCCACCAAATCTTGTTCATTTTTTAGGGTTAATTACACTTACACCCCTGTACTTTGGGTCATTTTCACTTTGACCTCCTGTAGTTCAAAACGTGACACTAACACTAACACCCCCTATACTTTAATGTAAAGTGTCACCGTCAGGAATTCCGTTAAAGTTAACGGAAAAAGTGAGCTTACACCCCCTGTACTTGTAAAAGACCAAAATGCCCTAAATTTTCTCCTTCTTCAGCACATGAATTCTCCAGCAAGGGCTCAAGCAATGAAATCAAAAAAAAAAAAAAAAATCAAAACCCAATCAGGCCACCACCAGAAAAGATGAAGAAAGAGAGGTCGTTGATTTCGGCCATCACCACCAACGACCATTTTTAACCTCCTTCAAATCTGTGAACATGCGAGAGGTAGAGAAGAGGGTTTGAGAGATTGAGATAGAGAGAGAAGCTAAATTCTGGGACTGGTTTTTGTGCAGAATGTATAGAGGGTGTTCTTGATTTTGGTATGTATGTTGGGTTGATCAATTTTTTTTGGGTTGATCAAAATTTTCAAGTTGTTTGATGTTTTGGTATATTTTGGGTTGTATTTAAAAATTCGATCAACCCAAAAAAAAATTTAATCAACCCAACATACATACCAAAATCAAGAACACCCTCTATACATTCTGCACAAAAATATGTTCCAGAATTTAGCTTCTCTCTATATCTCAGTCTCTCAAACCATCTTCTCTACCTCTCGCATGTTCACAGATTTGAAGGTGGTTAGAAATGGACGCTGGTGGTGATGGCCGAAGTCAACAACCTCTCCTTCTTCTTCTTTTGTGGTGGTGGCCTGATTAGTTTTGATTTGGGGTTTTGATTTTGATTTTTAGTTTTGATTTCATTGCTTAGGGCCTTGTTAGAGAATTCTTGTGCTGAAGAAGGAGAAATTTTAGGGCATTTTGGTCTTTTACAAGTACAGGGGGTGTAAGTGTCACTTTTTTCGTTAACTTTAACGGAATTCTTGACAGTGACACTTTACATTAAAGTATAGGGGGTGTTAGTGTTACGTTTTGAACTATAGGGGGTCAAAGTGAAAATGACCCAAAGTACAGGAGGTGTAAGTGTAATTAACCTTTTTTTTTTTTTTATCTTAATAGGGCTCCGAAAAATACTGAGTAGGGCCCAATTTTTTTTTTATAATTATAATGTGTTGAACAAATTGTAATGGAGTCCAAGTAAATATTGGAAAAAATAAATATATGTGCCCTATTGTAATCCAGTCCACCTTAAAAATTACAAAACCTTCGAATTCTAAAAAATGATGGAGGAAAACTCGTAAATCAAAACTATAATATATTTAATTATACCCACAAATATATATATAAATAGACCCAAAATTTTTCACTTTGGGGGCACTGCCCCCAGACCCCCATAATTCAAAAGGCCCTATCTTAATATTCGTCTAAGACCCCCAATTTGTCAGGCCCAGCGCTGTAACCCATTATGCGGAAATAAATCAAATACGGGTGTCTAATTCAAAAGTATGAGGTAAGACATCCAATTTGTGAGTAATCATCATGCTTAGACCCAATGACAAATATTCCACTCCACCAGATTTGATCTCAATAAAGCTAAACATATTACATGCTCCCAAGCTGGTTTTCTTGCGGATAGAAATACTGTTATTTTGAATTTTTAAATTTTTAAAATTTTTGTAATTGTTCCGTAGATTTCACAAATATATAGTGGGTTGAAAATGAAAACATAATTATTAAAAGGCAAACTAATTTCCCCATATAAAACTCTTTGAAACAAAATGTTTTAATAAGCTTAATTTCTTTTCTTTTCTTCATGACTAGTTTCAAACTTTAATATGCTCAATAGGCCATGGATGTTTATATCCACGAGCACTTAAGTATTTGAGACTAATTGAGTAAATAATATGTTTATATGGGCAAAATAAGGAAAATATGAGGACCAATATGAGATTTTTAGTTTAGAAAGAGTGTATATATATATATATATATATAAATAAATTTCAGGAAGGCACAATTGTATAATACGATACGTATAAGTTTAAAAATAGTTAGAAAAAGCCGAGGAGGTGCACGTGCCCCCCTTGCCTCTACATGGCTCTGCTGAGTTCAAATTTTGAAGCTAGATTAACGATAATCCAATATGCATTGACTTGTGACATAAATGTATTATTAATCTCATAAACATCATATAGTTGAAAAATTGTTGATGAATATGAAGACATAACCATGATAGTCACGTAACACCCACAAATTCCAACATAAAAATTACAAAAGAAAAATCCATGAGGTTGCTCAAAACGAACACCAGAGTTTCTCTTTTTCTTCAAAGTTGTGAGAGTGAGAGGCAATAAATTAACAGGTCCTAACAATAGAAATCAAACTTGAGCCTGTTTATCACCAATTGAACTCAAGTCCTGACTTGAGAGTTGTATTTTTTTTTTCTCTCTTAAATTACTCTGACGTTATTATAAGGAATGTCTCTATCTCTCTCCATTTCGAGTAAATAATGAATGCAACGGAATACTATGCCATCAAAAATAACGTATTAATATGTTTGAAATTTATGTTTATGTGGATGAGATTTTCCTTCATTAAAAGGTGCATATGAATAAATAAAAGTTTTAATTGAATTATGATAACACGTCAACAAAATAATCCTTACAACGAATATTTTCTCAGCCATCTGATCGTGTGTACGTGACGCTCACGTGTGTGAATATATTACATGTATCATGTATCGATATCCAAATTAAGCAATGGTTCATGTTTTGCTCTGACGTAACTAGAGGATAGCTGGATAGGTATCAAATTGGGTTACGCCTCTATAGTGAACTTAGGACAATTTAGGCAAAAGTCATTCACAATGGGGTGGGCATAACTAATGTATATGATAGTGAAATTTAGTGAAATTTAATTTTATGGTACGCTTAAGTTTTCTTAATGTACAAATTAGATGGCATAGTGTGCAGTCCCACTAGGCCACTACTACATGACACACACTATATTGTTTCACCATAACTCACCACCACACGTACGACCAGCAACGGATGTAGGAAATTGGCATTGAGGAGGTCTTGGTAGGGTTCGGGGACAGCGCCCCCGAGACGATTTTTTGGGGTTTATTTATACATATTTGGACGAATAAAGGAAATAGAAAACTTAATACTGTTTAACACCAAATGTACAATAAAATGACACATTGTTGCTACAAATTGAGACCAAAATATTGAATGTTTCATACTTGAGAGGGGACTTAAGTGTAAAATAGAGAGTTTTTTTAATTTGGAAGAGGGCTTAAATGTAAATATATACTTTTTCTAGGGTATATATATATATAATATTTTTTAAAAATCAAGGGGGGGCTTGAGTACCCCCTTGCCCCAATGTATATCCGTCCCAGCGTACGGCACACACTATGATGTGTGCTTCCCAAACGACATAGTGTGTGTTGTCCCACCATGTTGCAATTTTGTTTTTGTTGTTGGTTACATGTTACTTTATCCCAAACGACTTTGAGGGTATTGTTTCATCCCAAACATCCATGAGAGTGCCTTTTGATTACTACACCAATGCAAATGTCCAACAACTTAGGCTAAGTTTAGGTTAATTTTAGGAGGCCCATTATGGAAGCTCTGATGGCATAGATAGAGGGTGTTTAGAAACCAAATGGAATGGACTTTTGGAAGAAAAAGTCCATTTACAAAATTAAAATTCATTTGTTTAGATTTAGTGATGGACCTCTCGACAAGAAGTGCATCTCTAGAATGCTCATTTTGAGAAGTCAAAAATCCTAACTTCTCAAAACAGTGATTGTTGCACTTCCCCAGAAGTTAGGAGCTTTATACACAGAATTACACTTCTATCCCTTGTTTTATAATTAATGCCATTTTTATCCAATCTCATACATGAATTACATAGCCTAGCCGAATCTCTATTGTTTTACAACTCATATTGAAAATAGTCATTAAACCAACATTGTAATTAAAAGTGTTTTTTCTTATAGTTTTTTTTTCCTATGCCCAATTTAGTTTATTTGACATGATAGTTATATGGATAAATATGTTTAATCTATTTCAGCTAACTATTTTGCAGTCTAAAATTATTTACTATAATATGTTATATCCATTTAGTTTTAAATTCATGGTTAAGAATAATATTGGTAAGTAGGTACAAGTTTATACTTTTAAAAAGTTGCCACCAAACATATTTGCACATTTAGATGCACTTTTTATTTAAAAAACACTCATTCAGCAAGCAAACTCTTCTTTTTTTTAAAAAAGTCCATTTTGAAAATTCCATTTTCAAAAGTTCATTCTGAGAATGAACTTCTGTGTGAGAAATTACGTCAAAATTTACATATAGGGTGGGGCTATTGATATTTACACCACAAATATATTTTTGCTCACCCTATTTTTACTCACCCTTGCTTACCCAGGACTCCATTGAGTGACATGTATCCCGTTTTATTCCCATTTTGCCCATGTATCATCAACAAATTACTGAAATGTGACACATGTCACCCAATAAAGACTTAGGTAAGCAAGGGTGAGGGTGAGCAAAAACGTTAGCTTACACCTCATTCTCTTTATTTTAATAGTTTTTAAACAATAAAACTTTCCTCAAAAATCATATATTTTTTTAAATATACCCAAAATACCCTTTAAAAGCAATCAGTGCATTTTGTTTTAAAAGCAAATTAGTGGTTTAGGGCACAACTTAAAACATAAAAATCAAGAAAAGTCAAGAACAAACAACAAAAAATTAACCCAAAAAATTCCTGATTAAGGACCCAAACCAACACAAAATTAAAAGTCAAACCAATGACGTCCCAAAAGAGTAGCATAGTCTAAACAAAATTGCCTCAAAAATCTTGAATTTAAAATCATCCAAAGTGGTAACACCAAAATCACGATTTTCACTAGAAAAATTGCTAATATTTCCGTAATTGTAAGTGTCTTTACCTGCAAAAGTTTCACAAGATAAACATCACAATAAGATAAATAAATAATGATTAATTAAAAAAAATATGATGTTAAATAAAATTGGCATGCGCTAATTGATTTTTAAAAAGGTATTTTGGATATATTCGAAAAAGAGGATTTTCTAAGAAAGCTAATGATTTTATTGTTAAAAAACTATTAAATAAAAAGAAGGTGGCATATGTTGGCATAGTTCAAGTGGCAAAGAGCTTGGCATTTATAAGTCTCCTCTAATGCATAGATCGGTATTCGAACCTCATTCGCCTCCCCATATAAAAAAAAAAATAAAATAAAATAAAATAAATAAAAAAGAAGGTGATGTAAATAGCAAAAAATGTGGTGCAAAAATACATATGCAGAAAGTGGAGAAAGAATTCCCCCCCCGCCCCCCCCCCCCCCCCCCCCTTCATAATTTGGTTTTGTGGGAAATGGATACGTCATTGAGTTGTGAGATAAAAGGAGAAATTATTCCACACCATCATATTTCATAGTGTGATTGTCACTATGATCTCTTGATTATGAGTAATTCTTTGTACACAAAAGAATTACACAAAAATAATACACATAAAGAACAATGTGTCTATCTCTCTCTTCAGTGGACCCTATAGTTTCAGTAGACCCCACCAAGAGAGATAGATACAAACCCTTTATGTGTAATTCTTTTGTGCTCTCTCTCTCAAAAAAAAAAAATAATAATAATAATTCTTTTGTGCAATTCTTTTGTACCCAAAGAATTACTCTTTTATTATTGTAGGACTCAAGTAAAAACTAAACAATACTCAAATCACATCACAATAATCACATGAATATAACGGTTACACAATATAATTTCTCAAGATAAAAGGAGAGAGAGAGATTATGAATTATGAGGAGTGAATATTGGGCAGGTGTGTGGGGGGACCAAATACTATACTATTATCAAAGAGTGCAATTGTGATGGATTGACACTTTACAATATTCGTATTGAAAATGTTCAACCCTCCACTCATGCCATTGAGAACTACTTCAAGCACCTAACCATGATGTATTTTCTCTCTTTTATTCAGCATTTTCTTAAAGAATGTTTCCCTATTGTTACGAATTATTCAATCCTCAAAAGTCAAAAATATTGTTATCCATACTTTAATTATTCATAATGAATAGAATATTTGTCATTGAAAGGTGAAACATTTATCTCTGTGTCTAATTCTTCCAACAGAAAATAAATCAGAAAAAAAAATTGATAAAAAATAAATAAATGAATAAAAAGCAAAACAACACCCCAAAAAAAAAAAAAATGTCAACGCTCAGAAGGAGGAAAAACCTATTTTTGGTTTCTTTTTGTTTTGCAATATGGGTTATTCATATGCATACAACAATAAAGTAACTAAGTAGAACTTAAATTTCAAGGGATTGCCTTGGATGAGAGAAGACTTGAGAGGTTAATATATACATAGCACATGGTCCAACTTTTGATAGTGTGGTTTTAACTTTCTAAATCCCTCTAGTACGGTCCAAAATGTTCCAACTCGTCAATAAATGAAAACTATTAATTTTTTTTTTTTTTTTTGTGCTTGAAGAAAATGAAAACTTTAACTAGTGGATACTTTTTAGTACTAATAATATATATGACACGATCTCAACCAGACGGTGGAAAAATAAAGATCAACGACGACGACAAAAAGAGAAAAATAAAAAGGAGATAAGACGTGGAGAAATGTTTATGCCTTATTTAGTACTATATGATATGATTTCTTGACACCTATTATTGATGGAGTTTTTTTTTTTTTTTTTGATGATAAGATTGATAGAGATGTTTAACCAACAAAAAATAAAAATAGAATTGATGTTGACGTAGACAGCCCTTTTTTGGAAAAGATTCTAGACAGGCATATGGTTCAGTTTGAAGGCCCTTTCAGACCATTGTTTTCACATGCAATTTGGGTCTTGCCTATTGGGCCTTACATTCTACTGGTGAGTTGTTCAGAATGGGGTCTAGCTTTCTAATTCCTCTGTTCAACTCAAACCCCACTGCTAGCTCCTAAAACCTTCCAAGGAGAATTTGGTCACATGGCAATTTTTAATTGGCATGGACCACCACGTGGTCTATGGTTATGGACTGTGCAATAATTCCTCTTCCCTAGGTTTTCTTCCAAAAGAGAGTGAAAGTAGGATTTATTTGTGTGTGTGTGTGTGTGAGAGAGAGAGAGAGGGGGGGGGAGATATCTCTCTCCTAATTGGCACTGGGGCTCGTTGAAATTTAACAAGACCCCACATGCCACTTAGGATAGAGATAAAGATGATTGTAAATGAGTTGTACCCTACGCAGAGGGAGAGAGAGAAATGAAACTCTAGAAGCAAAAATCTACAAGTGGTATAAGGTGTGATAGTGAGCTCCAATGAAATGGAGCTAATAGAGTGATACTAATGCGCGATAGAAATGCACGATAGAACGGGAGATAAGACTTGAACCCAAGACCTCCTAGAACCATAGTTCTGATACCATGTTAAGTTTGTTGAAATTGGGCAAAATTTCTTAAAGCACGAGCGAGGTGCCTTGCTTGCGAGCAGGCCTTCAAGCTGAGGTTGAGTGGCTGGAAACTGGAATGTTGCCTACGTAGTGAACCGCGCGAGCGGGGATAGGAAATCTATGCTGGGGTAGCTTTCCTAAATGGAGAATGAGAGCACTTTTGGCTAAGTTTGCAAAGATGATTAGTCTCCTAATTATATGCGATTACGTGTGGGATAAGTTTCTTGGTGAAGAAGAGTTTCCATATGGGTAAACCTTCTCCCACTAGGATTAGGCAATGTATTCTATATATTTAGGGTAATATGATGAGATAAAGACACAGTAGAGAACTTGAATTAGAGAGAGAGAGAGAGAGAGAGAGAAAAACTCAGAAAAGAGTTAGAAAGTGTGTGTGGTGAGGCATCCACTATGAGTGACGGTTTGTATCCTTCAATTATTTAAGTCATTCTTCGTGCTGGTAGATTAGCCCGTGGGGTGAACCATATAGAAATCTTGTACTTGTTTTCTTTATTTTATTTTCTCTATTTCATGTGAATGTTCTCTATTTGATTGTTTCCGTGGGCTTAATTAGACACAACAAGTGGTATTAGAGCTAACCAAGTTTAGATCCATGGTTTCAGATAGTGACGTGGTGGAACACAAATGGTGATAGAGAAGTTTGATGGAAAGAACAATTCTAGCATGTGGCAAGTGTGGATGATGGATGTTTTGGTGCAACAAATTATTGAAGAAGCGTTGAACGGGAAGGATGACAAACCGGTAGGGATGACCGACAAGAATTAGGATCGGATGAACTCAAAGGCTGTGAGCACCATCCATTTGAGTTTAGCTGATGATATAGTTTATGATATGATGGGAGAATCCTCGACGAGTGATTTATGGAAGACACTTGTAACACCCGTACCCGGAAAAGAAGATTAATGTGATATTAATATGTGCTAATTTAAGGTAATTAATGCATAAGATGGTTTAAGGTGGGGTTATAAACCCACAGGTAAAAAGATGTTCAAATGCGGACACAGATGAAAGTTCTGTAAAAGGAAAAACTGGTATAAAAATGGGGCCCAACGAGGGTCTAATTAAAATAATTTGCATTTTGATGTTATTATATGTTCATATGAGTACCTGTTTAAATGTTTAAAAATATTATTATGTCTTATGATAGGTTAAGGGGACCAATTTGGGTACCCATGTAAGGGTGTATTTGAAAACAATTTATAAATGGTAGGTTTCACAGCAACCTCATAATTTATGTGAGACCACGTTTGGGACCCACGCGGGACTTAGATCCTTTTAGGAAAAATGGATAGTTAACGTAATTAACATGGGGGTTTCATAATTAAGCATAAAGAAAGTCGGGGGAGGTAAACATAAATAAAGGAAACTTATTACAACACATATGCATGTGTTGATATGTGTCTCAAGGACACAATACACAGCTGGGTTTACAGGATTTAGAGAGGACAAAGAGTTCTCGAGTCGGCGACAGAAATTCCCGAGACGTTTCTTGCCATTCCTTCGCCATTCGACGCCGAATTTACGATCCGTGACCATATTTGGACTCGTGGAAGTAAGAAGATCACATGCACGTTCTTTATTTTCATTTTCAGCAATATTTTTTTGACGGCCGTTCTTGATAGACAATGTTTTTGGTACCAAACTTATGTAGGATTATCACCGATTAACAAATGAGCTAAAACTTGGAAGGAATTGGGATTTCTAGGCTTAATTTGCTAACAAATTGAGGAGGTGAGTCCTCTAATACCGAAATTGGATGTTTAGTTATGTGTATGTGATAATTGTTGTTAGTAGATGCTTAATTCTTGCTTATGTACATGTATATTGATGAATTTGGGTAAAAAGTATGTCAAGTATGTGAATTTGTTATGCTTATATGCAAAGTTGCTTATATGCTTATGTGGATCAAAGGGAAGTCAAGTAGTGGTCATCATTTATAAGTCTCATATGTAAGGGATAGGAAGTTCTCAATGAGTAGGACGTGGTAACAACCACAATGAAATGTCGATGACACCTTCGGGGTCACAAGAGAGTGTGTGTTGCGCTATATGCGCCAAAAGTGAGAAAGATCCGGGGTGAGAAGGACCCGGGGGTGGTGGCTAGAATGACTGGACATTCTGGAGATTAATTTGTTGTTGCTTATAATGATTGTTGCATTTGCATATTGAACATTCCAATAGCATGATTAGTTTCCTCACTAATCGAAAGAATATGTTTTCTGTTGTAGTTATTGAATAACCATCGCAGGTACGGCACGGGAGGGGAGAGAAAATGATTTGTGCGACGGGTTCGGCGTGAAAGTTGCATCTATGTGGATATGTTTATACGCCTAGTTAGTTTATGTTTCAAATGTATCTTTTGTTGACAATGTATGAGTACCTTGGGATTTTGGTTGGTTGTTTATGCACCAAACTATGAGTTGTGTTTGCAAGTTATAAGTTATGTATATTGGGGAAGAATTTGTAACGAACTAGGTAACTTTTGGTTGTAAACTAAAGCTTGATTTCTCTTTGTTGTGTTGTTTTGCAAGTATTGGGGAAAAGTAGATTTTCAATGTTAAATCATGATCCATGGGAAGAATTTGGGTGTTTGATTGATGTAATACTCTTAAATGTCTTAAGTTGATATTTTAAAGCACTTGGAATTGTTTAGAGATGATCTTTGATGTTTCCACAAGTTTGGTTAAGGTTGGTTTTGGTTTTGATATGGAAAGTTAATGCTTTTAAGCAGTAGGGAGCCATTCTGCAGAAGCCAGATCGATCCGGCCTTTTCGTGGATCGTCCACCCCTTTTCGGGGGACTTTCTACTGAAAAATGCTATCACGGATCGATCCGGTCTTAACGGGCAGATCAATCTGCCCCTGTTTTTAGCAGCCGTAAGCTTTTACGGAAACTAGCATATCTCCTTCTATAAAACTTTGATTCGCACGCCTTTTTTGCGTTGAAACCGGGACTCAAAGACCTAACTTTTGGTGTAAATTTTGGATACTTATTTAATGACAATTTTGCCCTTGGGCTGTTTTGTGTCACTAAAGCTGTTTTATGAGGTCTAATTTGTATTTTCTTAGTAAATTAAGGGTGATTGGCATGTGGGCTTTGTTACACGTGTCCTAATCCGTCCGAGGCAGGTTGGGGTGTGACAACACTAGAGGATCTCTACATAGGGAAAGAACTTCACCAACTGCCTGTAGACACCCCATTTTGTCGGCTATCAGATTTAGGAAACCCATAGCTTCTGGATACTCGGGAACAATTTTTTATTTCAGAATATCTTGTCAAGACGGATATTCCACGATTCAACATCCATAGCTTTTTGATCTGTTTGATTAGTATTGCTTATAAGTAATATGATAGTAGTTCACAATGATTAAAAAAGACTCGAAAGGGACTCCCAAAAGTTGGTTCCATCCCTCAAAATGCTCAGAAAAGGGTACAAATGTCAAAAATGCCCTTGAAAAGCCCAAACACTCCTAGATTTGGACTGAAAGTTCTAGAAACGAACTATGTCGTAGGAAAAGAAAATCAAATGAAATTGTCAGCTCTCAGTTGATCAGGGTTTGACCGAATTCACCCGAAAGTTCCGAGATCATTCTGGATCATGTAAAAAGTACTAAAACAAGTTCTAAAAGAAAATTGAACGAAAACGTCAGCTCCTAGGAGCTCCCAGAGGTTCACAGAACTTCTTGGAGGTCCCCTGTTGACCAGTTTGACCTAAAAGTTGACTCGGAGACCGAAGCACCGTATCATTTTTCAAATATTTTTCATACATACTAGAGGTCAATAGATTTCCAATGGTAATATCGTACATAATTTCTGGACTTAAATTGAATTTATTATGAATTTCCAAATGCGGCCAAATCGGCTTTTATTACGAATACCGCAAAACTTTTCAAAGAGACCTAACTCTAAAATATATTTTTATGAAAAGTAGACTCCATTACCTTTCCAACGGTATATTACAAGCTCAATTTGGAGTTCGTACATATTTTTTGTGAATTTTGGACAAAATAGGGCATTTTTGCGAATACCAAAACTTCTGGGGGCCTAAATATAAATTTTTGAACTTCTGAGGAGTAGTGCTACCATGGCACTAGCCCTATGCTGTAGCTGTAGGGGCCCAGTGCCACCACAGTCCTCTCCCCCAAACTGTCCATTTTTGTAATTTTAATTTTGGGGGGTCCAAATTGAATAATTGAAAGCCAAAACGACGTAGTTGTTTGTTCACAGATGTTTTGGACCAAAGGTAGCACTTTTTAAATCTCAAATTCCCCTTAAATTGGATTATATAAATCCCCCCTTGACTCCTCATTTTTGGAGGTGGCAAATGCAAGAGTTTTAGAGAATGTTAGAGGAGAGAAAAGTGAGTTTTCTCACTGATTTTCTATAAAGGAGTGAGTTTTAAAATTGTTTTCTTTCATTACTTGTAACACCCGTACCCGGAGAACGGGTTAATTATTTGTATTAATATGCATTAATTAGTGAAATTAGTGTATAAAATGGATTAAGGGGAGGCTTGGACTCGCCCAAGTAAAAAGTGTTCAGAGAGGGACACTAGTTGGAAAAGTCCCCAGAGAGGTGGGACAGGTATTGAAATTTAACCCAGTGAAGGGTAAATTGGTAATTTGCATTTTAAGTGATTAAATGCATTTTTATGTGATTACATGGATATTTGCTAAGTTGCTTTCATATTATATGTTGATATATGTTAGCATTAGTTTGGACACCCAAATAAGGGTATAAATGAAAAAGATGTAAAATTAGTAGGTGCGATAGCAATTTCACAAAATATGTGGGACCCCCGTTGGGACCCATACGGAACTTAGACAAACCCTCATTAGATAATTGGGTAGTTAATGGAATGTTTGGGGGATTTCATAATAAGAACTTAACAAACTTTGGGGGTGTAAATAGAAAACATGGAAAATTGAGGCAAAGACACCTCATATGCACTTTAATATGTGTCAAGAGAGGAAGACTCTCTCATTTTCTGCTGGAATTAAACCAAAAGAGAAGAGAGCTCGGAGAGAGAAACGGAGACGGACCGTCACCGACGACGTTTTTCGCCGTACCGTCGCCGTCGTTCGCCGGATTCACAATCCGAGATCACTTTTGGACTCGTGGAGGTAAGAGGATCACATGCACGTAACTTATTTTCTGTTTCGGCAACGTTTTTCCGGTAGCCGTTCTTGATAGACGTTAATTGTTGTACCAAAATTATGTAGGATTCAACTTGGTGTAGAAATTGAGCTTTATTTGGTGAAATTCAGCATCCTCTAGGTGTAAAGTGAGTAAAATCTGTGTATAAGGTGAGTTTTCTACACCTAAATCTGATTGTGTTTAATGGGTTCAAGCTATATGTGATGTTAGAGATGTTAATTCATGATTAGGAATTATAAAGATGTTAATTGTGTGAATTCTATGTCAATTTTATGAAAATCATATGTTGATACATGATTATGTGTTATGTGCTTATATGTCTATGTGGTAGTCAATGAGCACCGGGGAAATGGTTCATTGTTGGGAGTAATAAGGGTGGCAAAGAGGAAGAATCCGATAAATACGGAAGTCCAAGGAATAGAAGTGACCACGGGACCAAGGGAGGTCTTCGGTCTGAATGAACCATATAACCGGTGACTCGGCGATTACGTTTATGCTTATGTGTTATTTGTAGCATTGCACGTGTTAAACATACAATCATGTTTAGAATGCTCACTAAGCAAATTGCTTAAGAAAACCGTTTTCCTATTTCTGTTGTGGTACATAACAACCACCGCAGGTACGGAGCAATATCCGGAGAAAAGGTGACGCGCTCGGGAATGGGGAAGAGAGTTAGAGCTTGTAAACATGTTTTAAACTTATATTATAGTGTAACTAGTGGCTTAAGGTTCTCAACTTGAGGCTACAAGTCTTGACTTGTGAATGGGAGAGATGGGGAGAGATGGGGAGAGATGGGAGAGATGGGAGAGATGGGGGAGATTGAGCCTCATGTTTGTAAATTTCTTTTGGAACTTGTAAAATGATGTAAATTATGGTTTTACTTAAGTTGATGTTCATATTTGGACCCTAACTTGTATTTTGGAAAGTTTGGATGTGAATTTGAGAACCAATGTAAAATTCCTTTTGTTTTGCCCAAGTTGATACAAGTTAATGGTTAGGACCATTTCGGCAAGTCCGGATGTGTCGTTAGTGTCTTGGACATGTTTCTTTAGTGTTTGTAATGTTAGTTATGACTTTGGGTTGAATTCCAACAAGTTTTATAAACTTTGAATGAGAATTGAGTTTTAAAGTTGAAAAGTTTGTTCTTGAACCAAATGAGATGAGTTCATGGTTGATTTGATCAAATTGTGAATATGATTCTATGATCCATGCTTAATTTGAGTTTAAACATGTTTAGAAATGTGTTGGAGTTGATTTCCCAAAGTTTCATAAGGTTTCTATGAGATTTGGTTGTGTTTTGGTAAGTTAAAACTTGTTTTGACAGCAAAGGAAATTTGAGCAGCAGATTTGTGAAGGGGATCGATCCGCCCTTTATGAAGGGATCGATCCGCCCTTCCAAGGGGACATTCTGCGAGAATGTCAAGTAAATGGATCGATCCGCCCATAAAGAAGGGATCGATCCGCCTTGTATTTTTCCCCAGCATGTTCGCTTTTACGGAAACATGCATAACTTCTTCTAGAAAACTCGGTTTCGCGTGCCGTTTGTTGCGTTGGAACCGGGACTCAAAATCCTAACTTTTGGTATAAAAATTTTACATACTTTATAAATGACCATTTTGCCCTTGGGGCCTATTTTGTAACAATAGAGTTGGTTAATGTGGTTAAACCCACGTGTTTCTTAGTAATTCGCATATTTCTTTACAAATTAATGTAATTGGGAGCTTGTAGCATTGTTACACGTGTCCTAATCCGCGCGAGGCGGGTTGGGGTGTGACAATTTTGGTATCAGAGCAATAGTTAGAGCCTTTGGGGACGAGAGACGTGTACGACGCGTAGTGTGCACACAACGACACGTAGTTGCATACACATGCATACACGTTTACTTAGCATGTTTTAATGTCGATAAGCATGCCATGTGTTTATTTAAAAGTAACGTGCATGTGTGAACTATATGTGGGTGCCAAGCATAATGTCTGGAGGTGACACCTCAAACCGAATGGAACGGGTTGAAAGAGCCATTGAAGGATTGGTTCGAGTAGCCGAAACTCATGTGATCGAAGAGAGACCGGTACAACCGAATCCGAATCCAAGGGAAGACATTGTTACTATTTCTAAATTTCACAAACAAAAGCCGACCATATTCCGCGGGGAAGCCGATCCGATGAAGGCGAATTTTTGGATCTCGGATATGGAGAAGATCTTTCGGGTATTACCATGTACTGATGAACAAAAAGTGCTATTTGCTGCAGACACGTTAAAAGATGAGGCGCAATATTGGTGGCGTACTAAGCTAGGCCCGGGTCAACCGACAACGTGGGACCAATTTCTTGAGACTTTCAATGATCAATATTTTCCAGAATCGTTTGGGGATCAAAAGGCTCAAGAATTCATGGAGTTGGTACAAGGGGGAAAGTCAGTCCGGGAGTACTCCACGCAATTTACGAGTTTGGCAAGGTTTGCCGGGGATATCGTAACAACCGAAAAAGTGAAGGCAAGAAAGTTTGTAGCAGGACTTCGGGGAGATATCCGAGGGCGAGTGACTGTGTTCCGACCGGAGACCTATGCTAAGGCATTGGATATTGCGTCTATCGCTGAAAGAGATCTCGGGTACACTTCAAACATGCCACCACCACCGAGTCAACAAAGTAAACGACCGGGATCAAGTCAGTTCAGCGGACAAGGTAGTGCAAAGAGGCAGAGTTCGGGGGGATCATCAGTTAGCATTGGTAGTGGTTCTAGTGGGAACAAGCCGAGATGTCAGACTTGTCAGAAATTCCATTGGGGCCGGTGCAATCAACTTCCAAACCCAATCATTTGCAATAGTTGCCGACAACCGGGACACATTGCCAGAAATTGTCCAAATCAGAATATAGATATGAGAGGTCGATGCTTCATTTGTAAGGAATTGGGACATCAATCTAAGGATTGTCCTACTAGACGCCAAGGAGCATCAGGTTCAGGTTCTTCTGCGGCTAGCGCTATCATACCAAGGACTACTCAACCTCCGAGGAGGGAGCAACGAGAGGCAAGATCATTTCAACTCAGGCCGGGAGATGCTGCTTCTGTCGATACCGTTGTTTCAGGTATGGTTCCCATTTGCTCACATCTAGCAAATGTACTTATAGATTCGGGATCTACACACTCATTCGTGTCACACCATTTTGCTAAACATTTAGATAAACCATTAGAGTTCCTAAACTATGATTTATCTGTCGCAATACCGTTGGGGGCTCCGTTGGTTAGTTCGGGTGTGTTTAGAAAGTGTGAGATTAATGTGAATGGTAAATAGTTAACTGTTGATTTGGTACCATTAGTAATTCAGCACTTCGATGTTATATTGGGTATGGATTGGTTAGCGGCTAATCATGCTAATATTAATTGTAACACTAAGGGAGTGGTATTCCGTATTCCGAATCAAGATGAATTTTATTTTCAAGGTAAGGGTGTTGTATCACCGCCGTATATCGTGCCAGCTATTGAAGCTTGTCGTTTATTAAAGAAAGGTTGTCGGGGGTTTCTGTGTAGTATTCTTGATACTAGTGGTCCTGATTTACAACTTGAAGATATTCCGGTAGTTAGAGAATTTCCGGATGTATTCCCCAAGGAGTTACCTAGTGTATTGATTGATCGAGAGATTGAGTTTGGTATTGATGTTATGCCGGGAACTCAACCAATTTCACGAGCACCATATCGAATGGCACCAATTGAGTTGAAAGAGTTAAAGATACAGTTGCAAGAGTTGCTAGACAAGGGTTTTATCCGACCTAGTGTGTCCCCGTGGGGTGCACCAGTACTATTCGTGAAGAAGAAAGATGGTACAATACGGATGTGTATTGACTACCGGGAGATCAACAAAGTAACAATCAAGAACAAATACCCGTTGCCACGTATTGACGATCTATTCGATCAACTTCAAGGGGCTGAGGTATTTTCAAAGATTGACTTACGATCTGGGTACCATCAACTGAAAGTTAAAGCTAAGGATGTGGAGAAGACAGCCTTTAGGACCCGCTACGGGCACTATGAATTCCTAGTGATGCCGTTCGGGGTTACTAATGCGCCTGCTGCCTTCATGGATTTGATGAACCGTGTATTCAAATCATATTTGGATGAGTTCGTTATTGTATTCATTGATGACATTCTCATTTATTCTAAGAGTCCGGAAGAGCATGAACAACACTTGAGACTAGTCTTGCAGCGACTTCGAGAGAAACAATTGTTTGGGAAGTTGAAGAAGAGCGAATTTTGGTTGACGAGTGTCACTTTTCTAGGACACGTGATTTCTAAAGAGGGTATTTCTGTTGACCCACAGAAGATTGAAGCTATTATGAATTGGTCAAGACCGACAAATGTATCAGAGATTCGAAGTTTCTTGGGATTGGCTGGATACTACAGAAGATTTGTCAAAGACTTTTCCAAAATTGCAACTCCAATGACGAGATTAATGAGAAAAGACGTACCATTTGAATGGACCAAAGAATGTGAAGAATGTTTCTTGGAATTGAGGAAAAAGCTGACAACGGCACCAATACTTGCAATTCCAACCAGTACTGGGAATTTCAGAATATACAGTGATGCTTCGCACCAAGGCTTGGGATGTGTATTAACGCAAGATGACAAAGTGATAGCTTATGCTTCACGGCAATTGAGACCACATGAGAAAAATTACCCGACCCATGACTTGGAGTTAGCGGCGGTAATCTTCGCTTTGAAGATTTGGAGACATTATTTATACGGGGAAACTTGTGAAATCTTCACCGATCACAAAAGCCTAAAATACCTATTCACTCAGAGGGACCTTAACATGCGACAGCGAAGGTGGTTGGAACTTATGAAAGACTATGACTTGAGAATTCAGTATCACCCGGGAAAAGCCAATGTAGTTGCCGATGCCTTGAGTCGGAAGTCGTCAGAAAACTTAGCTTATGCCTTGACTGGACAGGAAAAGTTGATAAAGGAATTTGAACAATTGAAGCTTGAGGTAGTTTCTAAAATTAGAGGTGGTTTAATGGCTGCGATCGTGGCACAGCCAAGTTTAATTGGTGAAATCAAGACTAATCAGCTCTTAGATCCAGAATTCAAGAAGATTGTGGATGAGTTACCAGAGGGGAGAAGGCCAGAATTTAGTTTCCAAGATGGTGTTCTGAAATATATTAACCGATTATGTGTACCTAAAGTTGGAGATCTGAGAAATAAAGTTATGGAGGAAGCCCACAATACAAGATATTCTATACATCCGGGTAGTACCAAAATGTACCGAGACTTGCGAGAAATTTACTGGTGGAGTGGTATGAAGCGAGAAGTTGCAGAATTTGTGTCTAAATGTATGACGTGCCAAAAGGTGAAACTAGAACATCAACGACCCGGAGGAGAGTTACATCCTTTAGAGATACCAGAGTGGAAGTGGGAGCATATTACAATGGATTTCGTCTCGGGATTTCCAAAGTCTCAAAAGTCAAATGATAGCATATGGGTGATTGTAGACCGGTTGACTAAGTCAGCCCATTTCCTACCTATTAAGACCAAAGATCCATCAAAACTTGCAGAGATTTATATTAGAGAGATTATACGGCTTCATGGAGCACCAGTGTCGATAGTGTCAGATCGTGACACTCGGTTCGTATCAAGATTTTGGGAGAGTTTACAAAGGGCTATGGGGACAGCTTTATATTTTAGTACTGCATTTCATCCCCAGACCGATGGTCAATCCGAGCGAGTGATTCAAATTTTGGAAGATATGTTGAGAGTATGTGTTATGGATTTTAAAGCTGATTGGGAAACTCATTTGCCGTTGATTGAATTTTCTTACAACAACAGCTTCCAAACTAGCATTGGAATGGCGCCTTATGAGGCACTATATGGAAGAAAGTGTAGATCGCCGGTATGTTGGACAGAAGTTGGAGAGAAACAGCTTTTGGGACCAGAGATAGTGCAAATCACTACTGACAAGATCCGACTGATTAAGCAGAGATTACAAACGGCTCAAAGTCGTTATAAAAGTTATGCGGATACGGGTAGAAGACCGTTGGAGTTCGAGGTGGGTGACTATGTGTTTTTGAAAGTATCACCTTCAAAAGGCATAGCACGTTTTGGTAAGCGAGGTAAGCTCAGTCCGAGATATGTTGGACCGTATTTGATTCTTAATCGAGTTGGGCCATTAGCTTATCGATTAGAGCTGCCACAAGAATTAGAGAATGTTCATAATGTGTTTCATGTGTCGATGCTTTGACGTTATGTGCCGGATTCGAAACATGTTATCATTCCGGAACCGTTAGAGATTCGGGAAGATTTAACTTACGTGGAACATCCAGTGCAAATTCTTGATAGGAAGGATCAAGTATTGAGGACCAAAGTGATTCCCTTGGTGATGGTTCAATGGCGAAGCCATTCAGTGGAAGAGGCTACTTGGGAGCGGGAGGATGAGATCCGAGCCAAGTACCCGCATCTCTTCAATTCTTGAGGTAAGAGTAAGTTTGGGGACCAAACTCCTTTTTAGGGAGGGAGAAATGTAACACCCGTACCCGGAGAACGGGTTAATTATTTGTATTAATATGCATTAATTAGTGAAATTAGTGTATAAAATGGATTAAGGGGAGGCTTGGACTCGCCCAAGTAAAAAGTGTTCAGAGAGGGACACTAGTTGGAAAAGTCCCCAGAGAGGTGGGACAGGTATTGAAATTTAACCCAGTGAAGGGTAAATTGGTAATTTGCATTTTAAGTGATTAAATGCATTTTTATGTGATTACATGGATATTTGCTAAGTTGCTTTCATATTATATGTTGATATATGTTAGCATTAGTTTGGACACCCAAATAAGGGTATAAATGAAAAAGATGTAAAATTAGTAGGTGCGATAGCAATTTCACAAAATATGTGGGACCCCCGTTGGGACCCATACGGAACTTAGACAAACCCTCATTAGATAATTGGGTAGTTAATGGAATGTTTGGGGGATTTCATAATAAGAACTTAACAAACTTTGGGGGTGTAAATAGAAAACATGGAAAATTGAGGCAAAGACACCTCATATGCACTTTAATATGTGTCAAGAGAGGAAGACTCTCTCATTTTCTGCTGGAATTAAACCAAAAGAGAAGAGAGCTCGGAGAGAGAAACGGAGACGGACCGTCACCGACGACGTTTTTCGCCGTACCGTCGCCGTCGTTCGCCGGATTCACAATCCGAGATCACTTTTGGACTCGTGGAGGTAAGAGGATCACATGCACGTAACTTATTTTCTGTTTCGGCAACGTTTTTCCGGTAGCCGTTCTTGATAGACGTTAATTGTTGTACCAAAATTATGTAGGATTCAACTTGGTGTAGAAATTGAGCTTTATTTGGTGAAATTCAGCATCCTCTAGGTGTAAAGTGAGTAAAATCTGTGTATAAGGTGAGTTTTCTACACCTAAATCTGATTGTGTTTAATGGGTTCAAGCTATATGTGATGTTAGAGATGTTAATTCATGATTAGGAATTATAAAGATGTTAATTGTGTGAATTCTATGTCAATTTTATGAAAATCATATGTTGATACATGATTATGTGTTATGTGCTTATATGTCTATGTGGTAGTCAATGAGCACCGGGGAAATGGTTCATTGTTGGGAGTAATAAGGGTGGCAAAGAGGAAGAATCCGATAAATACGGAAGTCCAAGGAATAGAAGTGACCACGGGACCAAGGGAGGTCTTCGGTCTGAATGAACCATATAACCGGTGACTCGGCGATTACGTTTATGCTTATGTGTTATTTGTAGCATTGCACGTGTTAAACATACAATCATGTTTAGAATGCTCACTAAGCAAATTGCTTAAGAAAACCGTTTTCCTATTTCTGTTGTGGTACATAACAACCACCGCAGGTACGGAGCAATATCCGGAGAAAAGGTGACGCGCTCGGGAATGGGGAAGAGAGTTAGAGCTTGTAAACATGTTTTAAACTTATATTATAGTGTAACTAGTGGCTTAAGGTTCTCAACTTGAGGCTACAAGTCTTGACTTGTGAATGGGAGAGATGGGGAGAGATGGGGAGAGATGGGAGAGATGGGAGAGATGGGGGAGATTGAGCCTCATGTTTGTAAATTTCTTTTGGAACTTGTAAAATGATGTAAATTATGGTTTTACTTAAGTTGATGTTCATATTTGGACCCTAACTTGTATTTTGGAAAGTTTGGATGTGAATTTGAGAACCAATGTAAAATTCCTTTTGTTTTGCCCAAGTTGATACAAGTTAATGGTTAGGACCATTTCGGCAAGTCCGGATGTGTCGTTAGTGTCTTGGACATGTTTCTTTAGTGTTTGTAATGTTAGTTATGACTTTGGGTTGAATTCCAACAAGTTTTATAAACTTTGAATGAGAATTGAGTTTTAAAGTTGAAAAGTTTGTTCTTGAACCAAATGAGATGAGTTCATGGTTGATTTGATCAAATTGTGAATATGATTCTATGATCCATGCTTAATTTGAGTTTAAACATGTTTAGAAATGTGTTGGAGTTGATTTCCCAAAGTTTCATAAGGTTTCTATGAGATTTGGTTGTGTTTTGGTAAGTTAAAACTTGTTTTGACAGCAAAGGAAATTTGAGCAGCAGATTTGTGAAGGGGATCGATCCGCCCTTTATGAAGGGATCGATCCGCCCTTCCAAGGGGACATTCTGCGAGAATGTCAAGTAAATGGATCGATCCGCCCATAAAGAAGGGATCGATCCGCCTTGTATTTTTCCCCAGCATGTTCGCTTTTACGGAAACATGCATAACTTCTTCTAGAAAACTCGGTTTCGCGTGCCGTTTGTTGGGTTGGAACCGGGACTCAAAATCCTAACTTTTGGTATAAAAATTTTACATACTTTATAAATGACCATTTTGCCCTTGGGGCCTATTTTGTAACAATAGAGTTGGTTAATGTGGTTAAACCCACGTGTTTCTTAGTAATTCGCATATTTCTTTACAAATTAATGTAATTGGGAGCTTGTAGCATTGTTACACGTGTCCTAATCCGCGCGAGGCGGGTTGGGGTGTGACATTACTTCTCTCTATACTTCACATTCAATACTCCTAATCACTATTTCTGAGTATTTATAAGCTAGGAATCTACTTCCATGTCCAAATGTTACTACAAATGAGTGAAATACCAAGCTACAAGCCTAATATCTCAATGATTATCATATTTTGATTGCTATTGCTTGTTTGTTTACTTTGATGTTCATCTATTCTTACCTCATTTCTTTTTTACTTTCTTTGTTTATTTTCCTGTTCATCATCATTTAGATGATGACATGTTGTTTGATGGGGAGTGAATACTTAAGGATAGTAGCTCTTGACTTCAAAATCATGTTTAATAGATGATGCATGATTCCAACTTCAATACTTAATTTCCCAAGTATTCTTGAAGTTGTAATATAAATAAAACATATTCTTGAAAAATAACTTAGAAAGTTCTTGATATGAGTTTGTTGTTGATATTTCAAATGGTTATAATCTCTATTTAGTGCTGAAAATACACTTTTAAAACCCCCTTTTTAAAACCCCTCTACAACCACCATATTTTGGTTTCAAGAAATAAATGTTTTGTTTTCTAAAAAAAGAAACCCCCAAAACAGAGAGTTTCTCAACTTAAAAATGACATTCTGAGTTCAATACATAATGGATGATTGTGATACCACTTGGAAAGTCTTCCTCACTCATTAGGAAACACCCATGATTTTTTGTTGAATTTTAAAACACTTGAAAGGGTTCCATTTTAACACATTCTTTCAAAACATTCTATTTTTCTGTCACAACAACTTTCTTTGACTTTCAACTTATTTTCCAGAAAACTTTTCCAAAAAGAGTGGTCCCAAATTATTTTTCCTTTAAACTTCAGTATATTATGAGCTTCCAAATGTTTTGTTTTCATTTTCAAAGATTTTTCTACATTTCAGTGGACAATATGGATTTTATTTCTAAGTAACCTCTCTTGTTTATATGATTTCTCTCAATATATAACTTTAATCTTGATTTGGCTTTTTATATGTGTTCTAGACACGGTAGGGATGATCTCCATAAATTTTCATGAATTTAACATGCTCCTAACCCCACTTTTCCATTTTTACAAAACCAGTTCACTGTTCTATCCACTATTCACGGCAAGCATATTTTACTTTCATTTTTTGATTAGATTGTTCACATGCATTCCAAATTAGCCCACGTCTTAAAAGTAGTTCATACCACTTTTGTATATATTCTACAATGACATCCTTCATACATTCATGCATATTCTATACCTTCAAGTCACTTTAGAAAATCCATGAACACAAGCACATTACTACTTTACACTAATGTAGGAACACATTTCATGCAAGATTTAGAGTTTTTGTGACTCCTAATCCAAGAAGATTATAAGAAATGAAGTTGATCACACATTCATGCTTCCCCTTGATCAAAATCTTCCTTTCTCATCCGCCCCAGGGATTGAGAGGTCTTTTTTTTTTCTCAAGAATTAACATGGATACATACTAGTTTGCTAAGCATATTTTAATTGATTATTTGTTTCAAGAATAACTCATGTCCCCTCTAGATTAGGAAAACTTGATTTGATATGTGATTAGACGATTTTTCCTAGGCTTGTTGTGCGTGATCTTTCATTTTACCTTGTATGATATTTGGCTTAGATCATATGAATGATATCTTATCTTTTGATCTTCCATTTCAAGAGTCTTATGCAATGTAATATACCTATCATAGTATTAACTATAAAAACAAACATAGTATAAGATGATTATTTAGATGCTAATTGAGGCCCGTCGAGAGACGGGGCGAGTTGAGGGTGTTTTAATCTTTGCAAATGCTCCTTTTTCTTTCGTACCAAAATCCCAAGCCAAGTTATTTGGTTATGAAGGGTCGGTACTCTTTATCCGTTTGGGTAAGTCAAATTGGGTTTCTTGGTTCCCTAAAGACCAAATGGCGACTCTGTATCTATTTTCACAGACTTTTTCAACAAATTTCAAAACCAAAAATCCTTTTTGAAATGAAAGGAGTGGACCCCCCGAAGCCGCGTGTCCACACCGTCTTATGTTGAAGCAGGAACTTTATTCTTTTAACAGAAAAGAGGGATGGATCTTTAACCCCATATTGGTGAGTTTAATAAATTGCTATGTGATTTATCCAATATTGGTGTTAAACTTAAAAAAGAGGACAAAGCTATTATTTTGTTGCCTTCGGTAAAATTCCCATAAGCATCTTTTCAACACTTTGCTTTATGGGAGAGATTCAGTCACTTTGGAGCAGGTGAAGAAAGCTTTACACTCTAACAAGAAGTTGGAGATGAAAGATGCAAAATTTTCAGATGAATCACAAGCATTGGTGAGCATGGGAATGGGAAGCCATATGGGAGGAAGAACCAAGGCGATGGGGGAGGTAGACGAGTCAAAAGGCCATCGAAGGAGATAGAGTGTTACTATTGTAGAGAAAAGGGTCACATAGCCAAGTTTTGTCAAAAAAATGATGAAGAATGAAGAAGAATGTAATGATCTTAAAAAGGATGGGGTAGCTGCAACGGCAAGGGATGAAGATTGGGTCACAAAAGATCTTTTGTCAATCACAAAATTATGAAAAGAAAATGATGGAGTGGGTGCATGCTTGATTCAAATAGTCCTCGCACATGTGTTTTCATAGAGATTGGTCCCCGACTTATCAACCAATAGAAGGTCTTTATGGGAAACGGTTCGTCAAGCGAAGTAAAGGAGATTGGGATGGTTAGAATCAAGACGTCCAACAGATTGACAGGGGTGTTGACCGGTGTTCGCCATGTTCCTAGTTTGAAAAGGAACATGATCTCTTTGGGTATGTTGAACTCAAAGGGTTGTTCATTTGTAGCACATCACGGACTTTTGAAGGTGAAGAGATGACAATGGGTTATGTTGACGGGAAAAAAGGTTGGGAATTTGTATGTCCTTTAGGGAAAAGAAAATGTTGTTGGTGAAGTCACGAAGCCTACAAGAATGTGGAAGCTGGTGAATAGGTCTACACTAGAAGTAGACAAAACAACTCTTATAACTTCAACGACATCAACCTCCTCTACAAAAAGTAAAACTTCAAGTAGTAAGGCCGAGCTCATGTCTTTCCGATTTGGTGATGATGATGGTAACATTCCTAAGTTCTTGGGTGATGTGAACTTGGGAATATTGCTTGGATACATAGAGATGTGATGACGTACGCTAAGGTAAAAAATTGAAGACCCTACAACCCGTAGATGCTGAAGATGGTGATGATGTGAATTGCAGTTGTAGATGATGAAGATTTGAGAAATTAAGCTCAGATTGAAGTTTGTTGAAATTGGGCAAAATTTCTCAAAGGCTGGATTATCGCTTGAGCAGGCCGCCTGAGCGAGGTGCCACGCGAGCGGGACTTCAGGCTGAGGTTGAGTGGCTGGAAACTAGAATGTTGCCCGCGCGGTGAACTGCGCGAGCGGGAAGGGGAAATCTGTGCGGGGGCAACTTTCCTAAATGGTGAAGGAGAGCACTTTTGGGTAATTAGTCTCCTAAGAGAATTCAAGAGAGAGAGGGAGAGAGGGAGAGAGGGAGAGAGAGAGAGAGAGAAAACTCATAAAAGAGTTAGAAAGTGTGTGGTGAGGCATCTACTATGAGGGAGAGTTTGTATTCTTCAGTTAATAAAGTCGTTCTTCGTGGTGGTGGATTAGCCCATGGGGTGAACCACATAGAAATCATGTGCGTATGTGGACACGCGAGATTCCACCTCTTGCTAGTTTTTGTTTGAAATTTGATTTTGAAAAGAGAGAGAAAAGGTCCATTGAAAACAGATACAGAGTCGCCACTTGGTCTTTAAAGAACCAAGAAACCTAATTTTGACTCACCCAAATGGATAAAGGGCACCGGCCCTTCATAACCAAAGAACTTGGCTCGGGGTTTTGGTACGAGAGAGGAAGGAGCCTTTGTCGCGACTAAAACACCCTCAACTCGCCCCGTCTTTCGACGGGCCTCAATTAGCATCCAAATAATCATCTTATATTATGTATGGTTCGACAATTAATACTATGATAGTATATTACATCACATAAGAAAAATTGAAATGGAAGATCTAAAGATAAGATATCATTCATAAGATCTAAGTCAAATATCATACAATGTAAAGTGAAAGATCACACAAATAAACCTAAGAAAAATCGTCTAATCATATATCAAATAGTCAACACTTCCTAATCTAAAGGGGGACATGAAATGTTATTGAAACAAATAATCAAAGAAATCAAAATATGCTTAGCAAGCCATTATGATGCATGTTAATTTTTGAAGAAAGAAGATTTCTCAATCCCCGGGACGGATGAGAAAGGAAGACTAGATCGAGGGAAACATGAACGTATTGATCAAGTTCATTCCTTATAATCTTCTTAGATTAGGACTCACAAAAGCCCCAAATCTTTGCATGGATGCAATGTATGTACCTAGGATGTGCCAAGGTTGTAGTGTACTTTGTGTTCATGGATTCCTAGAATGACTTAGAAGTCTAGAATGTGTATGAATGAATGAATGAAATCATCGATCATGGGATATGTACAAATGTAGTATGAACTAATTCCTAAGACATGAACTAATTTGGAGTGTATGTAAGCATCAAATCAAAGGGGGAAAGTAAAAGTGTGCTTGCTGTGAATAGTGGATAAACATTAACATGATTTTTTTAAAATTGAAAAGAGGGGTTAGGAATGTTTTCAATGCATGATTTTTTATGTAGATCTTCCTTATTGTGTCTAGAACACAATCCAAAAATCCAATCTTTAATAACTATCACAGATTGCGAGAAATCACATAAACAATAGAGGTCACTCAGAAACAGAGTCCGTACTGTCGACTGAAATGTCAAAAAATCTTAGAAAATGAAACCAAATGATCTAGAGGCCCATTTTATACAAAGAGTTTCTTAAGACATTTAATTTTAAGGAAAAAATAAGTGAGGACCACCCCTTTTGGAAAAGTTTTCTTAAAAATAAGTTGAAAGTCAACCAAACTGCTGTGACAGCAGAGGCAGAATGTCTGGAAGGAATGTTTGGGTCCAAATAGACCATTTTCAAGTATTTCCAAGTCAAACCAAAAATCATGGGTGTTCTCTAATGAGTTAGGAAGACTTTCCAAGTGGCCTTGCATTCATACATTGAGTATTGAGTTCTAGAGAAATCTTTGAACTCAGATCACTCACTGTTTTGACTCACTGTTTTGAAGATTTTGGGAAAACAAGGTTTATCTCTTGAAATCAAAGTGAGGGTTTTAAGAAGGGGGTTTTGAAATAGAAGTTTTGAAAGCACATTTTCAATACTCAATGAAGGTTATAACCACTTAAAATGCCAACATCAAACTCATCACCAAGAACCTCCAAGATTGTTGGAGAGATTTATTTTCATTTGAATATAACTTCAAGGATACCTTGGAGGTATTGAAATTATAATCATCATTTATCAAACATATTTTTGAGGTCAAGAGCTACTATCCATAAGGATTCACTCACCTCAAACTTCATGTCATCATCTAGATGGTGATGAACTAGTAAGTAAATAAAGAAAATAAAAAAGAAATGAGGTAAGAAGAGATGAACATTGTATAAACAAGCAAGTAAATAACAATCAATAGATGATGATCAATGTGATATTGGACTTGTAGTTTGATGTTTCACTCATATGTGATGAGATTGGACATGGAAGTATCTTCCTCTCTCTTAAATGCTCACTAAAATGGTGGTTGAGTGTATTGAATATGAAGTAAATAAGAGTAATGAAGTAAAAACAAAGTTTAGAACTCACTTTGTTTTGAAATCAAATAAGAAAGCTTATTTTCTCTATCTATCTTAACCTTATCTGTGCAATTTTCTCTCCCACAACTTTTCAAAGCTTACATTTGACACCCTTTAAATGAGAAGTCAAGGGGGGTTTATATAGGCCAATTTGGGGTAGTTTTGGGGTTTTAGAAGTATTCCCATTGGCTCCAAACATCTGAAAACAGAGAACTACGTCATTTTGGTTTTTAATTAATCAAAATGGAACCCCAAGAATAATTGCAAAAACATACTGTTCTGGAGGAGAGTGCCGTGGCAGCACTGGGCCTGTGCCGCGGCGGCAGTGGGCCAGTGCCGCGGCGGCACTGCTCCTCAATCGTCTGGATAATCTTGTTTAGGCCCCCAGAGGTTCCGGTATTCTCGAAAAGGCCCTATTTCGTCCGAAATTCACAGAAAATGCATACGAACTCCAAATTAAGGTTGTGAAATACCGTTGGAAAGGTAATAGAGTCTATTTTACATAAAAAAAAAATAGTTTGGGGATAGGTCACTTTGAAAAGTTTTGCGGTATTTGTGATAAAAGCCGATTTGATTGCCTTTTTCGCCTTCGGAAATTCACAATAAACTCGTTTTAAATTCAAAAATCATGTGTGATATACCGTTGGAAAGCTATTGACCTCTAGTATCCATGAAAAATATTTGAAAATTGTTATGGCGCTCTGGTTCTAAAGTCAAATTTTGGTCAAACTGGTCAAACCTGGGATTCCCGGGAAGTTCTGGAAACCTCTGGGAGCTCCCAAGAGCTGACGTTTTTGCTCGATTTTCTTTTAAAACTCATTTTAATACTTTCCACATGATCTAGAATGATCCCGGTGAATTCGGACGATCTTGGTCAAACTTGGTCAAACCTTGGTCAAACCTGGTCAAACTGGCCAACGGGGACTTTCCGGGGGTCTCTGGGAACTGACGATTTCATCTGATTTTACTTAAACGCAGCATGTTTCCAGAACTTTTGGTCCAAATCTGAGAGTTTTTGGGCTTTCAGGGGCATTTTGGTCATTCTGAGCCTTTTGAGAAATAGAACCAACTTCCGGAAGTCCTTTTGAGTCTTTTTCGATCATCGTGAACCACCAATCTATGGGTCTCCTAAATCTGATAGCCGACAAAATGGTGTGTCTACAACGTGTAGTCTTTCTTTTTTTTTTTTTTTTTTTTATTTCGTATGATTATTCTCTATTTGATTGTTTCCGTGGATTTGGGCACAACAAAGTTTTCAGTTACTCTATAAGATAGACTGAGGTTCAACAATGTATCAAGCTCAGTTGCTATAAAAATTATAATGAGCATGTAATTTTTTGCCCTTTAAACTTCGTAACCTGTTCAGATCATTTTCACATCCAATATTAACCACTTGTTCCCTTTGTCATTGGCACCCAGTCTACTTAGATCCCAATCCACAGTCGCACGAAAAATATCTGTTAGCTTTGTTAGGTTCGTGGCTTCATGGAAAGAAAAGGAAATGAAAGGAAAATAAGAAGGCAAACAGTTTCCCTTGTGTTTTTCTCCATGCTTCAGTAACATTAGAAGTGTAAAAAAAAAAAACCCAAAATGTCACCGTAACTTGAGAAATAAAGGAGGAAAGTTGGAAAGTGAGTCACAAAATCTATATATTTTAATTTATTTTCTTTCTATTTTCCTTGGTAACCAAATAAAGGAAAGCATTTTCCTTTGTGTTTTTTTTTCTTTTACCTCACTAAATACATGAACCAAACAAAACCTTAGGATAGAGTTATTGGGTCCAATCATCTTGGATTCGTTCAACTCCTCGGTATGCCTTTCTAGATCTTTGAACTCCTTAGTAAGGAGCAATTATTCCATATGGCCGTCACATCTGTGTGACTTTTATTATAATTTGAATGTTTTATGGGTCTCACATAGGTCCTATAATAATGAAGAGATCATGATAACCGACACACAATGTGATGGTGATCACATGGAATAATTCTCGTTAGTAAGTACGAGGCTGAATACGACTTTTCGCACCCTTCTAAATTGTAACTTTAGAATTTTGGTAAAAAAAAATCCTCATATTGGATTATTTTAGTTTAATAGATAACCTAATTTTAAAATTTGGTTAAAAGGTTCTAATTTGTTAAATTTAATTAAATCAAATTTATATGTTACAAAATTTATTATCATGGGTTATGTGAAATTAGAAAATTTACATAATTATCTATGTGAAATTTTGTGTTGAGGAACTTTGTACTAACATGAAAAAATAGGTTAGAGGTATGAGTCCTATGACCAAAAGAAAGTATAATTTTGACGAAAATTCCCTTTAAATTTGCCTAGAAAAAGAAAAAATATTTTTCGCACCAATAACTGTCACAATTGGACATATGACTCATATGAAAGATTCATCATTGGCTTTGCACATGCCTTGTCTTTTTAAAAGGAATGTAATGAGGTGATAGCCGAGGAACACCATTTTGGGTGTGTGCGTGTATGTGGGAGTGGGCCAACCTTTCCATTTGTCATGCCCCAAAATGTTTGGTAAATTACACTTTTCACTCGTGTTCTTTGGGTGTGATATTATTTTGGTCTATATTCTTTTAATTTAGACACTTCAATCAAATCAATCTTTATAATTTTAATTTAAGTTTAATGTAGTTCATTCGTGAAATCTCTTATAATTTTTCACAGAAATAAGTCACATAATGCACACGCAAGATTTCGCCACGGACATAATGGTTTATTTATGCAGAGAAAAAAAAATACTTTAAACTCTTATATTGAATCTAAATCTGTTAAAAGTTCTAAGAAAAATATGATGAATGGACTCTATATAATGAATCTAAATTGAAATTGTAAACACGTACTAAAGTGCCAAAATTAAAATTGCAAAGACTAAAATGACATCAAGTCCAAACTTTAAGAGTGCAAAATATAATTAACCCAGAAATGTTTAAAAGATACTTAGGCAAAATTTTCTAAGAAAATTCATTTGTCCAAGATTCAAACTTGCACATTCAATCTTAGTTGTCAATCACATGTACAAACTTACAAACGCATATGCTAACAATACTAATTTTACGTGAAGCCAAAAAAAAAAAAACACCCTAATTTTACAACCTCAGTATGAATGTATTGAGTACACATTGGCATCCCATCCATTGGCACATTAATAAGTACTACATGTTTATATTGTTATACTAATATCATTACTTGAAGTCTACACATGGGCTTTTATTGTGGTCGCTCTTTGGGATGTAATTAATTCGTTTGGTCAACTTCAGACGTTGACAAGTGGTAGAGGGTGACAAGTTTTTCAGGGAGACCAGCATTCAAAATATTTTGGCACTCAATCCTTTTATTTTTATTTTGTTTTTATTTTTTGAAAGTATTTTGACACTCAAACCTGATTGGAGTTTGATAGAACTGTCATAAATATTTTACAATTTGTACACCAGTCTAGGAGAAAAACATACTGTAGTTTACATGAAATACTAGAAGTCTAGAACGACACAAAAAAAAAAAAAAAAAAAAAAGTATTTGTTTAGGCTTCATTTGATGCGAGGAAAGGAAAAGAAATCAATAGAAATAAAAAAAAAATTAAAAAGAAAATAAATAAAGCACTTCTCTTTGGTTAGTCAATAAGTGAGGAAAATTTTGTAAAAATAAATTAAAAAAAATGTAAACTTTGTGTCACTTTACTTGATATTTTCTTGAGTTTTTAATTTATTTTAAGATTTTAATTGCTAATGTTATTCTATTATGTAGGAAAACACTAGATAAATAGTTTTTCTTGCCATTTCACTTCTTTGACTACGTAACCAAATAGTGCATTAAGGAAAAATTCGAACGTCTTGTGAGCCATGCCACCTGAAGAAGGGATAGATGGCAAAAATTCTCGCCCAATCAGCGCCCATCCCCTTATGGCATAGGTTTGGAGGTGTAATAGAAGTAGACGGAAGTTTGGTAAGCGAAAATCAAAACTCTATAGGAGTCCGAGCGGAAGTGGTAATTGATAATAGCAATCAATTAAAACCCACCCATCCCCGATTAAAGTGCCATTTATAAGTATCGTCTGTGTGTATGTGTATCCAATATGTGTTTGTGTATCAACTGTGTGTGCATATGTTTAACTTTGTTATGTTTTGCTCTTTGACGTTGGAATTTATTTGGATAATTTGTACTCCATGATAATGTATTTGAGATTTATTTGGATAATCACATATTTTAGAATGAAGTAATTTGTTCTTGAATTTTTTTTTATTCAGGCGGGGCGGAGTAGAGTCTGAGTAGCCGTTATCAAATGGAGTAGGAGTTGGTATTTCTTTTTAGGCGAGATAGGCAGTAGGAGTTGGTAGAGTCGTAGAGAGAGACTTCATACCAACTCCGCCCTATTGCCACTCTTAACCGCATGCCTCAATGAAACTCCACCAATGGCTCTAGTATGCATAATCTTCACATTTTACTCGTAATAAATTTAAAAAAAAAAAAGCAAGTCTATTTGGTCTAAATTTAATTTAAGGAAGGAATAAAAAAATGAATTTGTTCTAAAATTTCTTCACATTCTTGCCCTACGCCCCAACTCCCAACCCTTGCGGCCCTCACAAGTAATTATTCAGTGCAACGTAATATCACCAGAGGAAAACACATGAGTATTGTTGCTTGTGGGAATACATCTGTCACGACCCATCCCGCTAGCGCGCGGAAACAGAACACGTGGCACACCATCAAGGCTTATCCAGTCCATTAAAGTGTGAATAGCAGCAGAAACATAAGTCAAATTAATTTAAAATCAGTGTTATAAAAAGTTTTTCCCAATTGGAAACATTTCCAAAAGAATTTAGTTTTAAAAGTAGAGGTCCAGTTGACTAAATGAAGGTCCGGTCGACTGGAGACCTGAAACAGAAAGGTTTTCAAAAATCATCAGCCCGTCCAGTCGACTGTGGCTAGAGTCCAGTCGACTGGGGCCCTAATTTTTCAGTCGATTGAAACCTCCCAATCGACTGTGCTCTAAGCAAAATCAAAATCAAAATTTCTTACCAGTTCTCCAGTGGACTGAAACATGGCCCAATCGACTAGTTTTGCCTCATTTAAAAGTAGTGTGTAAAATTGAACAGTGGTCCAGTCGACTGAACAAGGGATCAGTCGACTGATCCTCTGGCAGTCAGCCCTGTTGTGAAATGTAACAACTTAAGGTTCTCCAAACCAAAATCAACAACACCACAACGATATTACAACAGTTTAAAACATAATTTCCGAGGTCTTACTACATATTACAATACTAATTCAAGTCCAGAGGCTATTACAACATATTATAAATTTCCCAAATCCTTATACAAGTTTAGGAAAAGGAACAAAAAAAAAACAAGGGATTACCGGGCGTTCCTCAACGGCCCCACTCTTCACGCTTCTTCTTTCCCTTTTTCTTCTCACCTGCAATGGAGTAAAGCTCTACTGCTCAGCTATATGCTGAGTACACAAGCTCTAACATATGCAATATATGATAGAACATGCTCTAATTCCACAATTCATAACAATTAATCTCTAAGGAGAAAAATACACATTCATCCGGTAGCGGCAAGTCAAAGTCTTAAACCGCGAAGCCAATGACAAGTCCAAGTCTATTAACCATTGCATCCCCAAGTGTCATGGCAAGTCTAAGTCTATCAACCATGCACAGTAGCCGTCACTACTAAATTCTCAAACATCGAGAAGCTTATTTCGGCACGAAATTGCGTAAATCCCCCCTTTGACCCATATAGACAACTCAACGTGTAACAACCTGTATTTTCATTTAATTATTAAATGTGATTTCATAATTTTAATTGGTATTACTTGCTTTATTTTATTAAGAATTTTTACTTGGGGTCAACTCATAATTTCCACAAATATAAAAAACTCTTTCTATAGATTTGAAAACTGTATCTATACTTTTTAAACAACTGGAAATTAAATTCCTACGTGAACATAACTTTCTATATTTTTTATTTCAACCGTAATATACCAGTTTTTATTTTAATCTACGATTATATCGCAATGTGTGTGTAGGAGCACGTGAGCTCAACCACACCGGGCGAAATCTCTTGATTTCTTGGAGCCCAAAGCATACAATTTATATATATGTCTATATAACTCTCAAATTCACTCACTGCTTCTCTAAATTTCTCTCAAATTTCTCTCAACTCTCTCTTGATCTCTCTCAAAATTATCACACACACACACAGATTGTATACATATATATATACATAGTTATACATATATATATCAAGACAAGAAAGAGAACGAGGAAGAAATCTAAGCGACGGATTATTTCGGCGAAATTCTCGACCTCTAAATTCTGTCAAATTAGCCTCAGTGGGTATAATAAACTCACTCTCAATATTTATATATGTATATTTCAGTATATATAGAGGTGTATATATGTATATACAAGAAATCGCCATTGAAGCTTTGAAAATTGGAGTTTTAGAAAATTAACCAAAATCGATTCCGTGAATTGGGAATGAAAGATCTTAGTCCCAATAAGCTACGGTTCGAATACTACGGCTTAATTCATCCGTATCGCGACGTAAAATTGATTTAAAGTTTCGTCACCTCTCGGTTTTATGCAAAATCCAAGAACTACGATTGAAATTAGTTAAAACCGATCACGTATTTGTAATCCTTGCGGAAAAATGAAGAAATCCATATATTACATGTCCTGGTTGAAGCAGAATTCAGAAATAGGTAAAAACTAGCTTTTAATTTCGAAACTGTGGAAGAAGATGAAGTTTCAATCGATTGGAAACAAATCCAATCGATTGCCATGTCATCCAATCGATTGACACTTTTGCCAATCGATTGACATGTTTCAGCATTGATGACTTTTACTAAAACGGTCATAACTTCCTCTAGAAAACTCGAAAACGAGCGCCATTCGAAGCGTTGGAAACTAGACTCAAAGACCTTTCATTTGATATGTAATTTATCCATAAAAATTGTAACTCATTTTTAAGGGCATTGCTTCAAAGTGAACCTGCTTGTGTACTAGTAGCTGTAAAAGCGAATTAAAGTATTTTTTGATGAATTCATCGGTTATTTCATATAAGATTTGATTTCTTCTCATATATCCATGGTTATTATTTTCCAGTACTTTATATTTTTGTATTAAGTCACATGTCATTCATGTGGAGTCAGTTGTACATGCATGGTGAGTGGTGGTTAGTGTGAAAAAGGGTATGTGGATTGAGATTGTGTGGGCACTCCCTGGTAATTGTGTACCAAAGTGTGACGTGTTGAGATTGCGGCTAGAGTGTCTTTGAAATGCGACGGTGGCAAAACTGGACATTCCCTGGCACCCATGGTAGCGCTAAAGTGTGTGACGCCGAAATTGGACATTCCCTGGCAACCATGGAAGTGCTAAAGTGTGGCCTACGGACATATCCTGGTACCCGAGTCTAGATACTGCGTGAGGTTTCCTCCGGTATTTACGAGGCGGATTAGGTACTAAAGTGTGAGGCATTGGACACTCCCTGGTACCCCGTACTAGAGTGAGGCAAACTGGACATTCCCTGGCACCCATGTGCTAAAGTGTGGCTATCGGAGTATTTCGAAGATACTTGATGTTGTCAGTATCAAGATATAAAAGTATACTTTACTTTTCTAAAGATTTGCAGTGTGGAAGTAAAGGTTGAACCCACAGAGATTGATTAACTACCGCACGTTAATTTTAAAACCTAAATTTAGCTAATTTAAGAAAAACGGATTTTAATTTGATTTTAATTAAATTAATAACGATAGAAGTAAATCTAAATTATGAAAGCAATTAAATAGTTGTTTTTATAATAAGTTTAAGGAACCTAGGATTGCAAATCCACCACTAGCTTCATAATAAGGGTATTTATGAATTACTTTAGCTTATTAAGTTGAATGATAATGGGGAATAGCTACAAGCCCAATTCCTCCATCAAGAAAATAACTATGGTTCATGCACCAACATAATCCATCTTCGGTTAGCACGAATTATGCTACACTAAACTATGGTTGTGGTATAATCCGTCTAATCTAGGCATGGACTATTCGGATACTTGATAGCACAATTCAATTTTAGCACCATTACATGTAAATAATCTAAACAAGCACATCAAGCATAGATCATTGAGCACATCACAATCAAAATAGATCTAAGACAAGAATAAACTTTGAAAGTAATGATTTAATCAATAAAAGCACGATTTATTTATAAAAATCCTCGGAACATGTAACTGTCATCCATACATAATAAAACTAAAATAAAACATAAAATACACCCTATTACTTGGCTAGGGTTTCATTGAAACCCTAGATCTAGGTTTAAGCTGCCATGGGAGCGGTAGATGGCAAGAGGTTGATGGAGGAGGCCATGGAAATCCTTGGTCTTCTTCTTCTTCTCCTTGCATTCCCCTCTTCAATGGCTGAAAGTATGGTTGTCTATTGTGTGTATAATATTTGCCAACCCCTCAATTGAAGTAAAATATGGTATATATAGATTTTAGGCAAGTTTTGGAAGCTTTCCTAACCCGAAACGCACTAAAACTGCTACATTTTACAATCTGGATGCAATTAAGCAGTTTCGTTTTCATAGGAATCATTAGTATACTGAAATACGCAAGTTTCATTTTTACACAGGTCGCGCGAGCGCGATATGGGGACCTCGCGCGAGTGATATCTGAACTTCCGCGCGAGCGGGCCGCGCGCGCGATTGGCTTTTTTCAGCTTATTTCTGCTTGCTTTTCACCCTTTTTAACCTGGTTTACTTGATTTCTTTCAAAACCTGTCAGAAAATAGAAAGCGAAGTAAAAATATACAAAAACAGGATAAAAAGGTACTAACAAACGTAAATTAAGGCATATAATTAGGATCTGTTCTCTCCCGATCAATACTAGAGTGAGAGAGTTGTGTATTTGTGTTGTCGAGAGAAAAGAGTCGGTAAGATGAGAATGGTGGTATTGGTCTCATGCACGGTCACATGTTTTATAAACCAAAGTTTATATTGCGATTATTACTATTTTATCAATTGAATTCATTGCGATGATTAACCCGTTGATTAATGAAATTGAAAAATGAAAAATAGTAAATGAGTATGTTTTACATTCGAGCAGATGTTTTTAATACTCACCAGCTTCTCGAAGCTGACTATGTTGATGTGTCCTAGACATTTGTGTCTAGGCTTTTCAGGTTATAATCAGGAGGGACCATATGACTATGCTAATTGAGAAAGGCTGATTTTGAAGAGAAACTGTTTATCATTATCTTTTGTTTTAAGTCATGAACTAGTTTTGTAATAAGGATGACTGTAATAGATGTTAGATATTATTTTGTTTCAAGGCGGTCTGTGCCTTTAGGTGATCCCGTGCTGTAATATTTATTAAGTTAGAAAATTTTTGTAAACCTTGATTGTTCTACTCTGATTTATGGTTTTATGATGTTCGACGTTTGGGACGGATTCGATCCTTCAAACTGTCGCGACCTACGGGTCCATAAAGAAAATTAAACACTTTCCATATTTATGCTACGTCGGGGCGTGACACAACGTACTCACATAAAAGTAGACATACTTTTCACATTTAATCGCGTGCATAATTAACGGGCATATAATTATGTAACACCTTGTATTTCTTTTCCATTAATAAATGTTTATTTCAATTTAATTTCTATTTGAAATATTTATTTGGGGGTCAAATTATGATTTTCATAAATATAGAAAATGCTTTCTGTGGTTTTAAAAACAATATCTATATTTTTGTATAAACCGGAATTTATTTCCTACGTTAATATAACTTTCTGCATTTTTATTTCAACCGAAAAAATACCAGTTTTGATTTCAAACTGCGCCTTATACCGCGTCTTGGGTGAGGGAGCACGTGAGCTCAACCTCGCCGGGAGAAATCTTCCCCTTTCTTGGAGCCCAAAACACATACAGTATATGTATGTGTATCAGTCTCTCAAATTCTCTCACAGACTCTCATCTCTCTCATTCTCTCCCTCACAAACTCTCTGTCACTCTCTCAATTCTCTCTACTCTCTCAAGAACAACACACACACACACACATATATAGATTATATATATATATATATTCAGTCACATACATAGCTATATATATATCAATCAAGAACGGAGGAGTAAAATTTCTTAGACGACGGATTTAACGGCGGAATTCTCGATCTCAAATTCTCTGTATAATTACCCTCAGTGAGTAATTTAAACTCACTCGCCATGTCTATATATGTATATTTCAGTGTAAATATGTGTGTATATGTGTATATATATAGATACACCATTAAAGCTTGGAAAACTGGAGTTTTACAAAAGTTAACCAAAATAAAATTCGTGAATTGGGAATGAAAGATTTAAGTCCCAATAAGCTACGGTTCGAATCCTACGGAGTATTTCATTCGTATCGCGACATACGGTTGATTTAAAGTTTTGACACCCTTACTTTATTCGCGAATATCTAGTGATACAATCCGTATTAGTTTAAATTGATCGCGTATTCTTAATCTACACGGAAAGACGAAGAAATTCATTTATTGCACGACATGTTTGAAACAGAATCTGAAAATGGGTAAAAATACAGTTTGAAATTGAAAACAGGGGAAAAACGAAGAAGATGATGAAACTGTGATAACTCGCGCGCGCAACTCGCTCGCGCGACACATTTTTCCCCTTCGCGCGCGCGACCTGCTCGCGCAACACCCATCCCCTTTCGCGCGAACCATTCCCCCCTTCGCGCGCGCGACACCCATCCCCTTTCGCGCGCGACCTGGGGCAGTTTGAACAGTTTTTGTATTTTTTTATAAGGGACTGTTTGGAAAATGTTTTGAAAGTTTTTAAAGAACTGTTTGGCAAATGTATTGTTTTAAAGGCTCACTATTAGGAATTGAATTTATAAGAATGTTTAAGACCGAGATTTATGTTGAACGAGTATCCCGCTTGAGATTAATAACTGTTACTACAAACTGTGAACATTGACATACATATTAGGGTCGAGGTTGTGTTAACATGCATGTGTGTGAGAAAGCGTGAAAAGATTAAAGAGTGGCGGTCTGGTATGCGACCTCAATATCGATCGGATATTATTCCTGGTATTAGAGGCGACAGTGTTGTGTACAGCTTAGATATCGATCGGATATTATTCCTGGTATTAGAGGCGACAGTGTTGTGTACAGCTTAGATATCGATCGGATATTATTCCTGGTATCTAGGGCGCTCGTTTCGGATATCGATCGGATATTATTCCTGGTTTCCGAAGCGATGGTATTGAGTTACGGCTTAGATATCGATCGGATATTATTCCTGGTATCTAAGGCGCTCGTTTCGGATATCGATCGGATATTATTCCTGGTATCCGAAGCGATGGTATTGAGTTACGGCTTCGATATCGATCGGATATTATTCCTGGTATCTAAGGCGCTCGTTTCGGATATCGATCGGATATTATTCCTGGTATCCGAAGCGATGGTATTGAGTGCGGTTTGGATATCGATCGGATATTATTCCTGGTATCTGAGGTAATGGTTTTATTGAATCGAGTTTGTTGAGAGAAAAGAGTTAGAAAGATGAGATATTACATTGTTCATGCACGGTCGCATCTTTATGGCTTACTTTATTCCCCCGTTACTTATGTTGGAATTGGAACCTTGAATCTATTGCTTTTAAAGTTAAATTGCACCGCTGTTTATTTGCTTATATATACATTGCGAGCACTTGTTTATTTTGCTCACCAGCTTGCATAAGCTGACGGCGTTGATTCGTCCTGGACTGTATGTCCAGATTTTCAGGGTCAAGAGCAGCCAGGGTACTTCGACTATACTAGTTAGAAGCAGGAGACTTTCCAGGAGGCTACTTTATATTTTCTGTTGTCTTTTTGATTTCGGGTTGTAATAGACTTTATGTTAGTTTTTGAATAAGGGCTTTTGTGCCTAAGACCTGAATTTATGTAATAGTTTAGTAAGTTTTAATTTCGGAGCTTATGTTTATTAGTATCCTTTCTTTTAGAAATGCTGTTAAGTTATTGTGTTGCAGGGACAATTGGTCATACTCACTTGTCACGACCTACGAGTCCATAAAGGAAATTAAATGCTTTCCTGAATTATGCTACGTCGGGGCGTGACAAATTAACACATGAATTTTGCCCGAATCTCAATTTCGTCGTCGAAATATAAAACATGTATATTCCTATATTTTACAAGTTAGAACTCCATACTTCGTGCGATTCCTCTCAAACTTTGAAGGATCGACTAGAGAGCCGATTAAACGTCGGATCTAAGATTTTAAGTGATTCCTACAAGTTTTTTTTTTTTTTTTTTTTTTTGGTTTTTCCCAAAAGTCTAGAAATTAGATTTTTACAAAAGTTTGCAAAACGCGGCCTAAGAGGTATCAAAACGTAGATCTTACTTCCAGGAGTTCAAATCTAAAATCTGGAAAAAAATCTGACAAACGAAGGGTCGTCGTATGTCGCCTGCAAGCGCATGGCAACAAATCTCTTTTCTCTCTCCTCTCTCTAGATATTTATAAGTTTGTGAGAATAAAAAATCTCACCCTCACTATTTATAGACAAACTTTTCGAAAAAAAGACGTTTACCTCCCCCGTGAGTTCTCAAAATTTTTAATCAACTCCTGGAACGTCACACACGTCTATTTTATGACTTTACGAGTGAAAATTATAAATTTCAGATGTTTTCAACTAAATTTCGTTTGGGTACAAAATTACGCTCAGAAACTAAATTTCATGAAATCTCTAAACCACCTACCGTTTATATAACGTGTCACTCATATTCTCACCACAGTCCTGAAAATGATATACAACGATGACAGAATTACTAGAAATTATACTACACAGGTATAATTTACTATTTATAAAATCAGGTAAAGTCAAATAACATTTAAAATCACATAAATGTCATTTACTCATGTAATGCAATCTCGCTTACCAAATTCTCGTGTCCTTACTGACACCGTACCGCTGACTCACAGTCAATCTTAATCCAATTATCAAATGACATTGATAATTCACAAAATCGTATATGCATGATAAACTATGAAAATTTTAGAACGGGTGTGAAAAATATATTTTCTTTAAAATTAGAACTCACTGGTATTTGAATAGTGATCTCTTATTAATTTAGACTCTTAGATTAAAGCTATAAGCGCAGACAATTAAAATTCTTTCTTAATTACAAAACAAAAGAAACACAAATTTCAAATTTATCATTAACACGGGTGAATAATTGAGGTATTTACTTCGGATTTTTCATTAATTTATGATATAAGAAATATCCAAGCGCGTAGATCACTCGAAACATAAGCAGAATCTCCGATTTCTACGGAAGCACACACACCCTCCACTTCATCATTCATATCCAGCTCTCTCTCTCTCTCTCTCTCTCTCTCTCTCTTACTGCACTGATTATGAAGAACAAAAAAACAACAGACACCTTCCCCGCTGTACACTCCTTATCTCCCACATGACGCCACCACTCTCTACTGCCATCCTCATCATCATTCTCATCGCCGCCACCTCTCCACCGCCGCCGACCGTCACTGCCCTCGGCTCCAGCTCCACCTTCGCCGTCACATACGGCTCCAACGCCGCTACCATCTGCGGCATCGTCGCCGGCGAACCCACCCAGAGAATCCAATGCTACAACCAAGCCCGTTCCATTTCCATCGAACCCAACGTCTCCTACGAGTCCATCTCCGGCGGCCGCGATTTCTTCTGCGGCCTAAGGTCCGGCGGCCTCAACCTCCTCTGCTGGGACACCACTAATTTTCAAGGTAAGCGCCTTTTCTACAGCTCCGACCACCGGTTAACGGCTTTAACCGTCGGAGATTCCCAGGTCTGCGCAGTCCAGGTTAACACTGGTTTGACCAAATGCTGGCGATTCTCGCCGCCTCCAGCGGCTCTGAAGTTCCGTACAATCACATCCGGTGGTGGGTTTTCTTGTGGGATTCTCAAGACCAACAGCAGAGTCAATTGTTGGGGAGAGAGTGAAATTGGGGCTGAAATTCAATCACAGTTTGGTAATTCCACCATGTTGAGCTTGATTGCAGGTGAGTCTCATGCTTGTGGTTTCACAATTTCTGGGTTTTTGATCTGTAAAGGAAACAATGTTGGTGGACAGCTTAATGTTCCTTCTCATTCGGGTTTCGAATTTTCGGGTCTTGCATTAGGTGCTAATCATAGCTGCACAATTGTAAGAAAAAATGGGATTGTAATATGTTGGGGAGGAGGGTCAAAAAGATTGGAGTTCACTAACTATTTGATGAAATATGTTTCATTTGAGTCAATAGTGGCTGGTTTAGATTTCACTTGTGGATTGACAACCAAGAATTTATCCATAAATTGTTGGGGATCTGGGTGGTCTAATGACATCATTTCAGGTAATGCAGTTCCATTGCCAATGGTGATTCCTGGACCTTGTGTTCAATCTTCATGTAGCATTTGTGGGGTTTACCCAAATTCAGATACTATTTGTGGCGGTTCTGGGAGCATATGCAAGTCATGTGACATCGAGCATCCAATTCCGGCAAAAATCCCACCATTGCCGCCGCTAGCACCACCATCGGAGGTGGTTTCTTTGACATCTGCCGCCAGAAATAGGCTTTTCTTGGCGTTTGGCATTGTTGGGTTAGTTGGGGCATTTGCAGGAATTTGCACGATTCTGTATTGCTTGTATAATGGCGTTTGTGGTTTCTTGCACAAGAAAATTAACAATCCTCTGCAACCGATTATTGTTAGTAATCGTCCTAATACCGCGGCTTTAAGATCTTCATCAGTCAAGTTCATGGCATTGAAGCACCAGAGAAGTGGGAGTTCTTCTAGGCGCGCAGACCGGGCAGAGAAGTTTTCTCTACCGGAGCTTGTTCTTGCCACCGATGGTTTTTCAATAGATAACAAGATTGGTGGTGGGAGTTTTGGAACAGTTTACAAAGGAAAGCTTGTCGATGGCCGTGAAGTAGCCATTAAAAGAGGAGAGACTAATGCAAAAAAAAAAAAGTTCCAAGAGAAAGAAAGTGCATTTGATTCGGAGGTAGCACTTTTGTCTCGGCTTCATCACAAGCATTTGGTAGAGCTTGTGGGTTTTTGCCAAGAAAAAGATGAGAGACTTCTAGTTTACGAGTACATGAGCAATGGAGCACTATATGATCATCTGCACCGCAAGAGCAATGTTGACAAGAATAGCAGCATTTTGAATTCTTGGAATTTTAGGATCAAAATTGCTTTAGATGCAGCTAGGGGAATTGAATATCTCCATAACTATGCAGTGCCGACTATAATTCATAGGGACATTAAATCATCAAACATACTTTTGGACTCGAATTGGACCGCGAAAGTGTCTGATTTTGGATTATCATTATCTGGGTTGGACTCTGATCAGGAGTTCATGTCAATGAAAGCAGTTGGGACAGTTGGATATATAGATCCCGAGTATTATGTACTAAACATATTGACAGATAAGAGTGATATTTATGGTTTAGGAGTGGTGCTATTGGAGATCCTGACCGGTAAGAGAGCTGTGTTCAAGGACAAAGAATCGGGTCCTACGGGTGTGGTGGAATTTGCAAGGCCGCGGATTTTGGCTGGGGAATTGTACAGTGTGTTGGATACGAGGGTGGGAACACCAGCTGTGAATGAGGCGGAGGCGGTTGAGCTGGTTGCTTATACTGCTATGCATTGTGTGAACTTGGAGGGTAAGGAGAGACCAGCAATCACAGACATTGTGGCTAATTTGGAGAGAGCTATGGGTTCTTGTGAGGGTAGTCATTGTAGCATTTCTAGTTCTACATTCTCTACTGCTTCCCAATGATATTTTGCCTCCCTAGATGAATTCCAGAAAGAAATTCCTTCATTCTTTTGCTCAGTATTATTTTCTCTCCTCTCTCTCTCTCTCTCTCTCTCTCTCTCTCTCTCTTTGGGGAAATTCCCATTTTTGCATAGACTCATATTGTGATTGTAGTTTGGTCTAATCTGAGCTGTAAGTTTAAAAGTTGGCTGACAAAGTTTAAAATTCCCATTTTATTATGCTTCTTTTAGGTGTTACAAGATACCCAGTCTCCTGTATTTTCTCTCTGATCATTAATTAGCCAAGTAAACATCCTGCAATTATGTTAATTGCTACACAATACAAGTCAATATAATATAACATAAAAATGAAGTAATGATGCTGCATGTGGATTGTTACCAATCAGAATGATGAAACATGGTATCATACCGCTGCAATTACGTACACAGAACGACCTGTCCTTAAAAAAGAATGAAGCAATTCTTGTAGTACAGTTTGCCCCGAGTGTCCATGTATCTAAATATTTTAGGGGTTGAACAATTTGTTTAAACAAATCCATTGCCCGAGGCTTCGGCCACTGGAGGTTGTTGGGAGGAGGTTAGATGTACGTATATACATCCTTACCCCCGCATTGCAGAGAGGCTGTGTCCTAACTTCGAGTCCATAATGGAGCCTTACAATGAGCAACAAACATTCCTATACATACTCACCCAAGTACCAATATCTATCAGTCTCTTTAGCAAGAAGAGTAGGTTCTGAAGTTTTTTATCATTCTTGCTAACAAAAATCATACAATTTAGTTCAGAAACAGTGTATTAAGTTCAAACTAAGATATAGGATATTAGATAAAGTCTTAAGTGAGGCCTGCATAAGAGGTGGGATCACCATCTCAATTCTCAAACATATAGGCAGGTCAATTGTTGAAACCGTGTCTTTAAACAAATATTAGTGAACCCAAACTTTAAGAATGCTGCTAAATATACCGATCAAATTTCTCTCTATATGCACTATGAGCTGGAGTATATCGAACATCTCACGTCGCATGCTCTGTTTACGACAACGAGCAATCAAAATTATTAGAAAATTGTGAAACGCAAGTTAATATTTCTAGGATCCAATAATAGGTTAATTAAGCAGAGCTCCAGTGTTCAATTAAAGGTAAAATGGTGTGACATCCCTAAACTAGGATTCAGGGGATAACTTGCACCTACCTCAACGGACTTTGAGCCGCCTGACTCCCAACAATCTCCTCTTAATCAGATACATATGAAATAAACATGGTTTCTCCATGCACCAAATATATATATATATATATATATACATATAAATAAATGAATAAATAAATAAATTTAAGATAAGAAAGAGCTCAGGTCAAGCTCATGGGATGTGTTGGATTCACATATTAAAAAAAAAAAAACCTAAACCAAAAAGGGGAACAACAATCAAAGTATTTTATTTCTGACACAATATACTTCATTTCGCAATTTTGGAATGTGTAACATAAACAGAAGGGAGAGAACTAAGGAAAGCATGCTATATACAGCATGTCAACAGTACTATTGAAGATCTGCACAAACCAATAGCAACATATCAACGAAATTCAAAACCCATAAGAAGCCTAACAGATTTGTACTTTTCTCCCCTGCGATTATGTAGTGGAACGGCTCGAATCCCGGGCCTCAACTCTAGCACAGGCAGACATGTTTGGCCAGCAAAATCTTTTTTCCCAGATGTATCATACTCCAAGACCTCAATCCGAAGTAAGGCCAATTCAGGAACAGTAAGTTGGAATTCAAACTCAGCATTCCATACCGGTACCCACTCATCCTCAATAGGTTTTGTTTCCTTCATTATTGATTCATCAGCCTCGACTCCAGCAATTCCAACCTGCAAAATAGATCAATCAGCAGGGAGTTCCAAGTAGCATAAAGATTCTAGAATGTACCACAACTATGTAGAGCGGGCTTAAAAACCATTCCTTGAAACAATATTTACTTGCTATATTTATATGCATCGGTGTACATATAGGACCTTGCTATCCTACTGTGGTGGTGTTCAAATTTAAATGGACAAATTTAAGTCCTTGCCACCTCATTAAAATGGGGGTAGTTTAGTAATTTGCAATGAGGGCACTTCTTTACCTTACTTTAGCTCAATTGCAAAGTTACCTTGGTGTCGTCAATTTGATGGGGTGGCAATGACTTTTTTTGTCCAAAAGATATGTAGTAGGTCAGCGTTTATAAAGCTAGTTTATCGCCTATCCGCGGTGGAGGGACTAGGGAGGGCAAAAAAGTTGAAAGAAAGCTAGAAAAATGCAAGAACTATTTAGATCTTACCCTTGCATAGAAGTCCGGTGGTGAATATAGATCAAAGTGTGTATGTTTAAAATCTGAACGCCACCCTTCCCCCATGTATACCTTAACCTGTTTTATCACCATAACTTGAATCAATACACTTATACAAAAAGAAGAAAAGAAGCAAGGTAATCCATTATCATTATGTTATTGTCAGCGATCCACACACCTTTAATGTTGTCGTCTTAGTTGATAGTGTTGCACCGGGACCAAGCACCCCATTATTATTCAGACTACTATTCAATAGGAAATCTGGTTTTTTCACATAACCACAGCCTCCATTGGCTCTGAACATACCGTGCATAATCCAAAGATATTTCCCATATCCCTGTGAGAGGTAAGAGTGAGAAGAAACAAAATCATACATAGCATATGAAAATTCCTGGCCAATGGTTCACCTTAAGAGTGCAGTAATAGCATTTAGCTCAAGGTATTGAAGTTGAATTAAGCTATAGAAATTCAATTAGATTTGGTAAGACTCTAATCCATGGAATTTCTTTTCAATCTGCTATGACATAAGATTTTTTCATTCGTGCTACGCTACGGGTCATTAAAAGTCTTCGTCGTGCCTATATAATTGCTGTTTAAAAGTATACTTGTGAAAGAATTATATTCACTCACACACAGAGAGAGAGAGAGAAAAGAGAAATCGAAGCAAGTCTGACCTGCATGTTAAATGCAACCATTTGAGCACCATGTGTCCACCCAACGAGAGGATTGTAGTTTGTTGAGGTAACACGTGTACCCTTGGGGTATACCCTCAGCAAATTCCTCTGGGTAAACCTAGACATAGAAATCACCATAACTATTTGTATCGATTTTTGAAATACGGAGATATAAAGGTAACAACAGGCAACAGATAATTATCAAAATGTCTGAGGCAGTCATGATTTCCATAGCAGCATGAGTGAAAAACTTAAAAAAGTATCCAACTTGTTAGACAAAAATATAACTTAGCCTAAAAGTCACACCGCAAGAGAATAAAACTCTCAATAGGATGGACCTCTTAGAAAAGTGATTTTCGCAAATGCCCTTTGGATCAGCCAAAATGATTCTTCAATCTTCAAAAATCAAATATGGAATTATGAAGCAATGATTTGTGCTCGCGCATATATGTAACCACAATGTCCTATACTAATCAAGCTAAACAGTGTTATACTGGCATGATCATATCATATGAGTATGACAATGCATATAGAATATTCTTCAATATTCATACATGAAAGCGAAAAGAATATTGTTTAGATTGTTCATGCTGAAAAAAAAAATACTATACCGAACAATTTGGGGTCCATGTGTTCTGGTAGCCTTTTCAAGATCTTGCTCGCTCAAGCTAATTCGTCCAACCTTCGTAGGATCAACACTTATCCAGTCTTCTATTTCACCTTTCTTCTTCCCAGCATGTATAGCTATTAAACGACTATATTCAGGAGCTCTATTCTGCATATCTTCATCCTGATGATCCTCCCCCTCATCTGACTCATCCTGCTGGCAAATCATGAGTCTATAATTAAGAGAACAACTTGGGGTATGGCAAATCATGAATCACTTCTCAAACGCGTCCTAGCGGCACAAGCAAGTCGCTTTGGGCCCCCAATTCCAAAGGGCCCCCAACTAAAATTATACCTTATTATATATATATATATATATATGTAAGCCCATGCATGCATATAATTGGTGATTTTGCATCTAAAAATGCACGAAAGTAAATATTTAAGACACCATCTTTGAAGTTCGCTTAGAGCCCCCCAAAAGTCAGGACCAGGCTTGGATCCAAACAAGCTTCTAGGACACAAAACGCTATTATTAGTCTGTTTGGATAAATTTTAAGAAGTACTTTAGAGCCAAAAGCAAGTTTGTCTGAAGCAGGTCCAGGTAGGGATGGACACGAGCCGAGCCGCTCAACAAGGGCTCGTGGCTTGGCTCGATAAAGCTAGGCTAGACTCGCTCAACAGAGCTCGTAAACATGATTGATTAAGGCTCGTGAAAAAGCTCGTTAATAGACTTGATAAAGAGTTTGTATACTGACTTTTATACATGTATTTATTGTAAAACTATATAATTATAGAGAAAATGTGGCAAACCTCATAAGTAGGCTTGGTAAAGGATTGATTTATCATTAAACTATATAGTTTTAAAGGTCGCGTGAAAAAGCTCGCGATTACTTGAAAGCTCGGCTTATATATGCTTGTGAACAAGGTCACGAACACATGAGCTCGGCTCGGCTCGGCTCATATCCACCCCTAGGTCCAGGTAAAGCCCAAAGCTGATGCAACAGTCTTGTTGAGTTTTTAAAATTTTTATTAATTCCCATGGTACCCATGTGATCGGGGGTTTTGCTTCTGCCTAAACACAAAAGGATAAACCAATTCAAACGGGTCCCTAAATCTATGTAGCAGTAAATGTCACCTTATCATCTATTTCAGTCCCATTTATGACAGCTTCGTTTTCATTTTCCCAATGTTCTTCCTCCGCTGAACCTTTCGCCTTCGGTCCCTTTTCCTTTGTATGCTGAGATTCTAGGTACTTTTTTGGTGGTTTGGTTGAGATCATAATTTTTTTCTTCAGTGACTCTGGTGAAGGGAGCTCCTTTAATTCTGACTCGGGATAAAATAGTGCGTCTCCAAATGTTGTACTGACCATCTATAAAAAAAAATTCAAAAAAAAAATTGTCATGAAATACGGTACACTAGAAATGCAAAAAGTAGTTAACATCCATGGAAAAATTTATCCTCACTTGGGCAACTTTAGATTGAAGACCTGGATCAAGGTGATCTTCAAACGTTATTACAACGGGATATTCAGAAGCAATAAACGCGTGATCTTTAATGGCCTGCAGACATTTGATGAGTGCTACTGGAGTAGTCAGTGTCCTACAAATACAATCAGAAGGAACAGAAATTACTCAAAATAAGCAAAGAATTATTATCTGTGATGTAAGATGGGGATTACAGATATAGTATTGTAGTAGACATGTATATGTTGCTTCTTCTTCTTCTTCTTCTTCTCTCTCTCTAAGAGAAACAAAAGATTACACATTATTCAGATGGGTGCCCAATAACAAACCCCATAAGAGAGTTGAATTTTGGAAACAACAGCATATTAAGTATTAACTAGTAACTACCTACCCTCCATGACAAACAATCACATCGTCTTCTGTTGCATTAGGCCACAAATCCAATTCAATTACTCTAACACCTCTCCCCAGTGCCCTTATGATTGGTTCAACGCTGCAGTCACTGCTGAGTTGATTCCCAGTTAGGTAAGAGTTGTGACCCGTATACAAGAAATAGTGAGCCAATGGCGCGTTCATGTCATGATGCACCTGGATCAAAAACATTCTTCGTAAAATTAATATTATGAGAATAAAGCTATCCCAAAACGGGCTCTTATTGAACTAGTCCGAGATGATGCAACTTTATGGGAAATTAATTTACAACTTGTTGACTATACATTTTTTTAGTGGGACACCCACACTGGCCAAAAATGAACAATCTATACATGGGTACAATCTATATGCACGTGAACCTGAAGCTTGTCAGCTATTGCAGAAACAATCACAAAGATGCCTAGCGCCATCTTAAAATTGAATTACAATATTGTTAGTGTTCACACGAGAGCATGAACATATGGTAGCTACAAATAATAATGAAATCATAGGTCAGATCATATGATGAGACTACAAAAATTACCTTTGGGTATGGAGGAAGGGAAGTGTTAAGGTCACCAAGAAGAAATCGAAAAAAGGCTTCAAGATGGAGGCCCCGGCGTTGGAAGATATTTAGATGCCTGAGACTGTTGAAGATGTTCTGGGCGTTCTCTTTTGTAGCATTAACCTCCTTTTGGTACTCAATCAAGAACCTGTGGAGGTGATCAAGACTCATAGTACCATTCTCCGAGTAATCATTGAACACTCGTTTAACATCATCTGGAGGTTCAGCTGTCCCCACCCTGAATATTCTCCTGAAACAGAAGCACACCCTGTAAGATTGCTTCGACATCTGCTTCAGAGAGAGAGAGAGAGAGAGAGAGAGAGAGTTGTGATGTATGTTCTGTGCTTTGATCTTTCTGATATTATTTATAAGTCTGTGTAGATACAAATGAAGTCGGGATTAAAAGAGGTTGCTTGTTTGGATAAAAAGAAGAATCAGTAATAATATAGGACCAAGATACCAAGTCTTTTGCGTCTACATTCGTGGGAGTTGAGTGTCATCAAAGTCAGCATATGTGCTCAGTTTGAGGAAGCTGTTTGATGCTCACATCCCCTATAGGCTTATAGCTAATACCAGAAGAAACTGATATGTACATGCACCCACACCCACACCCACACCCACACATATATACACATAAAGAAGGCTCAGAAGAAGAGAGATTGTTTCTGTTGGTCTGAAAGTTTCATTTAAGTGATAAGGAGGAGGAATTGGGGGGCAGAAGAGTGGGCCATAATCTCCCATCCCTCTCTCTGCTTTCTGCCCATGAAGTTTGGATCCTTTCTCTATTCTTCAATCATTCTCACTAGTATCAAATCATCTCGAACACTTGATTGAGAAGATGTTAGATCAGTATTTCCCCTTCTTATTCTTCGTATACACATGTATATACTTATACCTTAGCATTTATACGCTATGGATTTATTGGTCACTTCTTCAAATAATTCTGGATGGTCTTGACAAATAAAAGAACGTGACTTACGGATATGACGGTTCTCAACCTCTTTAGGTTCTAGTGACATTTTGTTTGAAGGCATTTTGACTGGCACAAATTCTTGTCTAGCTTGCTTCATAATACTGTTGTTATATATGGCCTCTGAAGCAACTAAACCAGCTCAAAAACTGTAGCAGCTGATCTAACAGTTTTGGAACTTACGAGCCAATCATGTCAGGAGAAACTATGAGTACTGGGAAATGTAAATGGATAAAGAACACATATAACATAGCTCCATTTATTCAGAAACTAATTCGAGGTATTATTGCAGGTACATATAACAACAAACGATAATAACAACTCGGAGAGCAAAATAAATAAGGAGAAAAAAAAAAAACTACAGTACACAGTCGTGGCACGGAGTTTAATTTACAGAAATACATTAAAATTTTGGGAGAAAAATGAAAGTTTAGACAAATTCAAAGCGCATGAGAAGCCTCACTGATTTGAATTTCTCTCCTTTGTCGTCATAGAGGGGAATCGCACGGATCCCTTCCCTCAGTTCAGAAACAAGCAAACAACTCTGTCCTGCAAAGTCATCCTTCTCGTGCCTGTCAAATTCGTGTACTTCAATTCGAAGTAAAGCCAATTCAGGAACAGTCAGGGGGAATGTGAACTCCTCGTTCCAAACAGGTGCCCATTCGTCCTCTTTTCTCTTTGTTTTCTCCATTCTCTCATCCGCGGGCACTCCAGCAATGCCAACCTGCCTCACAGAGAGAAAATTAAGCACATTCAACTAAGACTTATTACATCACTTAATTAGATATACAGATATTCATGCTAACATTATTTTATCTAACAGTCGCATTTGGGGAGGGAAAAGATTAAAAACTGAAAGGAGACTTCTAAAATAGCTATTAGAGTAGCACAGTTTACACTCAATGGATTTCGTGAAGGAAAAGGAAAGGAAAAGGAAAACAAGAAGGAAAACTACTTCCCTCGTGTTTTCCCTTGTGTTATCCTTCATGCATAGATAATATTAAAAACTAAAAACTTATAAAAAAAAAATAATTGTAATTTACTCCCTCCTTCTCATTATCTCATATTAAGAGCCCCCTTTTGGAATTCCAACTTTTTTTGGGGACATCTTTGATTATGGTGAGACTTTTTAACTTTCCAATATTGCCCTTTTCGAAATTCAAAATTCTAGTGTCACATCAAATAAAGAGAGGAAGAGTTGTATATAATAAAGGGCAAACTTGGAAAGTGTGTATTAAGGTACATTTACTTTTCAAGGAGGTCTCTTAAAATGGTACGTCGAAAATTGCCATCACGGACTCTTAATATGGGACAAAGGGAATATGTAAAAAGGAAGGGAAATGATGCACAACTTTCAAAATGTATAATTTATTTATCAACTTATTCTATTTTATTTCCAAATTTCCTCATCGATTTCCTTATTAACCAAACAAAGGAAAATGTTTTACTCTATGTTGCTAACCAAATTCCTAACAGAACAGCGAGGATTCTGTTGCTAACCAAGTTCCTAACAGGCTAACAGAACTGCAAGGATTCTGTTGCTTCAAAATATGCATGTGTAGGAAGAGAATAGTGACAAAGGGGATCTTTTGTTCAAGCTAAAGGCAAACACGATGGATTTTAGTATAGATATTGGGCATCTTATGAAATAGCATACCCAATTCTTACATGATACCCAATTCTCACATGACTAAATTGTGAATTGTAAACAAATGACCATTCTATCAAGTAGATGAATGGGACTTTTAATGTTGCAGTGACTTACCCTGGTATAGAAGTCAGGAGGGGAAAACCAATCAAAATGAGTGTGTTTAAATTCCAAATGCCATCCATCCCCCATATACACTATAACCTGTCACCATAAATGAGTCATAAGTTGGAGAAGAAAATGAAAGTCAAATTTACTTTAGCGGTGTACTCACCTTCAAAGTTTTCTTCACTGGCAATTTTGCTTTAGGATCAAACACCTGATTATTGGGTCCCACGTCCATCAAAAAATCAGGCTTCTTCACATAACCACACCCCCCGTTGGATCTAAACATACCATGCATCAGCCAGAGTGATTCACCATATCCCTGCAGATACAATGACAAGTTGGTCTTTAAACTGGAAAAACTATGAAAATCATTTATTAGAACCTAAGGTTACAACGACAGAACCTTGAATTATGGGAATTCATTTTCAAAAGGACAAAAAATAGGTCGAGTTTTGAATGAAGTATTGCATAGTTGCACTATTTAACTGGCAACAAATTTTATTTTTTATTTTTTTATTTTTGTTTTTTCACTATGGGCATGCGCTAACTGCTAGACTTATAGTCTAATGGATTCACCTCCAGGAGTGAATTGACTCACCCCTAATACCTGAAAGTAACAAATGACATAATTTGCGAAATATTGAATGTCCATGGCAACAACAGTTTTGAGAACTTTTCACTTACTCTGTAAGTCAATGTAAGGTTTTGTACTATTACAACCAAACAAGGAAACCCAATAAGTAGTTCTAAAATGATTCTCATGGAAAACATTTAATACCACCTTCGGCATGTTAGGGAGTGACTACATATATTTTAGAAGCACATATTAGAAATATTAGCACTATAAAAATAAGTAAACACAAAGAAACAAAAATTCTTCTTGCAGAAGATTGACACGGTTTCATGCCAGGAAATTTCAATAAGAGTACATAATCACCTGCATATTAAATGCAACCAATTGAGCTCCATACATCCAACCAATCAGCGGGTTGTAATTGGAGGAGTCAATTCGAGAACCTTTAGGATACACACGCAGAAAATTCTTCTGGGTGAACCTAGATTTACATGGAACATCTTCATCAGATAGAAAATTTTAGTGAACAACGAAGTAAATGCTTAATTTGCTGATTATTTCTATGAATAGCATAATTCCAGGTACACACCATATTCAGGTGATTAGTATATACCTCACTACATCCTTTCCATGAGAACCGGTAGCCTCTTTAAGCTTTAGTTCACTTAAACTAATGCGTCTAACTCTATCAATTTCAACTTGTAGTGCCTCTGTCAGCCCACCTTTTGATTTTCCAGCATGAATAGCAATTAGACGCTTGTATTCAGGTGGTTCTGATGCATGTATACTTTTATCACTGTCATCACTATTCTCATCATCATCACACTGCATGGCAGTAAATAAGAACTCCAATAAGCAAGCACATAAGATTTAGATGATAGCAATAGGCCCTACATGGTTTGAGGATTTAGAGGAGGAAAAGAGAAAGGAAAGGAAAATGATAAGGAAAATCTTTTCCTTAGTTTTTCCCTCCATGCTTAAGTAGCATTAGATATTATAATTTTGCTTCCTATTTTCCTCACCAGAAAAAGGTTTTCCTCTGTGTTCTCTTTTCTTGTCCCTCACTGAATCCATGAACCAAACAGAGCCTTAAACTACAAATTTCATTTTATAGATCACCTTATCATCGCTTTCTTGATCAGCTGTAAGGTCTGAAGGTTTCTTGCCCAAAACATCTTCCTTAGAATCCTTTTCCTTCTGCAACTTATTTCCTTCTGAACCTTTAGTTTCACGGGCCTCACAGCACTCTTTTGGAGGTTTTGTCGAAATAATAATGTGATTCTCCAAGTCTTTCGGCGAGCGAAATTCTCTTAAAGATTCTGATTCCGGGATTAACAACATTTCTCCAAATGTTTGAGTGAGCATCTACAAAGATAACAAATGCAAACATAAATAAATAAATAAATACATAAAATGCGCTTCAATCAAGGAAAAGAGGTTAAAATTCATTAAGGGCAATGAATAATCACCTGGGCTACTTTACTTTGAAGCTCTGGTGTAAGATGGTCTTCTAATGTTATTATAACAGGGTATGGATTAGTAGAAAAGGCATGCTTTTTGATGGATTCCAAACATTTAATGAGTTTCACAGGAGTTGTCGCTGTCCTATTTTCACGAATACACAATTTAACATATCAGGAAAAAGGAAAAGGTAAATAATAAGATAAATGAAACCCAAGTCAAATTTCAGCAAATACAGTAACGCACCAATACTATTTAAACTATTCACGAACTCAGCCGATTTCCTTTCTTCAATGTTTTGCAAAGTGTTTATGAAACTAGAATAACACATCAACAGTTTTGGTCCCAGCATAGGTGGGAATAATACTACGTAATGGCTTTTACGTGAAAAAGAGAAGGGAAAAAAAAACAGTGAGCTCCGATAAAGAGTAAACAATAAAACCACAGAACTCTCGGAAGAATAAAGACATTCAGAAGTTGCATACCCTCCATGTTTAACAATTACATCGTCTTTTCTTGAATTTGGCCATATATCAAGCTCTATCACTCTCACACCACTTTTCAGCGCATTAATGATGGGGACAACACTACACTTGCTGTAGACCTGGTTTCCAGTCAAGTAAGAATTGTGCCCTGTGTATATGAAATAATGGGACAATGGGGCTTTCATATCATGGTAAACCTGGAAATACAAAATACATATTCAGTACAGAGGTAATTCAAAATCATCCCCAAAACAAAGTAACAGAGAAGAGAGCCTTGTTTCAACATAGGTATAGGAAAGGGGATGTTACTATTAGCTACACCGGTTGTTAACTTGTTATGAACTCAAAACGAAAAATAACTAAATTTCATAACTTGAAGGAAATACTATCACCAACAAGACCTTCACAGTTGTCACCGATGAAAGTGGTGGCTTCATCAAGAGACCTAAAGCTTCAGGGCCTCGATCCTAAAATTATACATTAATTCAAATCGATTTTCGAAGATATCAAGCTTGGTAACAATAGGGCTTTGAAATTTGGCAAAGAAAAATGAATCATAAAACCGACAAAAAAAAACTACACTAAGGCCTCGTTTGTTGGTTCATGGATTTCATGAAGGAAAAAAAAAAGTAAAGGAAAACAAGATAGAGAACCAGTTCCTTTTGTTTCCCTTTCCCCTTATCTTTTCCCTCATGAAATCCATAACTAAATCCATGTATCAAACAAACATCGACTCAAGTACACTTGATCAAGTTGCCAAAAAAAAAATGAACTGATTCTCTAATCTGCTGTGATTTCAATTTCATCCGATTGTTTCACAAGCTGCAAAAATGCCAAAATAGCACAATAACGCATTTAAATGAAAATTAAGCATATGTATGGGTGTAATTAGTTGTGTATGTCCCTCCCCACCCCCCCCCCCCCCCCCCCCCCCCCCCCCCCCACACACACACACACACATATATATATATATATAATTATATACCTGAGATTGGATTGGGGGATTGAGTTCGACTGAGAAGAGGTAGTGGTGGAAGTCATCGAGAGTGAGAGTAGTGTGCCTAGTGAAATTGGACTTGACTATATGATGATGATGATGCTTTTTATGCGGAATATGCTCTAAGACACTCTCGGCATCGGCGATCGAAGCTCCGGTTTGGCCCTGAGCCTCCACCAAGAACCGACGGAGCTGCTCCGCCGTCATGTGTTCCCCACCTTCCGAATACTTCTCGAACGCCTCTTTGACGTCCGGCGGTGGTTCTGCCTCCGCCGTCCAGAATGTCCTTGTAAAGCAACCACATACTTTGTAACTCCACATCCCCATCCTCCTCTCTCTCTCTCTCTCTCTCTCTCTCTCTCTCTCTCTTCTCAAAAAGTGAGTGGATCGGTCAATTGGAATGACTGGAGTAGTACTAAGTGAGAAGTGATATATATACATATATGAGAAAAGTGAGATATATATATATATACACACACATACTTAATGCAACGCTTTCTCTACGAATACATACACATACATAAATCAGAAGTTATATATATATATATGTATATACGTATGCATACAGAGAGAGGGAGAGAGAGAGAGAGAGAGAGAGAGAGAGAGAGGGGTATTCCCGCCTTTATTATTTATTCGCCGTGAATACGAATGATCAATTGGAATGACGAAACGGATACAGTGCTTCGCAGCGTCATCGACCTGGATGGTTTAAATGTTGGACTAAAAAATAAATAAAAAAAGACTTGAGAATTGCTATCAAACAAAAAAAAAAAAGAGTAATGATAGTACACAACGAATTGTACAAACGTGTAAGTACAAGGTTTGACATTTGTACAAACGTGTAACAGATGTCTAACCTTGTTCTTATGCTTTTGTGCAATTTATTGTGCACCTATCATTATTGAAAAAAAATCAAAAGATTGAGATTGATATTTTATAGTAAAAAATACTTTTTACTCACTTAAAAAATAGTACACTAATATTTTTTTGGTGAGCAAATATGTTCTCTTTATAGTACTATGAAAGTGGAAAACACGTGGGCTTTTGTTGAAGTAAACTTTTAGTACTCCGTAATAAAAATGGTAGAACATGATAACGGAAATGCTAAATGCACAAAAAAAAGTGCACAATAAAATGCACAACCAGTTTGAAATTGTTGGATTTCGTGCTGAAAAGTTTGTATGCGGAAATGTTAGATGCACAAAAAAAGTGCACAATGAAATGCACAACCAGCTTGAAATTGTTGGACTTCGTGCTGAAAAGTCTGTATACACAAAAAGACAAAAAAAAAAAAAAGGAATGTATAACTTTTTCAACACGAGGTCCAACAAATTAAAACAAATTATGCATTTTATTATACACTTTTTTTTTTAATTTTTTTTTGTACATCTAGCATTACTCAGCATGCTAAAAGTCAACCTGAATCTGTTAATAAGTTGGACAAACCCAGTTTCATATCCATTACTCCCAAAAAAAAAAAAAATTGCTTTAACTAAGGTCGGCCATATGTGGGCAGACTTGTCCATGAAGATAACAATACAATATTCTTGTCTATGAAATTATGGATATAATTTATGGTCACATAATAAAGAGTGGTACTGTGGTTACCAATAATCATTATAACGGTTTTTTTTGTTGAGTAATGCTAGATGCACTCCTAAATGTACAATTAAATGTACAACCTTATTTTAAAATGTTGGACTTCGTGCTGAAAAGATTATATACTCCTTTTTTGTGTATAGACTTTTTAGCACGAGGTCCAACATTTTTAAGCAGAGTTGTGCATTTAGTTGTGTATTTAGAAGTGCATCTAGCATTACTCTGCTTGCTTAGGGTAATATTTGGAGCACAAATAAATTTCACAAACACTTATACTCACAGTTTATCTCTCTTTTGGGTGGCACTGTGAGGTTCGAATAATTTCAGTAGACTCCACAGTGTCACCCAAGAGAGAGATAGACTATGGGTATAAGTATTTGTGATATTTGTTTGTCCCCTAGCAATGATGTTTTGCTAATTTAGTATAACAAACTAACAAAAGATGACTATCATTGAAAAGATCTGTCCACACAAGCAAATACTATACTTATGTGTATAAGTATAGCGATACCAATGACAAGATATCATCATTGTATTGAATATTTATACACTTTTTTTGTGCATGTAGTTTCAAACTTATGTATCATTGAAACAATCGAATTAATCTCTATTAAAAGTTATCTTCATGTGGTTTTATTGTTCGATCAATGTGAATAAATTTAAGAAGCACAATAATTCTAAAATATTATTGGAAGTTGTTTTAAAGGTCCGGTCCATTGCTACATTAAGTTGAAAAGTGAATTTGAAATACAAATTCGAGAACTATATGATAAAGTAAATGTAATGTGATTGACTTTGTCATCCCTTTCTCGCTCAATAATAGTGCCATGCATATAGTTTAGATTGTTAGTTAACTAAAGGTTGCCAATATTTTGCTTATTGTTTAATGTAACATTGTTAATATAATAAAGTTGCACCCGAGAAAAATTGACTATGGAATGATAACATAAAACGCTACTATCAAATTGTACCCAAAAAAACATATAACACAAAATCACCTTGTTACAAACCCAGTAATCCTAACACATGGAGGTATCATACAACCAAAAAAAAAATACTTAGTCAAAATTATCAATCTAACAGGTTACACAAGCAATTCCACAAAATTATCAATCTAGTGAGCAAAATTATACTACTAGTAACATATAATTGTCCAAACAGGGTTTTAATAACCAACTCAGCCTAGCTGAGTTGGCTAGAGTCTCTAGCTTTCCGAGGGATGAGGTCAGGAATTAAAAAATCCTGACTACCGGGTGCATGTGTTGTGGGGTTGGTGCATGTGCTCGGGTTCGCCCTCTATCCTACTCAGATAAAATGATGTCGATAACTCCGTACGAAAAATGACGGTAAAATCCAAGCCGCGGAGGACAAGTGGACTGATTTGTCCACGTCTCCCAGAAACAAGAATCTGTTTATGCAATCACATAGGACTTTTGAATTGGCCCACCCGTTTTCACAGTCTTAATTAATAATCTGGCTCATTTATTTTTCTACTTATTCCAAATCATTTTTTTTTAAAACGTCTTTTGGAAAGACAAATTCATCCTAAGTTTTATCTAATTTCGTCTTTTCAAAATATGAGCTAAAAGATGTGTGTTTTTATAAACTATTTCAAATAGCAGTGTCTAGCATGACTTGCAGTCTTTGAAAAGTCGTGTTTTGAGAGACTATTTCAGAAAGTGTATTTTGGGGGGAAAAAGGCTTAATTTGAAGGTGACTTTTCAAAAGATGTTTTCAGAAGGAAAATATATATATATATATATATACTCACGTATTTGCTATGTACACCCAAATTCCCTTATTTTAATTTTTTTTTTTCTAAAAATTCTCACTTTTGTAAGGTTGAGCGGTGTACATAACAAAAATAGCGGTGTATATAGTAATTCCCATGAAAAATAGGTTAAAGAGTGAATGGGTTATGTCCTTAAAATCGATAGACAAATAAGTCGGCTCAAAGATTCCAAATTTATAAGCATGAGTTCTGGTCACACAGTAAAGAGTGGTATTGGGGTTACTGGACTTTTATGGTTAATATAGCTCCCAACTTATATCAGTGGAACAATCTAATTAATCTTCATTAAAAGTTCTCTGTGTTTTACTTAAAAAAAAAAAAAACCATGCCTCGTTCATTAACTTTGTATGCAGATAGGCAGATAGCTACCAGTATCCAGAAGTTACAATGCATGGTCTGGTGACTTGCGGCTGGTGATTAGCAGTACAGGTTTAACAACTCTATTAGATGTAGAACTATGAGGGAAAATGATTAATGTATTGAGGTCAACTCGTTAGAAATAAGCTAAGTTTGTCCCCTATGTGAACATGGCGCCAACTTGCTCAGAGAACATGTCCAAAATCTCAATATATATATATTTAAAAAAAAAAAACAAGTTTTTTTCTAAATGGTGGTTGAGAAATATGGAGAAACTTTGCCCAATTCATCCATTAAGTATATAGGTTTAAATAATGTTTGTTCATTGCAGCTGCAATTTTGGGACTAGATTTAATCTACTACTCCATCGAAAAAAAAAAAATGACCCAACCGAAATTTTAAACTAATGAAGTCCTAATTGATTGTTTTAGGCCAATGTGAACTTAGGCATTGAAATCCTCAAGTTGGAAGTCCAAACTCATTTCAAAGGAATGGTCATGAGACTTGCCAGTTTGGCCTGTGTATTAAAATCCCCAAGTTGCAGGTGGTCTTCCCAACTACTAAAATGACCCCTCCCTCAATTACCAAAAAATTCCACTCCAACGTCATAATTAAGTGGTACAAGGGATTGAAAGAGAGAGGGGTTATAAAATTTGAAAGAGAAAATATTGGTCATTAGATTACCAACTAAAAAAAGAGCATCAATGATTGTAACTTATCAAAATAATTAAAATGCAAAAATCACCTTTACCATCTACAAGTAGAGTACTATTATTCTAATAGGGAGTGCTGTAAATACTATTCAATAGACCGAAACACAATTTAGCCACTCAAAATAAAATATTTTATTGAAGTAGTTCTAGGTCAATTTAAAGGAAATCTCAGCTAGGTTAGTATTTCAGATAACTCAGTTGTTCCATTCTCATTTTATTTGACCATTGATCCAGGTGGTCTGTTTTATATGGTCGGTTTTTAAACATGAAAATCTGAGGGAAAAAAAAAAAATCAAACCGAATCGTTAACACCCCTACATCATCCCACTGTCATACACTCATACTAGTTGAAAACCAAATTTTTGACCCATAAGCATTACTTAATTTGAAATGCCATGGTTTTGCAAAAGAACTCGTTACAACTCATTACAGACAAATTGATCTTTAATAGAACCACCATTTCTAATTAAGTTCTAACCAAGTATAATAATGTTGCTACATAAACTGTAAAAGAACAATATTATCAAATAACAGTAGCCTTTGACGTTTTCCTTGGGATGAGCCGTTGACTAAGTCGCTCCGTTTCGCGCCTCTGCCTAAACTGTGCAAGCAGTTCGAATGAAGGCCACGACGTCCCCAGGGTATGGTAGCCCCAGAATTCACCTCTGTCTCAAAATTCCTTGCACAGAGAAAAATCGAAATGCTCACACCCTTTTAGAATTGTTGCTCGGAAATCAACTAGAAAATAGATCTCTATGTAAAATAAATCAAAACTATATATAATAATAATAATAATAATAATAATAATAACTAGTATGGAGGAATAAACTTTCTGAAAATATTTTCCTTCTCTATTTTTTCATTTTTTTTTTTTCTGTGCAGACTGTTCGTCCTTTTTTTTAAAAGAAAGAAGAGCTCTTTTTTTTTTTCAGTAGACTAATCATACTCTTTAATTTATTAGATTTCTGTAAAACAATTTTTGCTTAAAACTGGTGAATGTTGCCACCAAAAAAAGGAGGAAAGTTACAAATCAATTATGCACATCGTGCATACGTGAGAGAGAGACAGACCAAGTCAAATCAACACTTAAAGTTTGATTCTTTAATTTGTACAGAAATATCTTTAATAAATATTATGTGAGCCCAACCTCATTATCACATACTCTGAAACACATACCCATGACTGCAACTTGTTGACCACGTGGGACAATCTAGAGATTATAGGTCCCTCTTATTATTATTATTATTATTTTAATACACATGTTCCAACAAATAGACCCTAAAAGATTACTACCTCCGTCCCATTTTATGTGTTTATTTTGGGGAATACAATTATTTAAGGGGACAAAAAGAATTCATATCTACTTTCCACAATTGTCCATAATTATTGCACTTTCTTTTTTGTTTTGTTTTGATGTTGATTGCAAGAAAGGGTAGTTTGGAAAACTAAGTAAAATTTGCATATTAATTTAGAAAAGTGGACAATAATTTTAGGACATTCCAAAAAAAAATATGAATACATAAAATGGGACGGAGAGAGTACTATATTTTGTCACTTCTAACTATACTTGGCAAACCAGGCCCAAACTCATCGGCCCACCCACATAAGCCCAATAATTTTTGCATTGAATTTGTACAATTTCCAGGCGGGTTGGATTCAAGTAAAATGTGAGATTGGGCCATTAAAATTTCAGGCCAAAATTGGATAGGCCGTGGGTCGTATTCGGGCTAAGTTGGGGCTAAAATGAAACTGGTTTTTTTTAATTTTACTTTTTATTTCCCCTGTCGGACTCTCTCATGCCTCTCCCCTCTCTGCCTCCCTCCCTCTCCTTGCCGGAGGTAGCCGGTTCAAAAGCGAACGAAGATAGTCTACAATTCTAAGCCTAGAAAGTAAGATTTGGTTTATTTTCTTTTTACGATTTGTTGTGTACGTATATTTCCTTCTCTCTCTCTCTCTCGGTCTTTTTTTTTGTGTGTGTGTGAGTGTGTGTGTGTGTGTGTTAATGGGTTGTATGCTATTTTAGAAACCTTGATTATATTGTGTGTGTGTGTGTGTGTGTGTGTGTGTGTGTGTGTATGTGTGTGTTCGTCCAAATGGGTTAAAGGGTATGTCCGACGATTATGTGAGAAGGGGAAGAGTAACCACTCCACAACCAAATATCCACAACCTGATGTGGCATCCTTGGTGGAGAGTGGGACCCACACAAACTCTAACCTAGGTTAACCCCAAACCTCACAAAAACCCAAATCAGTGGAAAAAATCCCCAACCTTCCCTCTCTCTTCTCTTTCTCTTTCATCGATCATACATCAGATTCATATATATAGAACCATTAAATTACTCTTTGATTCTTTGATTGTTCATCTCTTCCTCAATTTTATAAGATTCACCCATTAAATTACTCTCAATTGGGTCTCCAATCACTGAATACCCACCAAGAATCATCACTTCTAGGGTAATTGTTGCCTCACCCCATGAAAAAATGTTAGAATCCTGGTCACATCACCCTTGTACCCAAGCACTATCTCATCTATTTTACCTTTTTTTTTTTTCCTAATTTCCAGCTGGCAGTTAGTTACAAGTATGTGCCTATCACGTGATCCCATCTCCTCTATGTAGCTAAGCATTTGTTCATTGTTGGGTTAGGCTTGAATGAATGAGAATTAATTGGTTTTTGCACCAGTAATTGCAGTTTTTCCTTTTCTATTATGCATTTCTTCTCTTTGAATTCAGGTTCCTTACATTTGGTATCAGAGCTTGATTCAATCACCATGAGAGAGATTTCTCAAGCTTCAGACTAAGGCTTAGTTTGGCCCTCATTTTGGTGCTTCTCCTTTTTTAAAGCACAATTTCATATTAATTCATTTCGTAACTAGTTTATGAGCTTTGCAAAAATTGAACTTATAGCTTTTTTGGAGGGGAGCTTTTAAAAGCTCAATGTTGCCTTTTCGTTTTATGATATTTTTTTGAAGAGTAATGTGTCACTTGTACAAAATTATCAAACAACTTAATAATAAATTTCATAAGCTACTTTTAAAAGGCCACGTGGGGGCCAAGCTAAGCCTAAGTTTGGAAGAGGGAGCTTCAATCTATGAAGGCTCAGATGCATACTCAATTAGATGGAATTCGATCAGAATTTCAAGGGTCTTTTGGTACATACCTGGAGGCAAAAATGGAGCGGTTGCAGACGGATTTAGAATAGAGCATGTACCTCAATTTGCAAAAGGGTTTCGCTACTGCGATTAGGCAAGCCATGCACCCGATTCAATTTTCCACGACCCCCACCGAACCATCTGCAGGTACAAATGAATTCCCAGAACCTGTAAATTTTGATCAAGCTTCCATGACCTACTCATTCTTGTCCACCCACAATTACAAACCAAAATGAACTAACATTTGAACCCTAGCCTTTCTCAAACACCAATAACCACACCAGTTCAATCTCAACCCCAACCCACCTACGTTCCTTCTTTGCAACCTCCATTCCTTTCTATGTACCCATAATTCCCAGTTCATGAATTCTATGACCCCAACAATTCATCAATTCCTACTCTGGATTTTCCCCAAGCCACTAAAAACCACTCAATTTCAACCATGAACCCATTTCCTTTACTACCCCAACCTCAATTTCCAGTATCCCAACCATTCCAACACCATGTACCTCCAATTACAACCATAGAACCATGCCTAAATACTCAATTTACCTTCCCACCATATTTGAATTTTGCACTTCCATTATATGCCCCTTATTCTTGTCCTTCCTCTTCATTGTTCCTAAACCAACCCACTTTTGAAATTCATCTTGCAATGAACCAGAAGTACTTCTCAATGCTCTCCAACCCCCTCTACCCAAACCACCAAACTTGAAACCCTTACAAACATCAGTAATTGATCTTCAAAAAATTCAATCCCAGCCTCCCTTGTTTGCAACAATAGGGTTAGCCCAACCCATTCAACCACCCTTATCACAAACATTCCAAGCATCAACTCATCACTATTCAACTTTAGATCGAAAACTCAAGCTGGATTTCCCAATTTTCAGTCATCGGAATTCCTTAGATGAGATATCCAAATTTGATTGGTACTTCAAATGCTACCATATTCCATATAATCAAAGAAGGGAAATAGCATCATTGAAGTTTGGAAGGTGTGCTACACCTTATAACAGTTGGTTTGAAGCAAAATACTCAACAAGTAATCAGCCTCAATTTGCCGAAGCATCTCTCAGCCATTTGGGAGGTAAGGGAGGAATGAATGCTAAGGGAACCATTGTTAAACTAGAGCAAGTCGCACAAGATTGCTTTGGCAGAACTTCAGAAATAGGCATAGAGCTAGGTGGTATATCCTCAGTGAAGATAAGCAACCTATAGGCACTTATGCCCTTTATGAGTTTGATGTATTTTTTTTTATTATTATTTTATTTTCTAGACTGAAATTCTTTTTTTTTTCAATGTCATAATATTAATACGTATTTTTTTGGGTAATGCTATGTGCACATAAAATGTGCACATAAAGTGTGCACATAAAGATCTGAACCATTCATTTTGGTGGGGTCCATCCCTGCACGCATGGGATCCACCAAAATGAATGGCCTAGATCTTTATGTGTACATTTTATGTATACATTTTATGTGCACGAATCATTACTCTTTTGTGAGTCCATCTTTGGGAACTCAACTTATTAAGGGGACAAGAAGAATCTACACCTACTTTCCACAATTGCCCCTAATCATTACAACAACTTTTCTAGTTTTGTCTTGGTGTAGATTTCAATGAAGGGTAGTTTTGGAAAGTAAGTAAAAATTATCTGCCAAATTAGAAAAGTGGACACTAATTTTGGAACATCCCAAAATGGAATACAGGACTCACAAAATGGGACAGAAGAAGTATATTAAAATATCGATGCGTAAATATTAGACTCGTACTGATAGTTTGAATCCGGACTGGATTTCACGCTAACCCGTATTTATACTTGTATTGCACAAAATTCTGTGCACGCACACGACTCGAGACTTGTCACATCAATCGGTCACTTCCCTTATTTTTGGGAATAGCCACTAACCACCCCACCCACCACCTTACACCACCCATACCCCTTACATCCCACCCCAACACTCAATCCCCCTCACCTCCTTAACCACCCCCTTACACACCATAATATATACATGTGAGTATTGTGTATGTGTGTGGGGGGAGGGGGGGCTGAGAGTGAGTGATGGAGAGTGCACTGAGTGTAGCGTGTATGTGTGAGTGTGTCAAGTGATCTGTGAGTGTAGTGTGTATGTGTGGCGTGTGTGAGTGGCAGTGAGGTATGTGATGTTGAGTGTTGCATATTTGTGTTGATTTTTGCATGTGTATAATATATGTACATGTATGTGGCAGTGTGTGTGTTGTGTTAGGTGTGCCGTGTGTGTGTGTGTGTTTAGTATGACTGTGTGTGTTGTGTAGTGTATATTATATATATATATATATAAGTGTTGTATGGTGTGTATATAATATATGTAGGTGTGTGCATGTGTGTGTTAATATATATATATATATACATAGAGAGAGAACCGAAAGAGAAGTTGGGAGGAAGAGAGAGAGAGAGAGAGAGAGAGACCCGAGAGTAGAGAGAGAAGAGAAAAAGAAAAAAAAAACCCAAAACCACCCCTCCCTCTATATAAACATCACTCCACCCCTCTCTCATTTGGGTTTTTGGATAGTAAGAGAATAGAGAGAGAGAGAAAGAGAGAGAGAGAGAGAGAGAGAGGAGCCGTGGGATGTCGAGAAAGATGCCGGGACCAACCCGAGACCCATCAGGTAAATCACTCCACCCCCTCTCTATATTTCTGTACATCACACAAACTACACATACCCTCACGCGCACCTCGGTCAGAGCTTAGAGCTCCGGCCATAGCTGACGGCCATTGAAGCTTGTACGGAGCTCGATTTTCGGGCCGTCACCAAATCACATGAAACCAACGCCAAAATGACCCTAGCGACTCCCTTAAGATCCCCGATGAACGGCTCGAAGCTTAGGTCGCGTTTGGACGACCAACGAACCGATTATCTATTTTTGGATGAACTGTTTTTCCTCCCGTAAGGGCAGACCGTTAAGAGTTAGGCTTCAAGACCTATACCGTTGGATCAAGCTCGTCGAGGCACTCGATTTTGAATTAAAGTTTGCCCATTGTCGTTAAGAAATGAGGGAGCTATGGCCATTTGAATTTCTGTGTAAATATGTGTATATATAATGTGTGTATATATATATACAGTCAGGCTATAAAGAGGGCGCCCTTTTTTATTAAAGAGCGGACCTCTTTTTTGGCCGTGTAAAAAGTGAGAATTTCTCACATCTTAAATTATGTGAGAAATTATGTGAGAATTCTCACATAATTTAAGATGTGAGAAATTCTCACTTTTTACACGGCCAAAATAAGGTCATCGTTTTAATAAAAAATGGCGCCCTCTTTATAGAATCTCTGCATATATATATATATATATATATATATATGTATTATGCACAGTGTGCATTCGGGGAAGAAGAAGATGAAGTGGGCTTGGGCCTAAGTTTGTTTGGGTAACCAACTTATGGGCTAGCTTATGTGTGTTAGTAAATCTAGTTGCCAGCTTTAGATATTAATTTATTAGATTGTTAATCCATTAGTTAATTATTTTAAATTATGGGAAATAGTTTTAAATGTATTATTATTATATTTTTTATAAATGTTGAAATATTAGTAATTAATATTTTTATATTATGAAATTTTATAAATTATTATTTATTTAAATTAAATAAATAATAAGGGTTTGTTTGGTTTAAAATAAATGATACTAGTAATATCTAAATATTTTTGTAATAAAATTAAGTAGTTTTAATATTCTGAAATATAATATTATTTTCTAAAATTGTATTTTATTATTTATATAGTATGCTTATTATTTATTTAGTAAATAAATAATCAAAATAAGTTTTAAAGGGTAATAATTACGTATAAAATACCTAATGACCAATTTAAATATGTAGAAGACTGTATTAATTATCCTAAGGCCTAATGATCTTGTTTTATAAATTATATGTTTATAAAACCCAAACATGATTATTTGATTTAATTATAAAGACCCATTTGTTTATTCTGTAATTATTTTAAATACCAAATGAGTTCCGAAAATTGTGAGAAAAGTACCACTAGCCTATTTTAAGGTCTAGTATTTAATATAAATGTCTCTGAGGACCGTTTGTCTTTCTAAATTATATTTTATAATTATAAGACTCCTAAGACTATAATTCTATAATTAAAACTTCGATAATTCATAATAAATAAACCGTAGCCTAGAAAATTACGCGGTCAGTTTCTAGAATCTTAGAATAATATTTAAAACTATTTCTTTGAGTTTGGAGATCTTTCGACGCGGTCGAAAATACAGCTTACCTATAGGTCCCACATTGGTATAGAAAATTCAACATTTTATGTGACGGACTCCGATTTGATTCTAGTCAATGTCGTTAGACTTAGAATGACACAAGGATCATCACCTTGAGGTTTAGACACCTATTTGGCATAATTACCAATTTGCCTCTATCATTGACACATACGCTTTATCACAATTATTCTATTATACGTTGTAGGACTGTGACTTATCCGTTGTTCGGAGAGTCATAAGCGTGACAAGACATCGAGGTGAGTTTATTAACCTCACTCTAATCATATTATGACTACTTAAAAGATGATGTATAAATTACATGTATGTTTTACTATGTTGTACAGTGCGATTATTATGATGATAATAATGCTATAAGTTCTGTTGGTGTTATTGCTATGATTAGCTATGTTCATATTGTATTGTCCTGAACATGAGCATGTAAAGGGTTTTTATTTATATGAATTGTTAAGTGTTAATCCATGTTTAAGATTCATGGCTAGTATGTTATGTTTTTGTTGCTAAAGTTGATAATCGAATATACTAATGATAACTGTTAATCACAATGTGGAACCTGCATGTTAACAACGTAATTGAATGACGAGAATATTTGGTTAAAGTATTATCCGTTGTAAACACGTGCACGACATGGTGTCAGCATGCATTGCATGGAAATGGTAAGCGGTTGATGTGAAGTGTGAAGAGAATGATATGTGAGACTTGGATCCGTTGGATCAACGGCTGACGAGCCGGGTAGACATGGACGGTTAGGGTTTCTAGCGCGCCTCTCGCTGTTGAAGACGTCCAGTGATGCGCATATATGGTTGAAGACGTCCCATGTATCGTTGAAGACGTCCGGCTAGAGCTCTAATGTTATTCTTAGTTATGTAGACGACCAGTGAGGGTATACACATCGTTGAAAACGTCCGATGTGCCGATTTCATTGTTTACAGATAGGATGCGCTATGTAGATGACTGGTGGCCTATCAAGGGTTAGTATATAGTAGGGTATACCGTGTAGCGACCGGTGTAGCCCGAAGTGATAGTAGGGTATACCGGGTAGCGACCGGTGTAGCCCGAAGATGGATACGTGTAATGTGGGGACCCACCATATAGATGACCGGTGCGGCCCGCGACATGTGTTGAGGTAACAAAAGGAGAGATATCATAATAAGTTCGATGAGTAATATGGTTGAATTGGAAAGTACGATGAGGCGATTGATTTAGTCATGGATTCAACATCCCGACATAAAGGTAGTTGCATCGGTCATGCATTGGCACGCACGAGCATGATATGAATCGAGAATGAGATAAAATGAATTGTATAACCGAAGAAAATGTATCCTTTGATAAGAGACTAATGTGTAAATCTGCTTATATGATTTGTTTGAGAACTTTGCTATGCCCGGGGAAGGTACGCCATTTGATAAGAGATTAATCGTATCTGAATATATTAAACGATAACGTGAGTTGAGCGATGTTCGTATTGTAGATTATTGTGTGGTAACGTTGCTCACTCAGCTTTGTTTCAAAGCTGACGACATGTTACGTCCTAGACAATCCAACGTCCAGATTCCTTGCAGGTTTGGTTAGATGACAGGTCAAACATGAGAATAAGATGCAAATGAGCAATGGATGCGTAGAGCTAGAAGGAAGACCGGAGACAGTAATTAGTATTGTGTACTTATAATAGTCTATTGTATTAGTATTATGACTGGTGATCTGTAATCATTTTAATGTTAAGATTGAAGTTGAGTTATGTTTCACGATTAGCAAATCCCCTTTTTATTACGTTGTTTATAGTTGTTAGAGGACAGGACGGACGATTTTCAATCAGTCATTCCCTATGAGTCCAAAAAGGAAATTAATTTTTTCCTATTTTTGCTATTCCGAGGCGTGACAAATATTATGGGAATAAATTGTCAATCTCATAAAGCAACCATATATATATTTGGTTCACACCTTGAAGACCTAAACACTAAGAAGCTCTCTCCAATGATCAATGCTAAATTGGGTTACAAGGTTTCGTTGTATTGCGACCCAGCTTTGTATGAACAACTAAGGAAGTCAATTTTTCAAATGAACTTTGAAGAAGAAGTCATACATTTTGAGTCTCCGAGATTGGTTGTGGAATTATACCTCAAATTGAGCTTTGTGTGGAGATTCCAGCTAAGGTCATACAATACGAGATTTTCAAAAAGGGAGAGATGGCCACCATGAAATACTTAATTCAATGGAAGGGACATCCAAATGAAAATGCTACTTGGGTGAAAGCTACTGAATTTGAAGGACAGTTTCCTGACTGTCAAAACACTGTCTCATCTCTTTTACCCTTGTATTGAATCTTGATCACTTTACCCTTGTACCCAAACACTGTCTCATCTCTTTTAGTTTTCTTTTACCCTTTTTTTTTTCCAGCTGGCAGTTAATTATAATCATGTGCACATCACATGATCTCATCTCCTCTATATAGCTGAGCATTGGTTCATGTTGGGTTAGTCTTGAATGAATGAGAATTAAGTGGTCTTTGCACTAGCAATTGCAGTTTTTCCTTTCAATTTTCCTTTTTCTATTATGTATTTCTTCTCTTTAAATTTAGGTTCCTTACAAAAAACAAACGTATTGGTTTCTAAACACCAAAACTCACATAATAACCCTAGTACCAAATTGCGATTAAATCGAACTTCATATATAGAACTCACTATAGCATCACATATATCTATTTGGTTCAAAATTGAACCATATTTCACAGGTCAACCCATAGTTTCTATTTTCTCTGGGATTGATTGAATCCTCTGAAGATGATCTTTGATGGCCATTGTTGGAGATTGTGAGAGAAAATCTCAAATAACAATGGGGTTTTAGGGATTCCTGAAGCTTCAATTACATTATTCGAAATGAGTTTTAAGAATCTTGTGATTCTTAACGTGGACTCATCGTGAACCACAGAGGAATATATATATATATATATACACGAAAATTCTCTAAAGATGACGACCTCTCTTTATTAAAAAAATGACCTCTATTTTGGCCGCCACATCGTGTTTAAAAACAGTAAAATGACAAAACTGGCTTTAATGAAAATATGATCTGACGGCCAAAACAAGGCCCTCTCTTTAATAAAGAGAAGGCACCCTCTTTAGAGCCTGACCGTATATATATATATATATATACATAGTGTGTGTGTGTGTGTGTGTGTGTTTGGAGAGAGAGAGAAGGGAACAGAGGTGGGAGAAGAGAGGGAGGCAGAAAAGAGAGAAGAAATAGAGGCCGGAGATGGGGGAAAAGGGAGAGTGGTTCGAGATGGGGAGGAGAAAAAACCGGAGATGGGGGGAGGAGAGAGAGAGATCGTCGAGCACTGAGAGAGAGAAGGTTGGGGATTTTTTTTTTCAATGATTTGGGTTGGGGTTAACCTAGGTTAGAGGGTGGGAGTTAAATTTGTGCGGTTCTTACCTTCCACTTGGAATGCTACATCAAGTTATGGATATATGGTTGTGAAGTAGGTGTGGGAGTAGTATGACTAAAAGGGGATAATGTTAAAGGTTAGACCCGACCTGACCATATCTTGGCCCAAACTGAACAAGATAATATGTAGCCCACATCTAAGCCCGATCGGAACCCGTCAATTTGCCAGGCCTACTTCTCTAAGTACTACATACGCTAAAGGTTACTTTAGATAATACCCCCTCCGTCCCATAATAAATGTCCACATTTCCTTTTTTGGATGTCCCACAACAAGTGTCCACTTTCCTAAATTGGCATATATATTTTGCTTACTTTCCAAAACTACCCTTATAATAAAGACAAAGAAGCATTTATTTGTGGTCCTAAAACAAGCAAAAAGTCAAATACTCATCATATCTAAGGGCAAAATTGGAAAGAGACACTTTAATGAACCAAATAAATTAATATAATGCCACTTTCTTAAACATTGTACAAAAAGGAAGTGGACACTTATTATGGGACGGAGGGAGTAACATATTGCCAATGAGTCGTGCTACACCCACACAATGAACCACACACTTTTTTTACACACTTCTTTAAATGTTTGTACCTTGTGCTGCTTGAATTTTTTATACTTTTTTGTGCCCCATTTATACAGCACAAGGTACAAGCATTTAAAGAAGTGTGTGGAAAAAATGTGTGGTTCATTATGTGGGTCTAGCATTTTTCATTGCCAATTGATTACTATCTTTGTCTCATCTTAAGAGTTTCTTTTGCGTATTCTAACTAAAAAACATCTTTGATTATTGTGAAATTTTACAACTTTCTATTCCTACCCTTTTTAAATTTCAATATTCTAGTACGGAGTATCACATTAAAAATTAAAAAAAAAAAAAAAAAACAAAAAGTGAGAATTTTACATAGTAAATGATAAACTTGAAAATTGTGTTACGGTTGAATTACATTAACTATTCAAATGTACTCATTAAATACGGAGGGACTACTATTTAACATAAAATTGCCATAGACAGAGTTGCACCTAAGAAAAGTTATCACCAAATAACACCCTTGAAAAATACAGTAATTACGTAAAAATTTGAGAAACATATTACTCCGTACTACTCTAAAATGGTTACTACTGGTATCAAATAATACCCAAAAAAAAAAAAAATATTCCTTATAACACAGTATCCAACTTATTCCAAATCCAATGAATGTATAACCTTCATAAGGTGTATCTTTGAAACAGGTTACACAAGCAATTCCATAAAATTTCTTATTCTAAAAACTACTACTCCATTTGAATAACTCAAGACACAACTAGTGAGCAGAATTATAAAATATAATTGTCCAAACAGGAGGGGGGGTGTGTGTGTGTTGTTTGTTTGGGCCTCACCTATATTTCTGGATTCCAACCTCCATCACTCTGACCTGTTCGCATACCTCTCCACCTTATCATCATTCAGATTAATCCCAACCATAGCTTCACCCAATCCACAGCTCACCTCCGCCAGCACATCCGGGTCACTGTAATGGGTCACCGCCTGCACAATAGCCCGAGCCCGCCTCGCCGGGTCACCACTCTTGAACACACCCGACCCGACAAACACACCATCGCATCCCAATTGCATCATCAGCGCCGCGTCGGCTGGGGTCGCCACACCGCCGGCGGCGAAGTGGACCACCGGAAGCCTCCCGAGCTGCTTCGTCTGCATCACAAGGTCATAGGGGGCCGCGATTCTCTTCGCGAAGGCGAACACCTCGTCGTCGTCCATGTTGCGAAGAACCCTGATTTCGCCCATCACGGACCGCACGTGCCGGACGGCCTCGATGATGTTACCGGTCCCGGCCTCGCCCTTGGTCCGGATCATCGCCGCCCCCTCGCGGATGCGGCGGAGGGCCTCGCCGAGGTTGCGGCAGCCGCAGACGAAGGGGACCCGAAAATTGTGTTTAGATATGTGGTTCTCGTCGTCGGCCGGAGTGAGAACTTCGCTCTCGTCGACGTAATCGACTCCGATGGCTTCTAGGATCTGTGCCTCGACGAAGTGGCCGATTCGGGCCTTGGCCATGACAGGGATGGTCACGGCTTGTTTGATCTCTTTGATAAGTTGTGGGTCGCTCATGCGGGCCACGCCACCCTGGGCTCGGATGTCGGCGGGGACGCGTTCGAGGGCCATGACGGCGCACGCGCCGGCCTCTTCTGCGATTCGGGCCTGCTCGGCGTTGACGACGTCCATGATGACGCCGCCTCGGAGCATCTGGGCAAGTCCGACCTTGACGGAGAAGGGGGATTTCTTTGTGGTCTCGGCGATTGTGCCGTTTCCGTAGAGTGTAACGACGCCGCTTCCGGCCATGTTGATTGAGGATTGTAGTGTGTGGTATGTGTGTGTGTGTGTGAGAGAGAGAGAGAGAGAGAGAGAGAGAGAGAGAGTATGTGGGCGGGCGGTTTGAGAAACCCTAACACCTAAATTTAGAGAGGAGGAGGAGGAAGGGGGGGGAGTTGCGGGAGATGGGAATTGAATGAATGGAAATGAGGGAAGGTGGAAGGAGGAGAATGAACGCAATTGGCTGAGGACTCTGTGACTCTTAAATTTTTTCGAGATAATATTTTCTTTTTTGATCAAAAATAAAATTTTTCCAAATATGTCAAAATCGATAATAGAAAATTAATGTACTCCATTTAGTTACCTGAATAAAAATACATTTGAATATGGAGTGATACTAAAAGGATTTAGATATCATTGGCTCTTGAAATCTGTTTAGTCAAATAGAATCCGAATGCATTTTTTATTGGTTTAAGGATGAAAACCTTGCCAATTCTTATTTTTTACTTTTTTCAAAAACAATGGTCGGATTCTACGGATCTGGTTACACTTACACCCCGAGCCGCATGTATTATGTTGATTTAACAGTGAAAACGTAGCCAATTTCTACTCTCTTCTTCTTCCTCTTTTCCAAATATTATATTCGGATTCTACGTATGAGGTACACTATTTTGGAAATAGTAATGTTAACTTTTTGAGGAGGTCTCAAGTTCGAATCTCAAGAAGGTGGTCACAGGTGATTCACTTGGACGCTTTGGCCTCGTGAGATTAGTCAAGGTGCGCGCAAGCTGGTCCGGATATCCACGGTTACCAAAATATATATATATATATATATATATGTGTGTGTGTGGCATGTGGCAGTAGACCCTCTTCATTAATGATAAGACCATTTCAACATCAACTAATTAAAATTAACTGGGATCACTGCCACATGTGTTGGGATACACTTTTAGAAGGAAATATTTTTTATTTTTTTTTTTTTTTTGAGAAGCATAGCATTACTCTTTTGGAAATTTTGTTACTATACTGACAATTAATTAGTGAAATAAATTAGAAATCTAGGATGGTTTTCTACAGTCCAGATTCTAAGTATTGAATATCTATGATTTTAGGAGCTCAGTGGATTCAATTTTTCCTAGGAATGTAGCTCGCATGTTAAGGAATTTGCATATGACTAGTGCTATACACACTTTTTGATACCCAGCTTTAAATGCATTGTCACACCCGTTCCAGAATTTCATGGTTTTAAAACATGCATAAATTGAGATTTGTGGAATTATTTATGTTATTAATAATTTGATTGAGTTGAGTTGACGTGAGTCAACGGTGAGGTGTCTAGTGGAGACACGAAGACTTGGTAACGCCTGTTGCATTAGCATGATTAAATGACATTTATATGACTTAAATGTTATATGACTTTATCTAGTATTTTTGTGAATAGTAATTTTACCTGTATTAGTAAATTGTGGTAATCTTTGATATTGTTATTTATCGATTTGAGAACTGTGGTGAGAACGTGAGTGTCACGTTAACTAAAAAGGTAGGTTGTGTAGAGATTCCACAGAATTTAGTTTTCAGACGTTATTTTTGGACCCAAACGAAACCTAGTCGAAAGCTTTTGAAATTTATAGTTTTCACTTGTAAAGTTATAAAATGGACGTGTGCGAAGTTTCGTGGGTTAATTAGAAGTTTTGAGAAACTTGCGGGGAGGTAAACGTAATTCCCCGAAAACTTGCCTATATATATAGATGAGTATGAGATTTCAAATCTCATCCAAACTCACAAATATCTAGAGAGAGGAGAGAGAAAGGAGATTTGGAGCCAACGGGCTTTGCGACGCCGATCGACGACCGTTCGTCCGTCAGATTTTCTCCAGATTTCAGATTTGAACTCGTGGAGGTAAGACCTACGTTTTGATATCACTTGGGTCGTGTTTGACCAACTTTTGTAAGAATAGTAATTTTAGACTTTTGGAAAAAATCAGGTAAAACTCGTAGGAATTGCGTATAATTCGGAATCCGACGATTATTTAGCCCCCTAGACGATCCTTCAAAGTTTGAAGAGATTCGCACGAGGTATGAATTCTAGATATATGAAATATATGGATTTTCATGTTTTGGACATCACTTTTGATATTCTTGGATCCGGGCGAAATTCATGTATTAGTTAGGCCCGTTAATTATGCACGTGAAATTATGATAAAAGCACGTATAACTGTTTATGTGAGCATGTTATGTGTCTACTTGGGTCAAAGGGGAGTTTGGTGCAAATTCATTCGGAGTAAGCTCCTCGAACCTTGAGGATTGTGATCTTGTCGGAATTGGAATTTGTAGTTGTGTCTGGATTGGAGGTGGGCCCAACCAGTACACGGTACCTGGTATGGAGGAAGGCCCAACCAGTGTACGAGATGCGTGGGAGAGGTGGGCCTCCTACGGCATCGACCAGATGAATGCGTACCACTCACCCCAGAGACTATTTCTATGTGTTTTAGATGCTTAAACCATGAATTGTCATATAAGCATACATTTAGAATTGTACGCTCAGCATATAGCTGAGCAGTGGAGATGTACTCCATTGCAGGTAAGAAGAAAGACAAGAAGAATCGTGAGGAGTGAGGCCGAGGAACGCCGGGGATTTCACACTTGTATATATTTTTGTTTTAAATCTTAAACTTGTGTGAGGATTGGTAATATGTTGTAATAGAACCTTAGATTAGTTCTATAGTATTGTAATCTTGTAAATGAACATCTGTAGTTATGTTTTAATACGTTAAAATCCGTTGTGGTTGTGTTTGTTGTCGATTTTGAGTAATAGGACTTGTAAATTTTCAACACAGGCTGCCCAACAGGGGAGCAGTCGACTGGACCCAGGGTGTAACACCCGTACCCGGAGAACGGGTTAATTATTGTGATAATATGCATTAATTAATAAAATTAGTGTATAAAATGGATTAAGGGGGAGGCTTGGACTCGCCCAAGTAAAAAGTGTTCAGAGAGGGACACTAGTTGGAAAAGTCCCCAGAGAGGTGGGACAGGTATTGAAATTTAACCCATTGAAGGGTAAATTGGTAATTTGCATTTTAAGTGATTAAATGCATTTTTATATGATTACATGGATATTTGTTAAGTTGCTTTTAATAGATATTGATATGTGTTAGCATTAGTTCGGACACCCAAATAAGGGTATAAATGAAAAAGATGTAAAGTTAGTAGGTGTGATAGCAATTTCACAAAATATGTGGGACCCACGTTGGGACCCATACGGAACTTAGACAAACCCTCATTAGATAATTGGTTAGTTAATGGAATGTTTGGGGGATTTCATAGTAGGAACTTAACAAACTTTGGGGGTGTAAATGGAAAGTGAGGAAAATTGAGGGAGTGACAACACACTACATGCATGGCATGTGTGTGTCAATGAGAGTGTCTCTCATTTCAGCAGAATTAAAAGAAAACAAAAGAGAGCCGAGAGAGAAGACGGAGAAATCGTCGCCGACGTCGAAATCTCGCCGTTCCGTCGCCGCCGTTCGTCGGATTTACGATCCGAGACCACTTTTGGACTCGTGGAGGTAAGACAGTCGTTTCTATACCTTCAATTTCTGTTTTACTCGCTGTAATTTTGGTAGCTTACGCCAATCGGTGACCGAGGTTGCCGAATTTGTATAGGAATTACTCCGGGGAAAAGAATTGGGCAAGAATTACTAAGGAATTCTGCATAATTAGCTTGATTTGGGGTATAAGCTGGGAGTGAGGTGAGTTTTCTACACCTAAATCTGATTGTGTTTAATGGGTTCAAGCTATATGTGATGTTAGAGATGTTAATTCATGATTAGGAATTATAGAGATGTTAATTGTGTGAATTCTATGTCAATTTTATGAAAATCATATGTTGATACATGAATATGTGTTATGTGCTTATATGTCTATGTGGTAGTCAATGAGCACCGGGGAAATGGTTCATTGTTGGGAGTAATAAGGGTGGCGAAGAGGAAGTATCCGATAAATACGGAAGTCCAAGGAATAGAAGTGACCACGGGACCAAGGGAGGTCTTCGGGTCTGAATGAACCATATAACCGGTGACTCGGCGATTACGTTTATGCTTATGTGTTATTTGTAGCATTGCACGTGTTAAACATACAATCATGTTTAGAATGCTCACTAAGCAAATTGCTTAAGAAAACCGTTTTCCTATTTCTGTTGTGGTACATAACAACCACCGCAGGTACGGAGCAATACCCGGAGAGGAAGTGATGTGCTCGGGATTGGGAAGGAGATTTGGGTCTTGTAATTATGTTTATAAATTGTAATATAGTATAACTTGTGGGTTAGTATCCTTGACTTGTGAATTAAAGTCTTGACTTGTGAATGGGAGAGATGGGAGAGATGAGAGAGATGGGGGAGATTTGTGCCCCATGCTTGTAAATTACTTTTGAACTTGTACACAGATGTAAATTATGGTTTTACTTAAGTTGATGTTCATATTTGGACCCTAACTTGTATTTTGGAAAGTTTGGATGTGAATTTGAGAACCAATGTAAAATTCCTTTTGTTTTGCCCAAGTTGATGCAAGTTAATGGTTAGGACCATTTCGGCAAGTCCGGATGTGTCGTTAGTGTCTTGGACATGTTTCTTTAGTGTTTGTAATGTTAGTTATGACTTTGGGTTGAATTCCAACAAGTTTTATAAACTTTGAATGAGAATTGAGTTTTAAAGTTGAAAAGTTTGTTCTTGAACCAAATGAGATGAGTTCATGGTTGATTTGATCAAATTGTGAATATGGTTCTATGATCCATGCTTAACTTGAGTTTAAACATGTTTAGAAATGTGTTGGAGTTGATTTCCCAAAGTTTCATAAGGTTTCTATGAGATTTGGTTGTGTTTTGGTAAGTTAAAACTTGTTTTGACAGCAAAGGAAATTTGAGCAGCAGATTTGTGAAGGGGATCGATCCGCCCTTTATGAAGGGATCGATCCGCCCTTCCAAGGGGACATTCTGCGAGAATGTCAAGTAAATGGATCGATCCGCCCGTAAAGAAGGGATCGATCCGCCTTGTATTTTTCCCCAGCATGTCCGTTTTTACGGAAACATGCATAACTTCTTCTAGGAAACTCGGTTTCGCGTGCCGTTTGTTGCGTTGGAACCGGGACTCAAAATTATAACTTTTGGTATAAAAATTTTACATACTTTATAAATGATCATTTTGCCCTTGGGGCCTATTAAGAAACAACAGAGTTGTTTAATGGAGTTAAACACATGTGTTTCTTAGTAATTCATATATTTCTTTACAAATTAATGTGATTGGGAGCTTGTAGCATTGTTACACGTGTCCTAATCCGCACGAGGCGGGTTGGGGTGTGACACAGGGTCAGTCGACTGGACCTCGTGGGATTGAGACACTGAAGGTATATTGCAAGAGAAGCAGTCGACTGACCCCTTGGACAGTCGACTGAACATTGATGATTTTGGCTACTGCTTCCTTTGATTGAAAAACAGTCGACTGGTTTCCCCATAGCAGTCGACTGGACCCTTTTTGATAATGTTAAATTTGGTTCTGTATAACACAGTCGACGTAGCAGTCAACTGGACCCTAGTGCAGTCGACGGGGCAGTCGACTGATCCTCTGTTTTCAAAACTATTTTCTTTGAATGTGTTTTCAATGGCCAAAACTTTTTATAACTCTGATTTCAATAGATTTTACAAACACCGAAGGGAACGTTTCCTAAGTTTTAAACTACCAGGGTTGTTTTATAGAAGTTCTTTCCGCTGCGTATTATTAGATGATGTTTGGATGAGCCTTGGTGGCGTGCCACGTGTCCTATTTCCACGCGTAGTGGGATGGGTCGTGACATTTAGTGGTATCAGAGCTAGAGGTAACAAAACTTTGGGAACGTTCGACGACGAGTGGAGTGTTGAGTGAATTGCCACATGTTTTCAATTGCATTCATGCATCTTAGAGATGTTTGATGCATATGGATGCTGTTTTACATACATGATATTGTTATTGTTGTACATGCATAGTGTTTATGTATTGAGAACTACAGGATTGTAATCATGAGTGACGAAGAGCGAGAATTATCGACACACACTCGACGTATGAATGAAATGGCGGAAATGATGGGGAATATGGGGGAGATGATCCGAAATATGGCAGAACGGTTACCTCCAATAGCTCCATTGGAGCCAGAGCCGATAGTAGTGGTTCATGAGCCTGAAAATAGGGGTATGAGATCAATATCTGAACAGTTTGCGAGGAAGAAACCAATGGAATTTCATGGAACACCCGATACGACATTAGCAGAACATTGGGTAATGGACATGGAGCGAATTTTCCGATCTATTCCGATGACAGATAGAGAGAAGATTGAGAACGCAAGTGATGTACTGAAGGGTGAAGCCCAGAACTGGTGGGTAAATGTTTTAGATCAGGGAGCACCGATTACTTGGGAAGGGTTCAAGGCAGAATTCAATCACCGGTTCTTTCCGCGAGCCGCCTACAATGCAAAGAAGAGAGAATTTGATAACTTGAAGCAGGGAGATATGACTGTAACCGAATATACTTCCAAGTATAATGCGTTGTTGAGATTTGGTAAAGGTTCAGTGCCAGGAGAGGAAGATAGGGCAAGGAAATTTGAAGAAGGTTTAAGGGAAAATATCCGTTTAAGGGTAGAAACCTACGAACATTCGACTGTTACAGCAGTACAGCAGACGGCGCTTGTAGCCGAAAGTGGAATAGAGAGATCGAGACAAAATCACCAAGGAAAGCGAAGTCATGAGGGTGGTGACCGAAGTCAGGGTGGATCTTTTAAGAGGCCGTTTTCAAGAGGCTCTAGTTCTGATTTTAATAATTCCAAGAGAATACCCAGTAACATACCGTTGTGTTCACTTTGCAACCGACCACACACCGGTCGATGTTTTCTGACCAACTTCCAGAACAGATCTACAGGGGGAAACAGTGTGAGTTCTGCGACTGATCCGCAACTCAAGTGTTTTGATTGTAGTACCTTGGGACACCGAGCGAAGGATTGCCCAAGGAAGCGATCTCAACAAGGGGCAAGTTCTATGGCTTCTAGTGGTTCGAAGCCTAAGCAGTCTAGTGACGGGGGACAAAGGACAGAGCAACGTCAGGGAAGATCATTCCAGATGAACCCTGGAGACGTGGTTGCTACTGATATAGTGGTCTCAAGTATGGTGCTTGTATGTTCGCACTTAGCACGCATACTCGTTGATTCGGGATCTACGCATTCGTTTGTATCTCATAACTTTGTTGAACATTTGAATGTTAAGTCCGCGCCACTAGGGTATGAATTGTCTATCGCTGTGCCACTTAGTAAGTCAGTAGTGACATCTACTATATATAAGAACTGTGCAATCAAACTAGGCGAGAAGTTGATGACTGTAGACCTTATACCGATTGTAGTGAACCATTTCGATGTGATACTAGGAATGGATTGGTTAGCTCTTAACCACGCCACAATAGACTGTGAACGGAAAGAGGTTAATTTTCGATCACTGGTACATGGGAACTTTTGTTTTCAAGGGAGTGGGGTTATACCGCCGCCATATTTGATTTCAGCTATCCGAGCGGGAAAGTTATTGAAAAAGGGATGTCAAGGATTTCTATGTTCAGTGACTGATGTCTCAGCGACCGAATTAAAAGTAGAAGACATTCCCATAGTACGAGAATATTCAGATGTATTTCCTGATGAGCTACCAGATGTTCTTATTGAGAGAGAGGTCGAGTTCACTATTGAGGTTATACCAGACTCAAGGCCGGTATCCAAAGCACCGTATAGAATGGCACCAGTAGAATTGAAGGAACTGAAAGTTCAACTACAAGAGTTACTTGACAAAGGTTTCATTCGACCAAGTGTATCACCGTGGGGAGCTCCAGTATTGTTTGTGAAGAAGAAAGATGGCTCCATGCGTATGTGTGTTGATTACCGGGAACTGAACAAATTGACAATCAAGAACAAGTATCCACTACCCAGAATTGATGACTTATTTGATCAACTTCGTGGGGCACAAGTATTCTCCAAGGTAGACCTAAGATCGGGTTATCATCAGTTGAAAGTGAGGGCCGAAGATGTTGAGAAAATAGCTTTCAGAACGCGTTATGGACACTACGAGTTCTTAATTATGCCATTTGGAGTTACCAATGCACCAGCCGCGTTCATGGATCTTATGAACCGAGTCTTTAAGGACTATTTGGATGATTTTGTGATAGTGTTCATCGACGATATCCTTGTTTATTCACCGAGTGAGATAGAACACGAGAACCACTTGAGGTTGATGCTTCAGAGATTACGAGAGAAACAATTGTTTGGGAAATTCAAGAAATGTGAATTTTGGTTACCTAGCATTACTTTTCTTGGTCACGTGATTGACAAGAATGGAGTATCAGTTGATCCTCACAAAATAGAAGCTGTATCAAATTGGCAAAGACCGACTTCCGTATCCGAAATTCGAAGTTTCTTGGGATTAGCGGGATATTACCGCCGTTTTATTGAGCATTTCTCGAAGATTTCATTGCCTATGACAAAGTTAATGAGGAAGGGAGTTACATTTGAATGGAGTCAGGAATGCGAGGACAGTTTTCAAGAATTGAAGTCGCGATTGACGAGAGCACCTATTTTGACAATACCATCCGGAACCGAGGGGTTTGTGATCTATAGTGATGCTTCACACAAAGGGTTGGGATGCGTATTGATGCAAGGGGGTAAAGTGATTGCTTATGCATCTAGACAGTTGAAGACACATGAGATTAATTATCCAACTCACGATCTGGAATTAGCTGCAGTAATTCATGCCTTGAAGATTTGGAGACATTATTTGTACGGAGAAAAGTGTGAGATATTCACAGATCACAAGAGTTTGAAGTATATTTTCACCCAACGGGACTTGAATATGAGACAGCGAAGATGGTTGGAATTGATGAAGGATTACGATCTATCGATCGAGTACCATCCGGGAAAGGCGAATGTAGTAGCCGATGCATTAAGCCGGAAGACGCCGAGGAATTTAGCCAATGAGCTAACACAACAAAAAGAATTGGTAAAAGAAATAGAACGTTTAGACTTGGATGTGATACCAGGGGTAAATGGTGGCTTAATGATGGCAATCATGGCACACCCAGATATTATTGATGAGATCAAGAAGGAACAGTTTAACGATGTCTATTTGTGCAAAATGAGAGATGAGATATCCTTGGGAAAGCGACCTGGTTTGGTATTAGAACAAGGAACGTTGAAACTGGGAAATCGGTTATGTGTACCGAATGTGAAAGACATAAAGGAACGACTCTTAGAAGAAGCTCATAGTACTAGATATTCAGTGCACCCGGGAAGTAATAAGATGTACCGAAACTTGAGAGAAAACTTCTGGTGGAAGGGTATGAAGCGTGAAGTCGCTAAGTTTGTATTCGAATGTTCAGCATGTCAACAGGTGAAGGCAGAAAGACAAGTACCTACAGGACTACTACAACCATTGCCAGTGTCGGAATGGAAGTGGGACGAGATCACCATGGACTTTGTTTCAGGATTTCCACGATCAATCAATAAGAATGATAAGATTTGGGTAATAGTTGACCGATTAACCAAGTCAGCTCATTTCCTACCGATCAAGACGACTAAACCGTCCAAATTAGCGGAATTGTATGTGAAAGAGATCATAAGACTACATGGGGTACCAGCTGTGATTGTATCCGATCGTGATAGTAGTTTTATGTCAAGGTTTTGGGGAAGTTTGCAAGAAGCTATGGGTACGAAATTGAGTTTCAGTACTGCATTTCATCCTCAGACCGATGGACAGTCAGAACGTATGATTCAGACGCTAGAGGATATGTTGAGACTTTGTGTATTAGATTTTGGGAACGATTGGGAGCACCACTTGCCGTTGATTGAATTTGCTTATAATAACGGATTTCATTCAAGTATCGGTATGGCACCATATGAAGCTTTGTATGGGCGTAAATGTCGATCACCAGTTTGTTGGACCGAGGTTGGAGAAAGGAAGTTGTTAGGACCTGAGTTAATACAGGTGACTACTGAGAAAGTGAAGTTGATTCAAGAGCGACTTAAGGTAGCTCAGAGTCGTTATAAGAGTTATGCGGACTCTAAGCGACGACCGATGACATTTGAAGTAGGAGATTTCGTATACTTGGGGGTATCGCCTTCAAAAGGCATTGTACGATTTGGGAAGAGGGGAAAGCTCAATCCGAGATTCATAGGACCTTTTGAGATCCTAGAGAGGGTTGGTCCAGTGGCTTATCGATTGGCCTTGTCATCAGAGTTGGAACATGTGCACAATGTGTTTCACGTGTCTATGTTGAGACGTTGTATGACTGACACGAGTAAGATCATTGTACCTGAACCGTTGCAAATTCAGGGGGACTTAACTTACGTGGAACAACCAGTGGAGATTCTAGACCGCAAAGAACAAGTTTTGAGAACCAAGACTATTCCAATGGTGAAAGTGCTATGGTGTAGTCATACGTTGGAAGAGGCTACATGGGAAAGTGAGGAAGACATGCGGAATGAGTATCCGTACTTGTTCGAGGCTTGAGGTAAAGTTTGGGGACAAACTTCCTTTTAGGAGGGGAGAGTTGTCACACCCGTTCCAGAATTTCATGGTTTTAAAACATGCATAAATTGAGATTTGTGGAATTATTTATGTTATTAATAATTTGATTGAGTTGAGTTGACGTGAGTCAACGGTGAGGTGTCTAGTGGAGACACGAAGACTTGGTAACGCCTGTTGCATTGGCATGATTAAATGACATTTATATGACTTAAATGTTATATGACTTTATCTGGTATTTTTGTGAATAGTAATTTTACCTGTATTAGTAAATTGTGGTAATCTTTGATATTGTTATTTATCGATTTGAGAACTGTGGTGAGAACGTGAGTGTCACGTTAACTAAAAAGGTAGGTTGTGTAGAGATTCCACAGAATTTAGTTTTCAGACGTTATTTTTGGACCCAAACGAAACCTAGTCGAAAACTTTTGAAATTTATAGTTTTCACTTGTAAAGTTATAAAATGGACGTGTGCGAAGTTTCGTGGGTTAATTAGAAGTTTTGAGAAACTTGCGGGGAGGTAAACGTAATTCCCCGAAAACTTGCCTATATATATAGATGAGTATGAGATTTCAAATCTCATCCAAACTCACAAATATCTAGAGAGAGGAGAGAGAAAGGAGATTTGGAGCCAACGGGCTTTGCGACGCCGATCGACGACCGTTCGTCCGTCAGATTTTCTCCAGATTTCAGATTTGAACTCGTGGAGGTAAGACCTACGTTTTGATATCACTTGGGTCGTGTTTGACCAACTTTTGTAAGAATAGTAATTTTAGACTTTTGGAAAAAATCAGGTAAAACTCGTAGGAATTGCGTATAATTCGGAATCCGACGATTATTTAGCCCCCTAGACGATCCTTCAAAGTTTGAAGAGATTCGCACGAGGTATGAATTCTAGATCTATGAAATATATGGATTTTCATGTTTTGGACATCACTTTTGATATTCTTGGATCCGGGCGAAATTCATGTATTAGTTAGGCTCGTTAATTATGCACGTGAAATTATGATAAAAGCACGTATAACTGTTTATGTGAGCATGTTATGTGTCTACTTGGGTCAAAGGGGAGTTTGGTGCAAATTCATTCGGAGTAAGCTCCTCGAACCTTGAGGATTGTGATCTTGTCGGAATTGGAATTTGTAGTTGTGTCTGGATTGGAGGTGGGCCCAACCAGTACACGGTACCTGGTATGGAGGAAGGCCCAACCAGTGTACGAGATGCGTGGGAGAGGTGGGCCTCCTACGGCATCGACCAGATGAATGCGTACCACTCACCCCAGAGACTATTTCTATGTGTTTTAGATGCTTAAACCATGAATTGTCATATAAGCATACATTTAGAATTGTACGCTCAGCATATAGCTGAGCAGTGGAGATGTACTCCATTGCAGGTAAGAAGAAAGACAAGAAGAATCGTGAGGAGTGAGGCCGAGGAACGCCGGGGATTTCACACTTGTATATATTTTTGTTTTAAATCTTAAACTTGTGTGAGGATTGGTAATATGTTGTAATAGAACCTTAGATTAGTTCTATAGTATTGTAATCTTGTAAATGAACATCTGTAGTTATGTTTTAATACGTTAAAATCCGTTGTGGTTGTGTTTGTTGTCGATTTTGAGTAATAGGACTTGTAAATTTTCAACACAGGCTGCCCAGCAGGGGAGCAGTCGACTGGACCCAGGGTCAGTCGACTGGACCTCGTGGGATTGAGACACTGAAGGTATATTGCAAGAGAAGCAGTCGACTGACCCCTTGGACAGTCGACTGAACATTGATGATTTTGGCTACTGCTTCCTTTGATTGAAAAGCAGTCGACTGGTTTCCCCATAGCAGTCGACTGGACCCTTTTTGATAATGTTAAATTTGGTTCTGTATAACACAGTCGACGTAGCAGTCGACTGGACCCTAGTGCAGTCGACGGGGCAGTCGACTGATCCTCTGTTTTCAAAACTATTTTCTTTGAATGTGTTTTCAATGGCCAAAACTTTTTATAACTCTGATTTCAATAGATTTTACAAACACCGAAGGGAACGTTTCCTAAGTTTTAAACTACCAGGGTTGTTTTATAGAAGTTCTTTCCGCTGCGTATTATTAGATGATGTTTGGATGAGCCTTGGTGGCGTGCCACGTGTCCTATTTCCACGCGTAGTGGGATGGGTCGTGACATGCATGTACCATGTGTTGTGTAAGTGGTACACAAAAAAATGTAAAAAATTCAAACATCACAAGGTGCATGTGTTTAAAGTACAGTGTATCAAAAAATGTGTGCCAAACATTTCCCTTTACAAATTATATTGCATGATCTTTGGGATGTTTTGATCCTATCCTGTATCCATCAATAGTTATTTACTTATTTTAGTATCACAAATCAATAAAATGTCATTATCCAGACACATGTCAATCTTAATTTTTTAAAACAAATGATGTATCCAAATTAGCATTATATGTTGATACAGATGACCCTGTATTACCCTTGTGTTGAATATTTACTCGTGTCCAGGGGTGGTTCATGTTTGATTCTCAAATGCTTTGTCAGTTGAATCATGTGACATTGATCCTGATACCACATATTATTGCATGTGTACCACTCCTATAGCATATTTGGGATATTCTAAATTTGGAACCATCACATTGCTCAAATATCTGCAACCATTTTTTTGGGATACAATAGAACCAATTGACTACCCAAATAGCCCCGAACCCTTCTTTGTTGTCTCTAGTCTCCTCCTTGCATTTTGTTTTCTTTCAGAACTGGAATTTTCAAGGGATCATACGAATTGCTTTTCTTTTGTGGAAGAGGAGTAGATAATAGTAGGGCTTTCTGAAGAGTCAAATAGCATGTCAAAAAATGAATGTTATAAACTTCTTATCAAAGAATTAAGGAAATAATAGGGGGAAAAAATGGAACAACACTACAATACAAAAACTTAATACACTGGAGATTTTTTTTTTCTTCTTCTTCTTTCCATTAAGAAAAAAATTGACCTTTCTGCGAGGAGGTGAGATATATGGTGCATTTACTGCTCAAATGCATCGGTGATGCGAACAAAATATATAGCTATTCCACAACTACAAAAATATATATATATATATATATATTTCTATAACAGCCTTGGTCTGCAGCCCAGTTCAGCTCACCAAATCTTGCACCTCCGTAATAATTTTCCTCTTGTTTTCTCTCTCTCGCTTAATGTGATCTCTATCAGGAGGCTGGAGCGAGCACGGAGGGGTTGGCCAAGGGTAAGAAGCTGACCTTTCGAGGAATTCCCTTTGCTTTTCGTCAGCAAAACAAAGCAGGGATTCCAGACACACTTCTTGAGCAGAAGAAGGTCGTGTGGGCTTGAAGTCCAATAGCTTTGCATACTCAGATATGAGGTGATACATATAATCGTATATCCGATCCATATTCAAACTTTCCATGAAATCTTGTCCTCCTCTTCCCATTGACTCTGCCTGCTCAGATAAATTTAGACGATGGATATCTAGAGATTAAATAGTGACTTTTTCGATGATGCATAATTAGGAATGGACACGTAAGCCTTGACATGGGCTTATCGGATATTTTATAGCACCTGGATGACTGAAATGAGAAGGTTTCACTGTGTTTTTCAAAGTAATTTTTTCAATTTTCAATCCCAAAAGCCAGCTTATTTAATTGTACTCGTGCTGGTGTATAGCCACCGACCATTATCACTTATATAAGAGTAAATCTAATCATAACATGATCACTATAGCTTCTTCACTTAAAGCAGCACCCATAGATATACAAATGATATTGGTGTACGGTAAGGTAAAACAAAAATACCATAATTAATCACTTTTAGCTTTTAGTGCTCTCTGAAGCCCAAGTTAAACTCAGCTATGTAGCTCTGTGTTTTAAACCGTGATGTTGTATCAGTAATGCGAAAAAATACAAGTGAAACGAACAGCAAGATCAAACATGAGCCAAGGACAAGGAGAACCATACCTCAGCTGAATGCGTATTCCCCCAGTCGACCGCGTCTTTTATAGATCTGCATATGTTACCGGGAGAGACCGGCCAATAATTTTTCTTGGGAACAAGACCACGACTGAAGAAGTCTTCATATTGTGGGGTTATTACTAGAGAAAGAGAGCCACAAGACAGAATGTATTTTAAGCTTACGGACCAAGCATAACCCTCTGCATAGATCTTATACCTGCATGCATAAGCAATCAATTTTAAGATCATTTTCAATTTCAATGACAAGAGAATAACTTGATACTTCCATTGTACTATACTAGCACTGGCATTCAAACATTAATCACCAAAGGTAGCAGTTTTTGAGCCCCATAGAAGACACTCTTTATCTAAGTCATGCCACTAGATTAAGGAATTAATGTTATGGGTACATACACACAATTAATCGTCTGAGAAAAACATAGTAACGAATTTTCAAACCATGTGCAAGTCAGTCAATAAAGCAGCCACTAAATTCCCTCTTGAAAATTTGAGGCGATATTTAGAAACCATATATCACGTAAGCAGATCAGAATGAAGAACTATGCTTGAAAACATGCGGAACAAAGCAAAATCATAAATTCGAGAAAATGCATTTTTTATTCCTCCATTTTCCGGGAAGAAAAAAAAAAAGGTGAGCTCTAGGTTCACGTTCACTCAAATTTTGTTTTTCTGTTTTTGAACCAATTGGGGTCCAAGACAACTCCCATAACCATGGTGATGACGTTGTTAGTACGTAACGTCACACTCAAAAAAAAGTACGTACCTATGATTACACTGGTTAGAAAGTTTGGACTGCTCAAAACCACTTCTTGCTTCTTCTTGCCAATCCTGTAGCTCATAGTAACAAAGGGAACTCAGTTCATCAAACTTGTGTAGTTTAAAATTAATAAAATCCGCAGTTTTAAAAAGAGGTTGCAAATGATAATTAAATCTAATTTCACGACCTGGCGCATAATTTGTGCTCTCCAGTCCCTAGAGTGATTACAATGCAGTAACTCTGTGCGGACAGGGGAATCAACATCTGGGTTTCCTTTCCAGTATGCAATGGGCCACTTCCTTCGCCAACTTCTAGATTGCGAACCTTGTTTGATGCTTCTAAATTCCTCATCCCAGGGTCCTACATTAATCTCCGGCCTATAAGAGAATTACAGGCACATTAATGTATAAGTTCTTGCCAATTAACCAAGGTGAATCCATTGCTTGTAGGTGCATGTATGTGTATATAATACTGCATTATATCACAAATTGATAAGTTAAAAGGACAAACCCAGTGCATGAGGCTCCCGCCACTGCAAGTCTGGGGAGGATTAGGTATACGCAGCCTACCACAGCAAGCTGAGAAGCTTGAATATCAACATGTAGTTAAGACGCTATTATGAATATCATTGAATGAACATGTAAAAGGATTGAATTACTTGCATGAAAGCTTCCATTACAGAATTAAAGGAAACAAAAAGAAATTAAATGTTACCCTATTCTAGAGTATGATGCAAACTTCTAATATCATGCTACACCAAATCATTTAATATACTCGTGTAGTTATGACATACAGGCATTATAGGTTTTTCTTTGATAAGAATAATATTTGGTTCTACTTGATAATAAGACCATTAGTTTCCATTCAAAGAAAGAAAGAAAAAAGGCGAGAGATCTAAGACTCTGCTATCCTTACAAATGTGTGCAAAGCAACAACTTGAGTTTTTGGATTCTAAAATTAACCATTGGCAATTCCCTTTAGTTACTTTGTGCCTTAGGCTAATCCATAGTGGTTTTTGCCATACAAAATTAACCCTAGTAAAGATCTCTCTGCTTCCCTGCACCACAAGCTACGCCTAAAAAGTTGTAGCCATTAAAGAAAAAAAAAAAGTGACAACTTCATTTTTTGGTTAATGGCCCCTTTGAAACCATTATCGCTTTCTTCTCTCGCTAGGAACTCTGAGAAACAAAACCTAAAGTTCGCCTTTCCAATTTTATTTGTGAAACCAAACATTCTAGGCGTATTATTGAAATAAAAAAAATAATTAAAAAGAAGAAGAAGAAGAAGAGTGAAGATCGGAATTACCCTCATACACTATCTAATCTTTGGGTGACATTTTCAATGACACTATAGGTATTATAGTTCTCATTGAATCCGATTAGTTTCCTGTAAGTAACTTCTTTCCCCTTACTTGAATGCTTGTAGAGTAATGCTGCATCAAAATTGCGAGCACACAGCATGATATTCATATACGCTACAGAATTTTTATAAACGATCATGTGACAGTGGCCCATTTACTATCAAAATCATCTTGAAGGGTCGCTAATTGTTTCAAACTGATGGGTGTTAAATGGGACAGCATAATTTCTCTATATGACAACGTTCTAAATTGAAGGCTGGATTAAATAAGAACATAGACTATGAAAGCACACAAAATACCATATCCATATGCGAACAGCATCAATTACGCTGACAAGGTCGCATCAATTCCATGATGACGAACAATCTTAATGCAAAAATCCAACAAACTTGGAGTCAATACCAACTTAAATTCAATTCATAGAGCTTAATGCCAGGAGAATGGTTTCAAGTTCTTACCATCCCCAGAAAGACCAATCAGGAAATGGAATGTCAAAGTGATCCGGGGTGGTGCAATACCGGAACAGAGGCAAAGGCATCGAATCATGCTCCGTCCGATTAATACTAGGCTTATCCATACATTCAAACATCAAATCTACATCTGGTACCATCCCAGGGTACCTCCTGAGAAGCTGCAAAAAGCCCCAAACCGTAAACATCGCTCGACTCTGCACACAAGCATAGTAATAATCCACATACAATTTCCCCCCAATAATCAAAACCCGAAACGCAGCGAATTTCTGAGATTCCATCAAGCGATTCAACGAAATTCGAGACCGAGCCCAAGGCTCGAGGTCGTGGTGTATCCATCTGAAGAACTTTGGGCACTCCCCGACTTGATCGTGAGTCGATAGGGAATGGTTCTGTTGGGGTGATACATCGTCATCATTTCTGGTGTGGCGACACGTGAGGTACGAGCATTGGATGATTCTGGAAGCTCTGGTGTACCGCGTTTCTTGGTTGAAGGTCTTGGGAGGGAACAAATGCCATGGCGTGGGGTCCAAGTTGTGACCAGCTATGGTTTTGGTTTGAGAGACGAAGTTGTCCACCTGTTCGATCAAATGCCACAATGAAGAGTATGTACACAAACGTTAGAACCTTTCAGATTACATGCATATATAGGAATATGATATAGATATTATCTATATGTATAAACGTATATGTGGAGAGAGAGAGAGAGAGACCTCGAAGAGGAGGAGGGCGGCGAGGGAGAGGAAAGAGAAGAGGAGGACAAAGCGAGGGACGAAGAAAGTGGAGTGAGACTTCGAAGGCAGACCCATACCCATTGTTGTCGCTGTATGGAAGGTGATGGGGGTGTGCCCCCTGCATTAGCACTATGTCTGTCGCCGACCATCTCTCTCTCTAACTCTGTGGGCCCACATATCCTCATATGGCACCACGTGGAAATCGATTACTGGATTGCGTTTACTACGGGATCGAAGAATTGTCCGTAGATGAATTGGCGTCCTCGAGTGATTGATGGACCCTGTTGGTGACTGAAATGTTGGTTACTACCGTTAGCCAATAATAATTCACTATTTGTCTATTTCTCACTATTTTAAGGGAAAAACATCTCCACATAAATCATAGTAACGTAGTGTACCCGTTGTAACCAATATTTACGGATTTAAAAAATCAATTCAGGGGTTGGATACTGAGTTTGCCCCCCAAAAAAAAAAATAATAATAATAACTATAAAAATTGGGGCCTATTTAAATATTTTGTATATGTTTTAGACCTAATATGACAAATTTATAATATCTGGGGGGACTTGTTGACCTATTTGTGTATATTTTGAACATAATATGATAAATTTATAATGTCAAGGGAGACTATTGGACCTATTTATACATATTTTAGACTTAATATGGGCGACCGAATGAAGTGAGTGACCGATGCAGGTAGTTTCTGTGTAGACAATTTTCCCTAGGAGAGAATAGGGGGGGTGTGGGAGTTTAACAAGCCCTCGCGAACGAGTATGTACAATAAAAGCTTGACTCATTTAATAACTAAGTAAAGTTCAAGTCTATATTTCAGGCCTGTTTTATAAATGAGTCAAGCTCAAAACACACAAGAGCTCGTGAATACGTTTGAATAAGGTTTGCTAGTAGGCTCGTGAATAAACTTGATAAAAGGGCTTGAATTTCAAGCTCGCTTAATAAACAAATTCAGCTCAGACATACATGAACTCGACTTGTTTAATAAACAAGCTAAGCTAAGATTTCAGGCTCGTTTAATAAACAAGACACACACGCTCAAAACATACATGAGCTCTGGACTCGGATACACGCTTAGTACTACCATAACAATTAACTGGACATCATCTTACTGCGACATCATTCTACTCGTTATTTTTTCACAAGATTTAGTGGATAGAATGGGGCGGATCGAAGGTTCAAAGCTGAAAGTTCTTGCAGATTTCTCAAATTTGGATGAAAAGTTCAAAGCTGGGAATTCTTGGAGATGTCCCAGCATTATTCAAAATTTTAATTGGATAAATTGCCATGGCCAAACTTGGTTCCACTCCAACTTTCGGCCTGTTAGTACATTTGTTGCTTGCATTTACAGGATATACAAAAGCTGAAGGTGGTTTGTTAGGTGCTTCTTTGGAGTTTGATTTGCTCATCATCTCCATCATTGTTTATTCTTTTTTTTTTGGGTGGGGGTACAAATCTGCATCATTATTAGTGCTGTCACAATCAACACTTTTCTACATTATCACAAAGATGACCTTTATGTGAGATCTTCTATGATACGACCATAGTGGTATTGGCTGTATGTTCTATAATACAACCAATACCACTATTGCCATATCAGAGAATTTTCCCCTTTAAAAACTTGCAAAGAGACATTTTGTCCAAGTAAATCGTTTGTACACACCAAGGGCCTTGTAGCCCAGTGGTACCCAGCCCTCTCACTCCTCTTGGAGTGGGCGGGTTCGATTCCTCTCGGAGTCATTCCTTCGGGGAGTTTGCCCTGTGGGGCTTGTTAGGTTGTGGGTCTGTGACCCCGCTTGTGTGTGTGCGTGGCGCCTGTGGATGCTTTGCCAAAAAAAAAAAAATCCATTGTACACATTTTCGATGCATATATTACAACTGAACAATCAAAGCAAGTAACAATACATGTAGGCAACCCAAACAAGGAAAAACAATGGGAACCAGCACAAAATTTATGGCAAGGTATATGAAATTGATGTCCTATTGACATGACCACACATCCTCAGCTTCAGGAGTGTGACGAAATTTCCAACAGCAGACACTTCAAGAGTTGCCCAACCTAGGATTGACAACAGAATTTGCATGGGCCCCTCAAACTGTAAATATCTTCCTCACCTTCTTCATCGTCCTTCGACAAATGGGACAAGTACCATCCTCTTCCACAATCCTACATAGTTCAAAAACATCGAGACATTACAAATCAAAAGTCACAGCTTCTTTAAAATGGATGGTCGCAATATAACAACATTTAGGCTTTGTTTAGTTCTTGGATTTAGTGAGGGAAAAGAAAGGAAAACGCTTCCCGTTGTTTGGTTGATAAGGAAAACGATGCGGAAAATGGTAAAGAAAAGAGAATAAGTTGAGAAATAGATTAAACAATTTGAATGTTTTGAGTTATTTTCCTTCTTTTATTCATCTTTTACAATTATATTCTAGATATTTTTAATTTTTAAGGTTATTTAAGCATCAAGCATAACACAGGGGAAACACGAGGGAACTAGTTTTTCTTCTTCTTTTCCCTTGCCTTTTCTTTTCCCTCACGAAATCCATGAACCAAACAGAGCCTTAGGCTCCGCATGGTTCATGTATTTAGAGAAGGAGAAGAAAAGGGAAAGGAAAACAAGAAGGAAACTATTTCCCTAGTGATTCCTTTATTGATTTTCTCCATGCTTTAATAACATTTAGAAATCAAAAATCTCCAAATTTGATAAAACTCAATACAAGAGGCAGGCGAGTGACTCACAAAATTTAAAATTTTTAGCTTTATTTTCATGATATTTCTTTTCCTTCCAATTTTGTCTCTGTTTTTCAAGCTTCCTTATTGAACAAACAGAGAAAAGTACTTCCTCAGTGTGTTCTTTTCTTTTCCCTCACTACATCCATGCACAAAACAGAGCCCCAAGGGGAAAAATAAACACGAAGAAAAGAGAACACTTTGAAAATCAATTTGGATTTGTGAATTAACTCGGTGTTTGCCAACTTGTGAACATAGTAATCCATTGGAGACTAAGAGTAAAGTATACAAACCTTGTTGCACATGTAAAACAGGCAGCGCAGTGTCCGCATGGAATAAAAAAGCAGTCCCTTGGGGCATCAAAGCATATACTGCACTGACGATGGGAATTGCTATTGCTTTCCCCCTCCTTTAGTGGCTTTCCATCGAGAGAAGCAACTGCCAGGCGATCATTCAGTTCCTCCTCATCATGAGAGGTAGAATCCCAAGACGAATCCCAGCTTGAGAGATCATCATCTTTGGGCGAAAGCAGGGGAACGCTTTCAGATCCCATGTCCCCTGCTTGAAAGCCTGTGCTACCTCCATTATTTATTTGGAACTTACACATTCTGTAGGTCAACACTATAAGTAGAGTCAATGCACCTACAAACAGGAACAGTGTAAAATGTAAGAACAGGAGTTGATTTTTTATATGGTTTCTTATATTTTACGTGGAGATGCCATGAGAAGTAATATCAAGCAAAAAGATATCTACCTGATCCAACAAAGTATGTAATCCATTGCGGTCCATAAGATAGTCTAACATACCAGTCATCATATGGTACACCCTGAGAGAAGCAAAAAAAAAGTTCAGATTCACATATCAAAATGCAGTACTCTCTCAATCAAAGGAACAGATCAATCAATCTAAAAACAGCAAAGTCTTGGCACAGAACTATAGGAATTGGAACTGAACACTAGATAAGAATTTCTAAAGAAAACTTCAACAAAACCACAAACGAGTTTGGGCCTTGATATCATATTCATGCACAGAGGTGACAGGAAAGAAAAATTGCTAGCACTCATCTTCCCGCCAGAATCTAGAGTTCCTTCCTGTGGTTTCATACAACAAACACATTGATTTAGGAGAACTCTAGGAAATTAGGAATAAAGCTGCTTACAAAGTGAGCTAAGTTGTGGAAATGTTGTGGTAGGGAGTTTAAAAAGGTAGATGAAGAACTTCGCTTTAGATGGTATGAGGTTGAAATTGGCCTAATTTTAAATCTATTGCTTTCTGGATTTTCAAAAGAGTATGCTGGAGGTTTTGGATAGCAGGTACTTTGAGGCTCTAAATCACTGGCCAAGGGTGAAGAAAGGGGTAATTGATTGGGGTTTGGTATGTTAACACTTCGGGGTTGAAAAGGGCTATAAAAAATAATGCCAGAGCAAATAACAAACAAGGGATAACAAAAAAATCCAAGATTCTCATTAAGATAGTAGAATATCTAGAAACCAAAATGATAATCAATATCTACGAACCCTGATTAAAAAAAAATGATTTATTTCAAGGGCAACTCTTTCAGCAAGAACTGAATGTCAGCACCATGCAACCTTTTACCTGTTGTGGACCTGGAGAGGTTAGGACAGCAGCATTTTTCCTCAGAAGAAAAAGCTTCACACTACAAGACCGGTGACTGAGGGAGCATTTGTAATGTGCGTGGGATGTGTTGTAGAAAAAACCCTTTATTGTGAAATTTAGTTGAACCTAGTGAAAACAGAAATGAGCGAAGAAAGTCAAACTCAGCCACCAGCATATAAATAGAACAGAAAATAAAGGATGCAAACTAGCTATATATCAATGCTTAACGAAAGAAGAGTGGGCATCACAATCTGACCAACCTACCTGTGACTGACGCATATCAACCCCTCATAGAAGGACACCTCATGAAGACCCCAATGGATAAGAATAGAACAATAGCCATACATTGGGGCGCCCATGTATCCCACGATAAAAAGCCTACTCCCACTTCGCCACAATGCTTCATCACAGCTCACTCAAATTACCTTTGGTACTTAGCTCAGATAGACCTCGATTGGGGCAGGTCTTGGTGCAGTACTACTGTACCACGACATGGTCACTCTAGACTATGCCGCGGTAAAGTCTATCTTTATTTTATCGGAAACTCTCAGGTCTTGGTTAGCTTAAGAGCAGAGCTCGCTTAAGAAGGTTGCTGTAAATGTGTGGAATCACAATATATTGAATGAATAAAAAGAAGATTACAAGAGCCTATATATATAGGCTTCCAACACCTAGACTAAATCACTAACTAAGCGATGTGGGACAACACATATACAGTAATACACACTATTAACACTCCCCCTCAAGCTGGAGCATACATGTCATATGCACCAAGCTTGTTACAAATATATTTCACTCGAATCCCTCCTAATGCTTTAGTAAATAAATCGGCTAACTGATCGGCAGACTTCACATGCACTGTATGAATAACATTTTCCAAAAGCTTCTCTCGAACAAAGTGACAATCGACTTCAATGTGCTTTGTCCTTTCATGAAAAACGGGATTAGAAGCAATATGAACTGCAGCTTGATTATCACAAAATAAACTCATTGGAGTAGTTTGAGTAAACCCAAGTTCCTCTAATAAATGCTTCATCCATACTAGCTCACAAGTAGTGTGGGCCATTGCTCTGTACTCCGATTCTGCGCTAGACCGAGCTACCACGGTTTGTTTCTTGCTTTTCCATGAAACAAGGTTGCCCCCAACGATAACACAATAGCCAGTAGTGGATCTCCTATCACCAGGAGAACCTGCCCAATCTGCATCAGTGTAACCTTCAACTCGTATGTGACCATGGTCTTTGTATAACAAACCACGTCCTGGAGCACCTTTGAGATATCTCAAAATGTGCATCACTGCATCCCAATGGGTTGTTCGAGGACAATCCATAAACTGGCTAATCACACTCACAGCGAATGCAATATCAGGTCTAGTTACTGTTAGATAATTAAGCTTCCCTACTAGACGTCTGTACTGTCCTGGGTCATCAATGAGCTCTCCCTGATCTGGTAACAACTTAATATTAGGATCCATAAGAGAATCCAAGGGCTTGGATCCTAACATGCCTATTTCAGAGAGGAGATCAAGAACATACTTTCTTTGAGAGAGACAAATCCCTTCACTAGATCTAGCCACTTCAATGCCCAGAAAGTATCTAAGTTGTCCCAAGTCTTTAGTTTGGAACTGCTTTTGCAAGAAGTGCTTCAACTCCTGAATTCCCTTGGAATCATCTCCAGTTATAACAATATCATCAACATAAACAAGAAGTAGGATTTTACCTGCCGAAGAGTGCTTATAAAAGACAGAATGATCAACACCACACCGCTGGAGACCAAATTGTGCAACGACTTCACTAAATCTTCCAAACCAAGCACGAGGGGACTGTTTCAGACCATATAGGGACTTCTTCAACTGACAAGTCATACTAGACTCCCCCTGAGCAACAAACCCAGGCGGTTGCTCCATATAAACCTCCTCCAAAAGAGTGCCATTGAGAAATGCATTTTTGACATCTAACTGATGTAACGGCCAGTGATAAGTAGCAACAAGAGAGATAAAGAGACGAACGGAAGCAATCTTGGCAACCGGAGAGAACGTCTCAGAATAATCAAGACCATAAACCTGAGTATAGCCCTTAGCAACAAGACGTGCTTTCAATCGATCAAGGGTTACCATCAGGATGCATTTTAACAGTAAAAATCCGACGACACCCAACCACAGATTTCCCAGAAGGAAGAGGTACCAATTCCCAAGTACCAGTTTCTGTCAAGGCAAGCATCTCATCCTCCATAGCTTGTTTCCAACCGGAATGGGAAAGTGCCTCTGCTGTAGACTTAGGAATAGAGAAAGTAGACAAAGACGCAACAAACGAAGAGAAAGTAGGAGACAAATGATCATAAGAGACAAAATTTGAAATAGGATGAGAAGTACAAGTACGCTTACCCTTCCGGAGAGCAATCGGAAGGTCTGAGTCTGACGGAGGCGGATCTGAAGACACAGAGGCCACAGGCGCTGTAGCTGAATCCAAAATAGTCTCAACATGCTGATGACGGCGGGTGTATGTCTGGAGGTCAGGACGGTCCAGCCCAGCTTTGGGAGGTAGGGAGAGGGGAAGGGGAAGGGGAACCATAAAGTCAGGATCAGTAATAGAGTGAGACTCAGAGTAATATGGAGTAGATTCAAAGAAGGTAACATCAGCAGAAACAAAGAAGCGACGCAAGGAAGGACTATAACAACGATAACCCTTCTTTGTTCTGGAGTACCCCAAGAAAACACACTTGATAGCACGGGGATCCAATTTATCGGTACCTGGAGTAAGTTTATGCACAAAACAGACACACCCGAACACATGTGGAGCAACAGGGAAAGGTGGGGTAGTAGGAAACAAAGTGGCATGGGGTGTGCCCCCATTAAGGATGGAAGACGGCATACGATTAATTAAATGGCAAGCAGTAAGAACTGCATCTCCCCAGAAATTCTTGGGGACCCTCATCTCAAACAACAATGTACGGGTGACTTCTAATAAGTGACGGTTTTTTCTTTCGGCAACCCCATTTTATTGAGGGGTATGAACACACGAGGATTGATGAAGCATGCCATATTGTGCCATATATGTGGTGAAAGGATGGGAAAAATATTCTTGTGCATTGTCACTACGGAGAATTTTAATAAGAACATTAAACTGAGTCTTTATTTCATTACAGAATGTAGAAAAAATAGAAAATAACTCAGAACGATTTTTCATTAAATAAAGCCACGTAGTTCGGGAAAAATCATCAACAAAACTAACAAAATACCGATATCCCTTAACAGAGGTAATACGGTGTGGACCCCAAACATCGGAATGCACTAATTGAAATGGACTAGTCACACGTTTATTAACTCGGGGAGCAAATTGGACACGGTGATGCTTCCCCAATTGACAGGACTCACACTCTAAAGTAGATAAATTACTTAAACTAGGTACTAAAAGCTTCAGATTGGCCAAGGAAGGATGACCAAGACGGCAGTGGATCTGGTGAGGAGACACAGTGGCAGGACACGCTGTTGGAGTAGAAGAAGTAGGCAATTCATCAAAGTAGTAAAGACCTTCGGATTCATGCCCGACGCCAATCGTCCTCCGAGTCGTCAAATCCTGAATAAGAACAGAATCAGGGAAAAAGGAAACACAAGCATTAAGATCTTTAGTCAACTTCGCAACAGATATCAAATTAAAGGGTGAACGAGAAATAAAAAGAACAGATGATAAGGATAAAGACAGGGATAATTGGACAGCCTCTATGCCTTCAACGGGCATAGAAGAGCCATCTGCCAAAGTAACGGGAGGTAAAGATGAGGACGGTTCAAGAGACGAAAAAAGGGTGGATATACCTGTGAGATGATCGGTGGCAGCAGAGTCAATTACCCAAGGACGAGTACGGGAAGTAAGACAAGCGGTAGAGGTACCTTTCTGAGCAAGCGAGGTACTAGGAGCAGAAGCATGCTGAGAGGCCTGGAACTGAAGGAATTGAGAGTACTCTTCACCAGAGATGGAAAGCGGATCACCCGCAGCAGGAGCATGAGAAGATGGTGCAATGAGGACGACCACCACGACCACGGCCCCCATATCCACCACGATTACCACCACAGTAACCACCACGACCACGACGGGGATTACCATCACCCCGACCAGTAGTGGAGGGCGGAGCCTGAGTAACTAAGGCAGAATGATCAGTAACAGAGGAAGTAGAACCCTGATCACGAGACGTACTCCGGAGAACACGCTGGTAAGTCTCAGCAAGAGAAGGCAGAGAGGCACCCCCTAGAATCTGGGATCGAACAGGCTCAAAATCAGGTTTTAAACCAGCAAGAAACTTCATTACGGCCATTTGCTCCCGATGTTCGTGCTGTTTTTTTGCATCAGTAGTAATGGGCATAACACCGTTCAATTCTTCAACTAACCGTTTGAAGGAGGCAAAATACTCAGTAACTGAGAGATCACTTTGCTGCAATTGAAAATACTGAGAGGAGAGATCATACATCCGAGTGAGATCGCTGGAGAATAAAAGATGTGCATAATCTCAAATATCCTTACAGGTGCCCAAGTGACCACACATATCCGCAATATGTGGTTCCATACAGTTCCAAAGGAGGGCAACGATTTGGGCATCCATTTGTTTCCATGTCTTGATGGCCTTGTCATCGGTGGTGGGAGAAGACTCGGTAAGGTAATCATCAAACCCCAAGCCAGTGAGAGCAATATTGACAGCCCGGGACCATTGGAGGAAATTAGATCCATTCAACTTCCTAGTGGTGAGTTGAGGAAGAGCTTTGGACTCCATGGAGATTGAAAGAAACCAAATGGAAGTGCAAAGAAGCCAAAAAACGTAACACAGAAGCAGATCGGAGCCCAAAAACCTTGAAAAAAGAAGCCAAAAGTCTGCCGGAGGGTCGCCGGAGCTGCTGGAGGGTCGCCGGAGTCAAGCGAGGGTCGCCGGAGGGTGGGCTGAAGGGATGATGCGGCGGCTGCTTATTTGACTTTTAGGGTTAGGGTTTTGACTGTAGGGGCTGCGGTTGAGTGAGAAAGAAGCTCTCGAATTTCTTACGGAAATCCGGCAATGATAATGAACTCTCGAATCCTAACTAAGGATCGGCAAGATGAGCAAACCCAAGAACGATTGCTTTGATACCATGTAAATGTGTGGAATCACAATATATTGAATGAATAAAAAGAAGATTACAAGAGCCTATATATAGGCTTCCAACACCTAGACTAAATCACTAACTAAGCGATGTGGGACAACACATATACAGTAATACACACTATTAACAGTTGCGACGGTCTCTTCCGCGATACACTTCCTAAGCCTTTCTAAAGGTCAGTGAGACTATCTGAAATAACTCTCAACTATACCGCGAGGACTAGGGGTGTGTTTCGGCCGGAACGGATCGGAAACACCCCTTTCGGAAAAAAAAAAAAAATTCCGAAATTTTCGGAAGCCAAAAATGCATTCCAAATTCCGTTCCGAAATTTCGAAAATTCCAAAATTATTTCCAATTCCGAAATTTCGGAAATTTCGGAATTTTCGGAATTTCATCAGATTCGGAATTTTTCGGAATATTCGGAATATTTTCGGAATTTTTCGGAATATTCGGAATTCAAGCTTAATGGGATTTCACTTGAGACTTGTAGGCCTTTTATAGAAACACTCACATCCCATTTTTTGTGTTTTTTCGATGTGGGATGAACACAATTTTCGGAATATTTTCGGAAAAGTTTCGGAAAATGCAATTTTGGAATATGTTCAGAAATTTTTCGGAATTTTTCGGAATATATTCGGAAAAGTTTTGGAAAATACAATTTCGGAATATTTTCGGAATTTTCGGAATTCTGAAAAGTACAATTCCGATTCCGATTCCGATCCAATTTTTTTTCGGAATTCGGAAATTCGGAATGCATATTTAGTTGCCAAAATCGAAATTTTTCGGATCGGAATCGGAATTTCCGTTCCAAATGACACCCCTACGCGAGGACATTCCTTATGTTGTCTCCGGACGACATGTGGCATCTGGGTACGCCTCAAAAGGAACGAGCCACGTTAGCAGCGCTCATTCCTTGGCACGTGTCCCAATTGCTATAAATAGGAACAAGTACCCTCAGGTGTGACATAGGAGATTCGGATCACTCAGAGAGAATTTCGGACATTCCCTTGGGATCTGTTCATTTATGATCATTGTGAATATTCCTTCACACATACTCGCTTGATCATTAATTGCATAGGTTTCTCTCGGAACACCCCCTACTCATTGTCCTTTAGTTTGTCTCTCTTTACCTCTCTTCCACTTTCCCTTAAGACTTCCTCTCCACTATTGATTCATAGATTACTACTCTCTTATGAACTCTTTTATCTCATCCTACCCCACCATTCAGAAAATCACTACCTACAAAGAGAAATGTTGAGATTGTTTGTCCCACATCAGGGACTTTATAACCTTGCTACTCAATATATAAGTTCAAGGGGCCACTCCACCCATAGCCAATTGGTTTTGGGTTCGATGCTCCAATTCAACATAGTATCAGAGCAGGTAATTGTTGGGCCAATTTGTCCACGTGTGCTCCACGTCACCCTATCTCAGTAATCCACGTGTTTGGCTCTCAGTCATGCCACACGTGCGGAGTCTTGCTGAGATTGTCTGTCGCACATCAGGGACTTATAATCTAGCTACTCAATATATATAAGTTCAAGGGGCTACTCTACCCATTGCCAATTGGTTTTGGGTTGGATGCTCCAATAAAACCAATTGGCAATGAGTGGAGTAGCCCCCTGAACTTATATATATTGAGTAGCTAGATTATGAGTCCCGGATGTGGGACAGACAATCTCAACAAGAAACAACTGTATATAAATATATTTGAACAAGATGTTACTAGGGTAAATTGATATGGCACGGTAAAAATGTGTGTTCCGAAAAAAGGAAAAAAAAATTTGCAAATTGGCCTAAATAATTTGTTAGCTACTAGCTGCCAAACCAACTTTGCCACTCATCAATGTGAACCACATATAAATAGAAGGTTGTCTTTGCAACCATCACACCTATAGTTAAATAAATACCGGGAAATTTAAGTTTTAACACTGAAATAATTAAGATTGATGAATGGTTTGTTCGAAGCCAATCAGAATGGATAATACAAGCTCCTAAAAATAAATAAAAAAACTTTACCATTGTATTGTACACAAGTAACACAACATATCAAATGCTACAATATGCCTTGCAATTATAAAGCTTTTAATTATTACTAGTCTGTCATTATAACACTCGCATTCGTGTTATTGCATTTGTATCATATTGTCATTCATGATAATGTGATGTGTTGTGCATCTTGGCGCATGTTGGGTGAGTTTTGACTCACGAGTTGATTTGGGTGTCTGTATTAGAGAACCCTCTGAGACTGTAGTGATTGAGTGTTGTGATGTTTTGACGTCCCTCCGAGTATGAGATGGTTATTGTGGAGCACTTTAAATGTTTATCTGAAAATAAATGTTTACCTGTGTATTTCAATATCTGTATTATTTTCTGGCTTAGAATATATTTCTGTTGTTAGTTTTAGTATCCTGGTGAGAACGAATTAACACGCTATTAATTTGGTAGGCTAATTAGCAACTTCGGAAACGTCATGTAGAAATTCGCGTTTTAGCGACCAAACGAAACTTAGTCGAAAACTTTTATAATTTTGAGTTTTCGCTCGTAAAGCTATGAATAAGCTGTATAGAAAGTTTCAGAGACTGATTAGGAGTTTTGAAAACTCGTGGGGAGGTAAACGTAATTCCCGAGAGTTTTGCCTATATATAGATAGAGATGGTTGAGATATTTTCATAAGTTCTTAACCTAAAATTCCAAAAGGGGGCTAGAGGGAGATTTTGGAGCTTAGAGCTTTGCGACGCCAAACGACGACCTTCCGTCAGTCTGTTTTCTCCCAGATTTCATATTCGAGCTCCTCGAGGTAAGAGCTTCGTTTTGATATACGTTAGGGCTTGTTTGGCCAAGTTTTCCGAAAAATTGTTTCCTAGAATTTTTCATAAAAGTTGATAAATGGAATTTTGATTCATAGGAATTGTACTAGACGGACTTCTGCACGTTCTTTGTACACGGGTTTTCTTTGAATCGAAGTTTAAGAGCGTAAATCGGAGGTGAGTGATTCAACTATGTTTTTGGAATGATTTCTTGACATGTATTCATGTTTTGTGTGAATAGCATGTATTAATTCTTAGAGATATATTGTGTAGTTCATATTGGGCATTTATATTGATAAGTAGGCTCAATAGCACGGTGATATGTTTTGATTACCGCGAGTATGGTGATATGTATTTGAGCATGTTAAGTTGCTTATTTGGGTCAGAAGGAGCACGTGGTCACCGTGCCATTTTGTGGAGCCGATATAGGCATTAAGGTCGCACGATTGAAGAGAAGAATCGTGGGTCTTACCCTTTCGCATGGACTTATTGGCGAGGAGTCGCGGATTGGGAGTATGGACGAGCACGTGAGTCTCCGGCGACTAGTATGAATTGTAGAGATGTGAATGCGGACATGTTTATCATTCATGTGCATATGTTGATTTATTCACTAAGCTTTACCTTAAACAAATCGAATATATGTGGTTATTCAAATAACCATTTCAGGTGTTAATGCTGGCGAGGAATCGGAGAAGTGAGTACGTGGGTTGGGAGTTCTTTGAGAAGGCAACTTGAATGTTAACTTTGTAGTTTTGGGACAATAGGATGTTGTAATAAGAATTTTTATCGTTTTAACTTATGTTTAACTTCGTATGATAGAATGAATTTTAAACCGTTGTAATAGTTAGTGACATGTTGTAATCCTGCTTTAGAAATGTTTTAATACAGCTAGGATTACTTTGGATTGAGTTTGGTTTGAGTGGTTGATCCTTGGTGAAAGTTAGGAAGCTTTTAAAACTTGAAATTCTGCAGATTGGGCTGCTGCCAGGGAAGCAGTCGACGGGGCAGTCGACGGGGCAGTGCAGTGTAGCTACTGCTTCTTAATATAGTAAAAGCAGTCGACGGCCAGTCGACGGGGCAGTGCAGTGTAGCTACTGCTTCTTATTATGGCAAAAGCAGTCGACTGGGCCATGCCTCAGTCGACTGGACCTCTGAAGGTTAATGTGTTCATTTTGTTTCTGCTTGCTTCAGTCGACTGAGGTCCCGACCCAGTCGACTGAACCTCTGGTTTTAAAATGTGTTTTGTTTTTTCCGCTGTGTGTGTTCTTCAAACAAATCTTTTGGGAACGTTAATGAATTGGTTTAGCCTCGGTGGCGTGCCACGGGCTTCGGTTCCGCTATTGTGGGACCGGGCTGTGACAGTCATTGATTAAACCACCATATAGCAAAAGAGTGAGTTACCTAACACACAAAGAAAGCAAAAAATATTTTTTTGCTCTTGACACCGTGATAAGCTGAACGGGCTGTGGTATACCAAATTAGCAATTAAATCAAATCTGTCCTTTCCTAATTCAAGTTTCTATCTATCTATATTTGGTTATGTAAACACAGCTGTTTTCTGTTCATTCTATATGCTGAAATTGAGTTTTAAAAAGTGGTACATATTTCAATATTTTGAAGACCAAAGAGTTTTTCAAGAATTTCATATTCAGTCGGTGAAGCCATATGACCGATACTGCTGGAATATATAATTGTCGTTTTGGCAAAGAGAAAAGAAAACACATGTTATTATCTCAAAACCTCATGGCTACAGTTGACCGATTAGTACATTAATTCACCACCTTACCATGGCAATTCTATATTTCACTTAGTAGCTATGTCACCCAGACTCAGGGTACGGGTCTCGGGTCGGACATTTATCCAAGTGTCGGGTTCGCCTAGTTTTCAAAGATGTTACACTATTTTGAAGGGAGAGAGGAGTGCCATTATCCGGGTGTTGGGTCGGACACGGGTACTCCAGACATTATGAAGGCTCCGGGTATCATAGCTTAGCAGTGTGGACAAAACTTAGAGTTTACTAGGCACTCCAGTTTGCTAAACGGAAATCTTACTGGACTTGTGAGTTGAGCAAGATGCATCAAAATGGACATACTGAAACCACTACTTATCTTAACAAGGGAAAAAGAAGAACATGCAAAATGTTGCGAGGGACAATCCCAGATCTAAAAGCAACAAACAATTCCAAATATTTGTGCTCAGAACAAAATCAGTCAATCTTCATTTTTCTTTCTTTTTTTCTTTTTTCTTTCTCTTCTTCTTCTTCTTTTTTCTTTTTTTGGGAGGGTTGGGTGGGGGGAGCGGAAATAACAAGTTTATGGTATGAGTATAGATAAACGGATTCCATGTCAACATGTGAAATCTAACTGCAAAGAACCACCGTGGAAAGGATTTTTTGGTACAAAATCTCCGAAAAGATATCAAGATTAGCACAAGAAGCATCCTTCATAAGAATTCACCCTAGTCTCTCCCTTTGAAAGACTTTTACAAGCTCAAGATAGCACCATACACAATTTCGTCAACATAATAGGAGAGATACACTATTTTCATGCTTACCTCAACCTTCTCAAAGTTCAAGTTACCCACTGCAATGTAGTACGTAGTAGACGTTAAAATTTCCTGGTGAATTCTACCAGTTCCTGTGAAAGGAAACATATACATTAGAAACCGAGTGCACGCCAACTTTTGTGGTACCAATACTAAACTAATAATTCCCTTTTTTTCTTGTTAATCAAAGGATTCCCCATATTACCATGGATAACGCTCCAAGACAAAGTATTATTAGGATTCGATGGGTCGTCTATCCAGTCAACAAGATTGTTTCTACCTGCAAGATTGGGATAAATCAGAGTGCAAAAAAAAAAAAAAAAATTACTGAAAGCACCTCAGAAATATGAAGTCAAAATTAATCCACTATGTTTACATCTTGGACCTACGATGACACAAACAAATTAAAAACAGAACCATTAACCACATAGTATTAGTGAGCATGAAGTAGATGAGGTTTAAATTGCCAGAAGTAGTATGAAGAAAATCCCAAAGCAATTGAGTTAATTTTCAAAGACTACATGTAATTTATTTTTATTTTTTATTTTTGCTTAGAGACTACATGTAGTAGTAGTAAGACAAACTTGAACAAGGAGATGTCCAATTACCATACAACCAACTGATAAGCTATGATTATTTTCATGTCATACTCGTATGCCAATTACAGTGTCCTATTTTTTTTGCCTTGATATAATCAGATAGCATACCAAGTGGGAATACTCCAGAATTTGTTTGACGAACTTAAAAAATTGTTACCCTTTTGTAATATTTCAGAGTTTTCCAGCAGCATCTACAGTTAGTAACATATCTAAGTAATACCTTTTCACTACCCAAAAAGATTGTTTAATTCCTTAACATGATTGGCTAGAATATATGCTTAAAATTTGGTGAGTCTAATATCATTCCTATATGGATATAAAAACAGTGTTTCCAGAAATTTTTGCCTGAGATGTCCAAATTTACCTTTTGCTATTACAAGAGACAAAGGTAGAGAACTAGGAGATTTCACACTGTACGAAATATCCACTTCAGACCCTGTGTTAAGAAAGTATAGCCACTCCTGGAAAACAAAGTTATATTCCATAAAAACCGATTAGTAAGAATATCTGAATAAAAATTCAAAATAACATCTCATTTTTCCACAAGTATAAAGTGAAGAGAAAAGAAGAACGGCAGTTTGAGAAACATTGCCTCGTGAAAGCTGGAAAGTATAACTGCATTGTGTGTTTCAAACCAGGTGATTTCAACATCCAAAGGAGGAGGTTCATAAAATCCATATAGCATTGGTCCATCCTTTGAATAACCTATTTCTTGCACCTGGTGATAAGCCAAACAACGCGTTAACCGCTTCCGAAGAAGCAATAACTAGTTTGAATGGGAACAAGATAGCAATCAGTAATAAACCTTAATTGACTGCACAAATAATGAACTAGCTTGCACTAAGCGTGAGCAATTTGGGCCCAATGGCAAATTCCCAGATCCATAAATGCCAAGTATCAGAGTCACAGACGCTGCTGGTGAGAAATTTCACGAATTCATAACCGAACCAAATCAATTAATCATGTCTTTCACAACCAAATGTAAGAAATTAAAAGAAACAACTATGAAAGTTAGGTAAGATCCGATATAATGGGACCAACAAAGGTTAATGGCTTCTACTTTTCATCCTTTTTTATTCGACGATTCTACAACTTCAAAACACCTCCACCAATACACCTATACAACTTATTTTAATTCTTCCATTTGCAAACCACAACTATGAGAATTTAGGATTAGGTTCTTTTTTCCCTTAGCCAGGAGGTTTCTTAGCAACCAAACAGAAGAAATCTAATGAAATATGAAAGTATGCAACAATATCACTCGAGTCAGGGACGGACATAAGTAGGGGCTAGGGGGGACTAAAACCCCCCCTTGATTTTTGAAAAATACCATATATACTCTGGAAAGGAATATTTTTACACTTAAGCCCACTTCCCAAACTAAAAAATTCTCTATTTTACACTTTATCCCCCCTCTCAAGTATGAAACATTCAACTTCTTGGTCTCAATTTGTAGTAATAAGGTGTCATTTTATTGTACATTTGGTGCCAAACGGTATTAACTTTTCTAATTCCGTCATATTAACAAAATATGTATGAATAGACCCCAAAAAAATCGCTCGGGGGCGTTGCTCCTGAACCGCCGTAATAAACTCACTAGCCCTTTCACCCTACCAAGCCCCCCAACTCCAAATTTTCTAGAACCGTCCCTATCTCGAGTAATGCTATGCTTCCCAAATTTTGCATTCTAAATTTGGTTCCGAAATGCTCTGTCTATTAGTTGTACACATGGAATGATATGTGATACTACCACCTATGAAGCATTTGAGGAACCGAAATGGGATTCAAATTTTGGGAACGATGGAATAACAACTTGGATGATAAATTGATACAGACCTAAGAACCAAAATGTGACAACCACAGCTAGGCAAGACAAAGTATTTTCTCTGGCATTGGCCGATGCCCTATCAGAAAATGACATGCTCACGCGATAAGATACACCAGATGGACGGTGGTGGCGGTGGTGCTGGTGGTGGTGGTGATGGTGGTGCTGGTTTTGGCGGTGGTGGTCCTCATCTCGAGGTTGACCAGCCAATTCTTCTTCTTCTTGGTCTTCTTCTTCACGAACCGGCTCAGAAGACGAATTGGAGGCCGAAGGAACAGAAACATTTTGGCTATGAACCGATTCTTCCTCCATTCTGAATTGAAAATCAAAACAAAATTATTGATCAATCGATGTAGAAGCAGAACGGAGTTAAAAAAATTATGAGAGCAAGTGGAGTAAAAGAAACCTTAACCCTAACGATAGCATAAGGTTTCCTACCAAAGAGATTGTGATTTGAGCCGGCCATTGACGCAATCCAAAGGTGGTGTGGCAGAGGAAGCTATGAGAGAGCTCACCAAGCAGTCTTCTCTCTCTCTCTCTCTCTCTTTCTCTGGTTCACTTCACTTTCATCCTCGGAACGGTAGTTGGATATTGACGGTTAGGTTTGCCGTTTGCGTGTATATATACATAATTGCACTGAATTTTTGTCAAAAAGGCAATGCATTTAAGACGGAGGAACCATCCAAGCTACAGTTAACGGAACATTGAAAAGAAATTATTTGGTGGGTTTGTCAAATTATTTCATCAATTTAATGCACTGTGGTGGCTATAAAATTTTAAAGGAAAATACCTTTTACCGCATGTGGTTACACTCATGTTCTCATAATTTTTTTGGTTCATTTTGTAACACTTAACCTCCCTGTACTACAAACTAAAGTGAGATTGTTAACTTTTCTAACGGCAGTCCCACTTCAGTCATTAGCACAGGGGTTAAGTGTTACAAAAATGAACCACAGGGGTTATGAGAACATGAGTGTAACCATAGGGGGGTAAAAGTTATTTTTCCCTAAAGAGTATGTATAGGGGCTTGGGGGTATTAACGTCATTTCCTTTTTTCTGTTAGAAAAGTTAACAGTCTCACTTTAGTCCGTAGTATAGGGGGTTAAGTGTTACAAAATGAACCACAGGGGGATTATGAGAAAATGAGTATAACCACAGGGGGTAAAATGTATTTTCCCCAAAATTTTAACCCTACACATGTCCCCTATTTTATGGGAATTTTAAGAAGTGATAGTAGGTTCATTAGTTTGAAATACTTCTAACCACTTTGTCATGATCCCTGAAGATAGAGAATATGTGTATGGTTAAAATTGAATAATCAATGTAATGATATGGTGTGACAGTATCACTCAATAATTTCTTGAAAGAGAAAACGCATGGGTTGAAAAAATTTGAGAAGTTTTAGGATGTAATACTATACACATATAACTGTTTTTGCTAACTTGTGTTGGTAAAGGAGTGACATGGCAATTTTTGGGTGGGGGATCAGTAAAAAGTGCCTTAGGGATGATTTTAATCCCTTTTGACAATAACACATATCTCAATTGCACTTTTGGAATTTACTAGGGGTGCCCTCCGCAAGGCACGGACTGATGAGAAAATTTAATTTAAATAAATTTTATTTTATATTTTGATATTACATACACGATAAATTAAATTTTATATTTTTTTATTATCTATAATCTACAATGTTAGCATAAAATTAAATTACAAAACATGTGTCTAAATTTATAGGCATGTGTGTAATATTCAAATTTGACATTTTATTTTTAGGCATTGTGTGTAATATAAAAATATAAAATTAAATTGATATGCCTACGTGTGTGATATCAAAATAAATAAATAACTCAAATATATAAATATAGTAAGACGCCTTACGAAAAGCAACTAAATTGTATAACATCAAAATCTGATATAAAATTTATATCCACATTTCTGTGTGAATTAAATTTATGTGTGTGGATAATACTAAAATAAAATAAAATTAATTTAGTGACACAGAAATATAATAAAATAAAATTGATAAATTTAATATTGGATTACACACACATGTCTAAATTGAATTTATAGCCTATAAATTTTATTTTATTTGGTATTATACACACATTTCTATAAATTGAATTATATAATTTGAATTAAAAATTTAATTTTATCACACACAAATAGTCCCACATATTCCTTCTAAAATCACTTCAGAGGTTACAACTTTTCCTAAGTGGACTTGAATGCCATTCTGTCACATGGATATGCATAAAGCCATTTAGTATCACAAGTTTTATTGGATCCTTTAATTACTTAATAAACTTGTGGCAAATAAACAAACATGAAAAAGAGACAGATTAGATTATTTTTTCTGGGAAATATGCAGACTTTGATACTCCCCACCTACCATTCAAAATAGGTTAATGAACATTTGTTGTCGACCATAGTATTCGTAGAATAAAACAATATAACATTTGGAAAGTGATGGAAGTCTTTTAAGCGAGAAACCATTTATTGGATAATAAATTGGAATCACCACACCATTCGTGTGCTATGGTAGCCCAAATCAGTGCCAGATTTTTTTTTCCCACACATGACTTTTTCTGTTGGTCTGGACAACAATCATGTGATGTGGTGGTCCCATATACCACACAAAATTTTTTTCTTTATCCTTTTTTTTCCTTATTAGATTGAACTCATATAATTTAAGTGTTTTAATTATCCCTTCCAAGGAACCATTAGTGACTCTAAGTCAGTTCAATTCATCTTCTAAGGCTTTTAAGACAGCACCAAAGGTTTAGCCCTATATTCTCACTCTTATTATTATTTTTTTTAACAACATCAAGATTTCATTATTAAGGGAAAATTCAATGATAAAACATCCCATTATAAAAGGAGTAATGCTATGCTTCTCAAATCCAAATCTCAAATTCTCATCTATTTGCACCCAAAAAATACATTTTTTAGTCAAAATTGGTAGAGGCCGATTGGAATATTTTAATCGGACTTAGAGACCGATTGCAAAAAAATTTAAGGGTCAAGTGATTGGTTCAAAGTTGGTGGGACCGGATGATTGTTGGACTATCTTGCAATAGTCGGGCTGACACACATGTTGTAATCGGGCTGAATCGTGAGACCGTTCTTGTGGTTCATTACACACCAAATGATTCAGCATACTTCACATTCAATAAGCCATTATGGTGGGCCCAGTGTTGGGAATATGCCCTCAAACCAGTTAGTTGGACAATGGAATATCATAATGCATTTATGTATGTTAGTTCATGAGATGAATATTAGACTGAAATCCTTAAACAACATTGTATGTGGTTCATTTGTGTATGTGATTACACATGTGAGATATGAATCACAAATCCTTGTTGTTTCAAATAAGTCACAGTGGATGATAAGTCTGGATAACTTATCAGGTATACACTGTAGCATGATTAATGTTTACGAGGTAGAATGATGAATATCATTCTTAAGAGTCTTTGACTCTTGGTTAATATGCTAGTGCACTCGGTGCATTGACGAACCTGAGTTAAACCTATTGACACCTAAAACGCTGTCACCGTTAATAGGAACTCAAAACTTGTATAGGGATACATGTCCTCAATCCTGAGACAGTTATGGACGCAAGTTGTATGCTTGGTTGCTTTGACTTACCAATCAATGAGGTCTTGCAAGATCAACACCTGGGTATCTTGGGTAATCAAGTATGCAACGTTGGGAACATATATTGTCAAGATGGAATTCTACCCTCTTCAATAAAACGAAGAGTAAGTATTCCTTCGAGAATGTCACTAGGAGTGATTACTGAGAACTGGCCAGCCTTGTCAAGAAAGTGTTATTGTTGACATGTTTAGTAATCCAAGCGTAGTGAATGATACTTGAGGAATATACGATGTACTATCTATTGGGTTGACAGTATCTTAAAACATACATCCCAATGATAGATACGAATACTGCCTGGTAGAGGGACATCTGTATCATATTATACAAGTCTAGCAATCACTTATGTATGTGTGATTATGTCTGTCACGACCCATCCCACTACGCGTGGAAATAGGACACGTGGCACGCCACCAAGGCTCAACCAACATCATCTAATAATACGCAGCGGAAAGAACTTCTATAAAACAACCCTGGTAGTTTAAAACTTAGGAAACGTCCCCCTCTGTGTTTGTAAAAATACAATGAAATCAGAGTTATAAAAAGTTTTGTCCATTGAAAACACATTCAAAGAAAATAGTTTTGAAAACAGAGGTTCAGTCGACTGCACTAGGGTCCAGTCGACTGCTCCGTCGACTGTGTTAAGCAGCACCCAAAAGGCATCATATTGCAAAGAGATCCAGTCGACTGCTTTCTGAAACCAGTCGACTGCTTTTCAAACGAAGGAGGCAGCAGCTAAAGTCAACAGTGTTCAGTCGACTGCCCAAGGGGTCCAGTCGACTGCTTCTCTGATAATCACTCACAGTAACCCAAATACACGAGGTCCAGTCGACTGATCAGGGGGTTCAGTCGACTGCTCCTCTGCTGGCAGCCCTGTGCTGGAATTACAAGTCCTACTACTCAATACCAATAACAATCACAACCACAACTGATTTTAACGCATTAAAACATAACTACAGACATTCAATTACACGATTACAGTACTGCAGGACTAATCTATGATTCTATTACAACATATTATTACAATACCCAAATCCTTACTCAAGTTTAGGATTTAAAACAAAAACATATACAAGTGTTATCCCCGGCGTTCATCGGCCTCACTCATCACGCTTCTTCTTATCCTTCTTCTTACCTGCAATGGAGTACATCTCCACTGCTCAGCTATATGCTGAGCGTACAATTCTAAATGTATGCTTATATGACAATTCATGGTTTAAGCATCTAAAACACATAGAAATAGTCTCTGGGGTGAGTGGTACGCATTCATCCGGTCGATGCCGTAGGAGGCCCACCTCTCCCACGCATCTCGTACACTGGTTGGGCCTTCCTCCATACCAGGTACCGTGTACTGGTTGGGCCCACCTCCAATCCAGACACCACCACAAATTCCAATTCCAACAAGATCACAATCCTCAAGGTTCGAGGAGCTTACTCCGAATGAATTTGCACCAAACTCCCCTTTGACCCAAGTAGACACATAACATGCTCACATAAACAGTTATACATGCTTTTATCATAATTTCACGTGCATAATTAACGGGCCTAGCTAATACATGAATTTTGCCCGGATCCAAGAATATCAAAAGTGATGTCCAAAACATGAAAATCCATATATTTCATAGATCTAGAATTCATACCTCGTGCGAATCTCTTCAAACTTTGAAGGATCGTCTAGGGGGCTAAATAATCGTCGGATTTCGAATTTGGTACGATTCCTACAAGTTTTACCTGATTTTTCCTAAAAGTCCAAAATTACGATTTTAACAAAACTTGGCCAAACATGACCTAAGTGGTATCAAAACGTAGATCTTACCTCCACGAGTTCAAATCTGAAATCTGGAGAAAATCTGACGGACGAACGGTCGTCGATCGGCGTCGCAAAGCCCGTGGCAACAAAATCTCCCTTCTCTCTCCTCTCTCTAGATATTTAGGAGTTTGGATGAGATTGAAATCTCATCTCAATCTATATATAGGCAATCTTTCGGGAATTTACGTTTACCTCCCCGCAAGTTTCTCAAAACTTCTAATTAACCCATGAAACGTCGCACACGTCCATTTTATGCCTTTACGAGTAAAAATTACAAATTCTAAAAGTTTCCGACTAAGTTTCGTTTGGGTCCAAAATAACGTCCGAAAACTATATTCTGTGGAATCTCTACACAACCTACCTTTTTAATTAACGTGTCTCTCACGTTCTCACCACAGTTCTCAAAATGATATAATCAATATCAAAGATTATCAGAATTATACTATACAGGTAAAATTACTATTCAACAAATACCAGATAAAGTCAAATAACATTTGAATCATATAAATGTCATTTACTCATGATTATGCAATATGAACTTCCATATTCTCGTGTCCTCACTGACACCTTACCATTGACCACAGTCAACCACTTATCCTCAATTATCATATATCAATGATAATTCATTAAATTTCATATCATGCATGATTAAACTATGAAATTCTGGAACGGGTGTGACAATGTCCTTATGCACTGGAGTGCAATTATCATTTTATAGTGGCATTAATGATAATTGATTAATTATTGATTCCTTAGTCAAGAGTACTGACTAGATGAAATAATAACTAATCGGAGCCAGTAATTAAGAACCTAGGAGGTCCCACTCTTAGCTCCGCCAGAATGCTTGGAAAGGCAAATGAGAATGCTGTCAAGACTATTTCGATCGATTGAAGTCTAGACAGGTTCGATCGATCGAACGTGGTTCGATCGATCGAAGTCACTTCGATCGATTGAAAGTTAGGTCGGTTCTAGGAATCTATAAATAGGGCAGCTACGTCCAGAAAAATAAGTTCGTCGTTTTTGACGTACCAGTTGCTGCAGAACCTGTTTAGAGTTCCCAAACCTTCCCTATTCTCACTATTAGGGTTCCCACCAACCCTAGCCACTCTGGGAGCATTCAAGGAGACATAGGGTTGAAGATCTCTTAGATGTTGCTGCTGCACATAGAAGGAGAATGACTAAATCAGAATTGGGTTCAAGACCATAAGGTAATGCACATGTTCCCTCTCCTGTACGCATCTATAGAGTTAACGAGTAGTAGATCCAGGCAACCATTAAAAGTTTTGAACTTTATTTTTCTGCTGCGTGTTTAAATAAATTTTAAACCTGTTTTTTTCCATCAATTGGTATCAGAGCCTCGCTTGTTTGGATCTATAGATGCGTTTTGGAACACTAGTTTTGATTTGCATGTTGATTTTAGGACTGTTTTCAAAACTGCATCGTCACAGATCCGTTTTTGCAGTGTTTATGCAGCAGAATACAAATCTGTGATTGCATTGGATGTAAGGTGGGTTCGATCGATCGAAGTAGCTCGATCGATCGAACATCATCTGTTCTCAAGCGATCGAACTATTTTCGATCAATCGAACAGAACCAATCGAACTTTGGTTCTGTTCGATCGATCTAATGGTGTTCGATCGATCGAGACAGCTCTTCTGTCCAGGTGTTCAGTTTACAGATTTAAAGGTTTTAAAATATTTACTTTAAATTTTTAATTATTCTGTAAGTTTTTCAAGACATTCTGTGAAACTGAAAGTTCAATCGATTGAACTATGCTTAATCGATCGAAGGTTCAATCGATCGAACCTTTGTCGATCGATCGAAGTGTGACAGAGAACTGTGATGTTGTTTTAAGTTCTAATTCAGTATGTAAAGAGTTTATATACTGTGTGAATCAATTAGGGGTTCCAATGGTACATATATTTGTTATATATGCGTGGTTGTGCGTGTGACTAACCCTTTTGCAGCAAGCTTAGTCCGCTATCTCCCATGGCGCCAAGACTTTTAAATTTTGTATTTAATTGTTTGAGATTGGTGTTTATTATGTTTTAATTGTTGATTTGGTTTTAAGGCATATGTAAAGGGCGCTGCGACTTCAATCCTATGAAAAGGAAAGTCGCACCGATTTTCCTAGCCTTTTTTTATTATTGTTATTTCTATTTCTAGATAAATTGTAAGCTTCGAGAGAAGCATCAGACCAATGTAATAGAATTAGAAAATCCATGAAGATGGAGGAACAAGCCGTTGTCCATGAAGATGGAGTCGGAGGCAATCAAACAAGAATGAGGTTTTATGGAGATAGAGTCATGGGAGATAGAGGCATTGTGTGGATATCGCATTTTTTCTTACCCACAGCTTTTCAAAATCAATTTTTAAAAACAAATGAGTCGCCACTTAATTTTTAAAAGGAAAATTAAGAAACCATTTTGAAAGGAAACTGATGGTTTGCGAAACCAGAGATTCTGGGTTCGATCCCCAGCAGAGTCGCCAGATTGTGGATATCGCATTTTTTCTTACCCACAGCTTTTCAAAATCAATTTTTAAAAACAAATGAGTCGCCACTTAATTTTTAAAAGGAAAATTAAGAAACCATTTTGAAAGGAAACTGATCGTTTGCGAAACCAAAGATTAACTAGGTCCGGGGATTATGGAATGAGAGAGGAAGGAGCCCGTCGGACTAAAACACCCTCTCTCATCCTATCTTGCGATAGGCCTCTACTCAACATCCTTTTAATCAAATTTATTAATCTAAGCATGCCCTCAACCAATATATATATACATATACATCACAAAAGCATGTCCAAAGGGTGTAAAATTGCAATTGACAAAATACCATTCAAAAAGCCACATAATTCAGGTAGCAAGCGATATGATATGCAATAGAGAACAAGTGAACTTACCCGGTATCTAGCAGCGATAGTAAACGTGCAATGCATGCGAACAAAAGAAAATCCTAAAAAAGAGTCTCTAATCACATATACACATAAGGCAAAACCTAATTCTAAGGTGTCGCGCATTAAGTCGAAAAATCAATAAAATCAAGAAATTAAGATAAACTAAAGAGGAGTCCTAGAAATCATACCTTAATAGCGCTACAAAACAAAGGGTTAGTCCACATGCTTCACATAATAATAATATGATATCAAACAATCAATCCTAATTCTCTAGCTTATACCTAGCAAGCAATGAAATCCAACTTTATCCAATTACTAATTCTAATTATAAGCATTAATGTACATGAATTCATGAATATGAACAAGAGTAGGCTATTAACTATGAATTTATTCATTGATTTGAATCATTTAGCTTTGAGATTTAAGTCTAATTAATCATTATTAAGATATGGTTTAAGCCCTAAGTCATAAGAGAATCATTTGGGCCATTATTTACAAAGTTGGTCAAATGTGTCATGAAATTATGAAAATTGCAGAGAGCAGACCAGAACTTTAAGGAAAGAAAAAAGCACGTCTCCCATGGTTTGATGTCGGTGAAATTTGGACACAAGATGGCTCTGTCAGTCTAGTTTCCAAATCAAAAAGAAAATCAAGGTTTCAACGGTTAGATCTCCGGAAAAAGGACAAGAACCAGACGTCACTCAGAGATGTACAACTCTCTGTCCAGAGATATTGTTTGATTTTTTAAAAATAGCAAAAAGATGAGAAACACTTGGATCTTTTTAGGGGATCTTCCTAACAAATTAAGGTACCCAGAAAAAATTATTAGAGATCCCAAAAACTCCATTAGACTTCTGATTTATGAATTTCAAAATGGACTTGATGTTCTGAAACTATTCTGAAACTCTGGGCAGATTGTAGTTGACTCACAAAACCCATGATCAAACCCTTCTAAACATAAAACCACCTTAAAACAAAAATTACAGTGGTAGAACATTGTGTTATTGACATTTTTCCGTTGGTTTCACTTGATTTCAACGGTTGGATTTCGAACTAAAAATCTTTGATCAAAAACAGTTTGTGAATTCACTGTTTTCATTTGTCAAGTTCAACTTTTATTTGTTAACCCCAACTATTAAACCATGAAGTTGGGTTTAAACCAAACCACTTCTCCTACCATTTGATGGTCATTGGAGGCTAGAGACTTTTCTATTTGTAGATTTCAAATGAAGTATGAATAGACTTCATGAAATCTCAAGATGATGAATCAAAATCATAGGGATGAGTTTAGACCCAAAATACTTTCTCCTACCACTTGATGGTCATTGGAGATGAAGATATGGTTAATACTCATGGGTCTCAAAGGAATATAGAAGGGATTCCATGAAACATCAAGCTAGAGGACTCAAGTCATAAGCATGGACTTGGATCCATCTATTTATTTATAAAAAGTGATGATCAAACTTTGACTCCCATGTGAAGTATAAGCTTACATGAGATGCAAAACATCAAACTCAAGAGCTTTCAAAGGAGATATTGAAGATCTCCAAGAATCTCAAAAGAAGAACATAAACAAGAAAAATAGAAGAAGGATCAAAGAACTAGGAAGTAAGGACTTCCAAGTTTACTTAACAAACTCTAAAACTTAATCAAGAAAAACTAAATGACTTGTAAATTAGAAGCTCAAAAGAAAGAAAACACAACTAAGATTAGAGGGTCACCTCCAAACTATCCTCAAAGTTTCTCTCCTTTGAAGATCTTCCAAACTCTTCTTCAAACTCTCCAAACTCTCCAAACTCTCTTTTTTTCTCTCCAAAAATGTTGGTGTAATGGTAGTCTTTTTTGTGTTTCCCCTTCTTTTTTGTCTCTCTTTTTCAATGAAGATACCTCTTCTTTTATAGGCAAAATACCTAGGTAATTTCAGTAAATTCGGAGTAAAAGACAGGTGTAATTTTCTCATTTGGTGGTACAATGTGTACTTTCTGAAATTAGGCAGACTGCTCCCCAGCGCGGCAGTCCAGAAACTGTCACGGCAGTCCGTGAATGCCGCCGCGGCAGTTCATGACTGCCGTCGCGGCACTACGCGACTGCCGCGCGGCATTCATCAAATGCCGCGGAAATTAATGGATTGCCGAATTTTTGTCAGTCTTACTTTATCAGTTTTTTTGTTCTTATTCGCATACGCATACGTATTGCACTGCAAAATACAGACTTTAAAAGTGAACGACAATCAGAAAATGTTGGCGGCACTTGGTGAATGCCGGACCGGCACTCCCTGACTGCCGTGCGGCACTTAGTGAGTGCCGCGGCAGTCTGCCGTGTGCCATTTTTAGCTAAGATTCCCTCTTTAGGTCTTCCTTCTTTTCAAAGCAAATTATATTTGAAGATCTTTTCCGAAAATTGTGTTTTATATCCGAATTCCCCTAAATACCTGGTATTTTCTCCTTTCTGTGAAATTTTATCGCGTTTTGGAGACTTTTTGAAGAGCTTGGAATACTTCAAATCTTTCGGTCCTTATCATCATCGGACTTGGAGGTGACACTCTCCTAAATTCGACGTTAGGTCAAAATTGGGGTGTCTACACATTGTTGAATGTTTTTATTCCATTTTAGTTTTGGTTTTATGTGCTTAGTTGTGATTGGCATTTTATATATTGTTACTACTCGCATGCACGTAAAACAGGTTTTCTAAAATGAAATTCAAAAACCTTTTTTCTAACACATTAGTAAACACTTGATGTTTATGGGCAATGTGAAGAAACTTTTTTTTTTCAAATTGAAAAATTCCTATTAGTTCATTGTAAGTATGAGAAATACTCTGTGTCACTCATTTATGAGTGATCATTCCATACGGAGGGTATTTCTTATTGATTACTAGATATGAACTTCTTATAAAAATTTAGTGGGAGAGGGACTTATTTTATAACTCCCACGGTCTTCCATAAACGGTTCATTGTAAGGTGGGTAGTATATTATGTGTCACCCAGCCATGGGTGATCATTCCATACGGAGGATAGACTATTCATTGGTTACTAGATATGAACTTCCTTTGGATAGAATCAATTTGACGCGTTAGAGGGTGACCACTACCCATGAGGCACTACTTGAGGCGGTTGTCATTGGATTCTAGTTAATGGTAAACACTAGCTAAGCTATGGGTAAGGGATTCCACACGGAGCATTATTCAGAAACTTAGAGACCAAAAGTTCAGGAGTCATGAATTGTTTTGTAAGAGTTGTATGACATTCATGATGGGTTTCCCAATCAGGCTATGAGGTTATGATCGCCACACGGAGACTTAGTTTCATAGGCTTGACATCCTGAAGACAATTAATGAGTTGGTTAAGGGAATTCCAATGTATCATATAAATTGTCATATTCATGATTTCCATATTGTAATTCTGTTACATTACTTGTATTTCAGATTCATTATGTCTAGCCCACTTGCTATAACCATGATCCATAATAAGCTGATTGGAAATAACTACGTTGAATGGAAACTAGAACTGGATGAATTATTAATTGCTAATGGATGTAAATACGTTCTTACCATTCCTTGTCCACCTATTTCATGCCATGACACCCCAACTGATCTTGCGGATCAATATTGGGAGTGGATAAGATTTGATGGTATAGCTCGCTCTAGCATCTTAGACTCTTTGTCTGATGTGTTGAAGCAGCAACATCAACCTTTGAACACTGCCCGTGCTATAATATTGAACCTCGAGGAGATGTTTGGGGAACTGAGCCGTACTGCAAGGCTTAGAGCCTTGGAGTTAGTCATGGACACCAGAATGTTGGAAGGAACTTCTATAAGAGAGCATGTTTTTAAAATGATTACTTATTTCAAAGTAATGGAAGTTTTGGGTTCTGACATTGATGGTGAGACTCAAGTTGACATAATCTTGCATTCGTTGCCTTCATCATTCACTCAATTTAAAAAAAAAATTTAAATGAGTAAAACAGTTTTTTCAACAAGTGAATTGATGAGCTCTCTTGAGGCAACGATGGATATAGTCAAAGAGGAGTCAAATGTTCAGAACATTGGAATGGCTTCATCTTCTAGAACTAAGCCTGAGGGCATAAGTTCAAAGAAGGAGAAGCAAGACTCAAGGGTAGGTGAGCCTAAGCCAACTGTTGGGAAAAAGGCAAGACTTGGAAAGGGAAAGGCTGGTGCCGTGCCAAAAGGAAAGTGTTTTCATTGTGGCATGAGAGGGCATTGGAAAAGGAACTGTGTGGAATACTTGACTGCCAAAAGGCAAGGTATGATCCCTTTTCACTAGTTTTTGAAGTAAGTTGAAAAACTGATACTTCAACTACTTGGGGCAATGATTCTGTATTTTTTAATTATATCTGTAATTATTGCAGGGAATTGGAAAATAAGAATGTGCAGTGATTAGAAGATCTTGATTGCCTTTTGGGATCTGATGCAACAGTTGCTATTAGATTAATAGTTTTATATTATAATAAAACTTTGGAGTTATTAGATGGATTTCAGTTTTGAATTAATGAATAATATTTATTCTTTTGATTTTGGTACTGAAATTCTTGATTAAAAGAAAGCGTTCTTTTATGTGATCTAAATAACTTGTCAAGCAAGTATCTCACCAATTTGCTCTTGTTTCTTATATATTATCTAATGTAGTATTTAAATGACTCATAGGTATTTTACCATCTAAAAGGATAGCACCTTCAACTAATTCTATAACTTTTGGTTTAGAGGTTAGATCACATTTAATCTAAATAGGATAAATGGGGAGTAAAGGATTGGATCCTAAACTCTTTTGGTTGCTAAGACCATTGCCTATTTGTCAATCCTATTTAGAGAGTAAACGTGATCAGATCATATTAATCTAAATAGGATAAATGGGAAGTAAAGGATTGGATCCTAAACTCTTTTGGTTGCTAAGACCATTGCCTATTTGTCAATCCTATTCAGAGAGTAAACGTGATCAGATCATATTAATCTAAATAGGATAAATAGGGAGTAAAGAATTGGATCCTAAATTCTTTTGGGTGTTGAGACCACTACCTGTTTGTCAATCCTATTTAGAGGCTAATATGATCAGGTGACTTTTCTTTTGAAAATCACACGACCAAGGACTTAGTAGAATTAGGACATACTCATGTATGTAGGCCAATAAACATTAGAGTTGAAAAGTAGTTTTGGCTACTCCAGATACTGATATAAATTTACCTATTAAACCTTTTCTTCAATCTTTTGAAGAAATTCGAAAGGTTTGGAATGAGGAGTTGTTGGTAAAAGAATATCATTGCCTTTTGATTTGATCAAAATGGTGAGTATCTCTCTAATGCGTTTATTGTCTATAAGAGATAAGAATGAAATTCTTTCACGATAGTCTACACCTAGTGTTCCTCCACGGGGTGGTGTAGCAGGTAGAAGGAACTATCTTCTTTTAGATATGATTGGGTCATGGGATGAGTTATTTAGAGTTACTACTGTTCCTTGTTTTTCTCGATGGAAATACAATGTATATACTGGATCTTATTCAAAAGCAAATCTTTTCGATTGACATCTCCAAAGTTGTGAAAAGAATGCGACTTCTTTCTCATGGTAACTTTGGATAAGGATGTCTAGCACTTTGGTGTAAAGAAATGATGAGCCTTTTGAACCTAGATTAGAAGTATAATACTTTTGTAGTGTTTCCAGAGAAAACAAAAGTTGGTTGGAGATCAAATTTTGCAAAGGAAAGATAATATAAAAGAGTAAAGTAATTTATATCTTAAAGCAATCTATAAATCATCTAGAACTAAAATCTACTACCTCTTCATCCGTTCCTACATCGGTACTTCATTCTAGTGGGAGAATTCTTAGCGTTGCTAAAATCTCCTTGTGCATTGAAGTTTTTTGATAAGAAAGCTCCGGTATATGATTTGCATAAGTCTACGGACTTAAGCAATCATCCAGAGATAAGGACATCTATTTTGACATGTTGGTCAAAATACTTTGGATTCGTTTAAAGTATGAATGTAGCTTAAGTGGATGAAAGGATCCTTGCGCAAAGGAAGTGTGGTGGTGATTATGGTTCCATATATTGATGACATCTTTATCATTGCGAGATCTTAAAGTAGTGTTATCAATGATTGAGGTTAAGTTTCTACAGTATACTTGATATTTATGATCTCGGTGAGGCGAGCTATAATATTTAGGTTTTTGCTCATTCAAGATCGAAAAGTTAAGATAATGAGATTATCTCAAACTTCTATATCAGAAAGTTGCTGGCTAGACTCAACGTAGAACTTTTTCGATAAAGTTTTTTTTTTCACCTTTGAACATAACTTATTAGTCTTTCAAGACTTGTATCGTAGGATGTAAGATGAAAGAGGTCGCATGAAAGGTATATCATAAAGCCTTCGCTATTGATAAACCTTTTATGTGATGTTAAGTAAGGGATATCTGTTATACCGTTTAGGTTATTCACAAATATCAGTCCAAATGAATGTTCAGTTTTCTGAACTATCATAAAGTATATATTCTCTAGGGCTTGAGAAAGAACTAGCGGATATATGCAGGGTGATGGTGTTTTGGACAATGTTCAAATTAGCTTTACTGGATACATGTCTGGTGACGTCTTTTGTCTAGGGATATAGTATAACATGAAGAGGTTTTACTATGGATTGTTTCAGTCGATGATCATCAGTCCCTTCACAAAACCTTACGGGTTAAGGATTTTGACATGTCACGTAGATAATGCTATTGTTGTTTTAACACTATATGGTTATGAGTGCAAGTGGGAGTTTGTTGGGAATATGCCCTCAAACCAGTTAGTTGGACAATAGAATATCATAATGCATTTATGTATGTTAGTTCATGAGATGAATATTAGACTGGAATCCTTAAACAACATTGTATGTGGTTCATTTGTGTATGTGATTACACATGTGAGATATGAATCACAAATCCTTGTTGTTTCAAATAAGTCACAGTGGATGATAAGTCTGGATAACTTATCAGGTATACATTGTAGCATGATTAACGTCTACGGGGTAGAATGATGAATCTCATTCATAAGAGTCTTTGACTCTTGGTTAATATGCTAGTGCACTCGGTGCATTGACGAACCTGAGTTAAACCTATTGACACCTAAAACGCTGTCACCATTAATAGGAACTCAAAACTTGTATAAGGATACATGTCCTCAATCCTGAGACAGTTATGGACGCAAGTTGTATGCTTGGTTGCTTTGACTTACCAATCAATGAGGTCTTGCAAGATCAACACCTAGGTATCTTGGGTAATCAAGTATGCAACGTTGGGAACATATTTTGTCAAGATGGAATTCTACCCTCTTCAATAAAACGAAGAGTAAGTATTCCTTCGAGAATGTCACTAGGAGTGATTATTGAGAGCTGGCCAGCCTTGTCAAGAAAGTGTTATTGTTGACATGTTTAGTAATCCAAGCGTAGTGAATGATACTTGAGGAATATAAGATGTACTATCTATTGGGTCGACAGTATCTTAAAACATACATCCCAATGATAGATACGAATACTGCCTGGTAGAGGGACATCTGTATCATATTATACAAGTCTAGCAATCACTTATGTATGTGTGATTATGTTCTTATGCACTGGAGTGCAATTATCATTTTATAGTGGCATTAATCATAATTGATTAATTATTGATTCCTTAGTCAAGAGTACTGACTAGATGAAATAATAATTAATCGGAGCCAGTAATTAAGAACCTAGGAGGTCCCACTCTTAGCTCCGCCAGAATGCTTGGAAAGGCAAATGAGAATGCTGTCAAGACTATTTCGATCGATTGAAGTCTAGACAGGTTCGATCAAACATGGTTCGATCGATCGAACGTGGTTCGATCGATCGAAGTCACTTCGATCGATTGAAAGTTAGGTCGGTTCTAGGAATCTATAAATAGGACAGCTACGTCCAGAAAAATAAGTTCGTCATTTTTGACGTACCAGTTGCTGCAGAACCTGTTTAGAGTTCCCAAACCTTTCCTATTCTCACTATTAGGGTTTCCACCAACCCTAGCCACTCTGGGAGCATTCAAGGAGACATAAGGGTGAAGATCTCTTAGATGTTGCTGCTGCACATAGAAGGAGAATGACTAAATCAGAATTGGGTTCAAGACCATAAGGTAATGCACCTGTTCCCTCTCCTGTACGCATCTATAGAGTTAACGAGTAGTAGATCCAGGCAACCATTAAAAGTTTTGAACTTTGTATTTCCGCTGCGTGTTTAAATAAATTTTAAACCTGTTTTTTTCCATCACCCAGATCATCATTACTTTTGTAAGTTTACCAAGTCTCACGTGTTTGACAAATGCCATCTGTCAATGCCAATCAGTGTAGGCTCTGTTAGGCACTTCAACTTATTGGGCTTCCAGTGTGTTCAGTTCCATTGGGTTGTGCATGTGATATCATCGGACTGCCATCAGTGATCGGGCTGGCCACCATTTATGCAACAATACATTTTTGGTTTGGAAGTCAAAGTGGTCGGCCACGTATCATCATAACATGTAAGTTGGTGGGCCACTTTCATTATGTCACCAAATCAGACTCCATCACTGGTGGGTCACGTACAAATTGGCCACGTCAAAGAGTGGCGTGAATGGGCACCCATTTGATAACTTTGTCAATAAAGTCCACTCTTTGACGTGGCCAATTTGTGATGGTTTAAGTAATCAATTCAACCATTGTGCACTTTGGGCTTCATGAATACTTTGCCACCAAATACCATAGGACTCAAATATATATCAATCGGGCTTAAGCTATTTAGCTTTATTTGGTAACATGCGAAAGTAGGAAGGTGGGCCCCTCAAGTGGCCACCTCATTCAGCCAAATGCACATAGTGTCTGTCACATGCTTAATTCTGCCACTATATTCAGTCAGCCCGATGAGAAGATATGTGATATAGTTGGGTCATCTTTGGGAAGTGTATCACCCTACAAACTCTCAATGTGATAATATTTATGTTATCAAATTAGGGAAGATATTATCATAATGGGGAAGGTAATATTTCAAGATATTATCCGATTTGGAAAGATAATATTATCACTTTTTGGGAAATATTATATATATGGTATATATCTTTTACTTGGAAGCCAAGTCAGCCGAATCAAGCCACAAAAGGGACCACGTTCAAAAGATAAATATATATATGTATATGTATATATTCGCAGATAATTATGGAGGATTTTTATCAGACTGATATGGAAGAAAACTGGTATTATTTACCAGATTATATTCATCAGATATTTACTACCTTATCTAGGAGACCTCCAGGGCCGCTATAAATACAGCAGGCAGGCCAAAGCTGCAATTCACTCCGCGTCACTTTGACAAACCGCATTCAAACAGTATCCAAAAGCATTCAACATGCGTTCTTAGTTTTTTTAGGCAAATGAAAAGCATCCTTTTTATTTTTCTTAGCTTTCAATTACATTATTGTAATTTCTTTTCTTTTTAATTAATTAAAAGTCTATTTTATTTAATTCTTTCCTTCATCACTTGTATGACTTGTATGCTTCAATACTGCCATAGGACCTTAGGCCAAGGGTACTTTCCTACTTGGTCATCACAATCACCCGTTAGAAGTTAGATCTAAAGTCTTGTGTATCACCCACACAAGTAATATAGGAAATTAGTTTGCACACACTAGAACCACTATTGGTTCTGGCACGCCCGCGCAAATTACATAGCAAACACCATCCCAAATAATGTGGCAGTGGACTCACTACATTTTAATTGGAGGATGTTTTGGGATTTAGATTTGGGAAGCATAACATTATTCTTATAAAAGATATATTGAAAATACCAAATCAAAGACCTAAAGGCGCCACAGGAGTCAAATTCCCTCTAATAGACATTAAAACAAACACTCAGTCCGTTTGGTATGATTGTAAAATAGAATAGAATTGAATTGAACAGAATAGAAAAGAAAAGAATAGAATTGATTTGCACTTCTAATTCTCTTGTTTGGTATAAAATAGAAATGAAAAGAATAGAATTGAAATGATTATTGCTATTTCCTAAAATACCCAAACTGAACCTTAACATTATCCAAACAAACCTTTCCCTAAAACCAAAGACACGGAAACGCAGAAGACGAAGAAGGAGAAGAAGAAGACGAAGAAGAAGACCGAAGACGCAGAAGACGAAGAAGAAGACCGAAGACGAAGAAGACGCAGAAGAAGACCGAAGGCGCAGAAGACGAAGAAAAAGAAGAAGAAGAAGCTGGGAAAGGAAGACGATGAACAGTAGGGGCAGTTTGGGAAAAGTGAAGATCCCAAATCAATTCTTGCCAAATCCGACCATTTTTGGTCACATTTGTAAACAACCCAAAACAAGAATTGGGTAGAATTCAAAATGAATTAATTTCTTGTTTTGTGTCATACCAAACACAAGAATTCCACAAAATAGAATTGCAAATGAATTCTATTATAGTTTATTATAGTTTATGGCATACCAAACGGACTGTAAGAATTCATATCATGGTAAAAACCCCTGTACCCATTTATCAAACCTACCCTTTCCCAAAACAAACTGTCAGCATCCAATGTTAAGTAAACAAAGCAATATTGAAATTGAATCAAGGAAAAAAAAAACAAACAAACAAAATTATCAGTATCCGCAATGATTGATATGAGAGCAGCGCAGTAGCACAAACGGAGCGAGCAGAAACATTTCTAGTGGCCTACAATATAAAATCAGAAGCAAAATTGAAATTTCAATTGGCTATATAACCAGTAGAACTAAATCAGCGCATGCTATATATGTGTATACATATTTACATATATGGAGAGAGAGAGAGAGAGAGAGAGAGAGAGAGAGAGAGAGAGAGAGAGAGAGAGAGAGAGAGAGAGAGAGAGAAGAGCCCAGTGCGCTGAGATTAGCAAACCGTAATCGGGGTTGCCGTGTAGGGAAACGGAGGGGGCATAATCAGAGATGAAACCTGCGTTGAACTCGATTTTCTGCACGAGCACCTGGTCTATGTGATCAGACGGTGTATGCGCTTTCTCTCCTCCTTAAATCTTCTAATAGCCATGCAATTAGAGAATAGAACTTGAAAAGTCTTGAAATATAGAAATGCAAACCCAAAAACTTAATTATCAACTTGATTTATATATATATATATATGTATATATATGTGTGTATACCGACTAGTGGTGAAGTTCGTAATGGTTGAGAGATCCTGTGGTGGTATGTGGATATACTGGCCGGCCGCCCGCGGTGGTGAAGTTTCTAATGACTGAGAGATCCGGTGGTGGTAGTGGTGACGAAGGAGAATATGGAGAGACACAGGGGTTGAGAAAGGAAGAGGAAAATTTTCTCGTGGGACTGTAATTAGAGAGAGAAAGAAAGGTGTTTCAATCTCTAGAGAGATACGTTTCAGTTTCAATGCAGTGGTGTTTCGGTTTCTTTAGCTGAGCTGATTATCATAGAAGAGAGCATAGAAGACCTCCTCTTTAAATAAAAATATGCCACGTGTCAGCATTAGATTTTACCCTTCTCTCCCCTTCGGTTTTCAGTATTTTAAATAGAATAGATTGATATATGCGTATAAATTTTATAGCAAAGTATTCAAGGTATCAGTGTGCGTAAATTACATTTATGAAAAGATTTTGGAACAATTAGTCATGGATTTTTTTTAGGTATGTGTGCTTAATAAAATTAAATTTTTAAGTATGTGTGTAAATTAAATTTAGAGGCCAATAAAAAAAATACAAAAACAAAAGACCAAGCAAAAAAAAAAAAACCAATATTGGTTGTGCCAAGGCATGGGTGAGCAAATTATATTTATAGGCAAGTGTGTATGTGTATATAAATATACAATAAAATTAATACTATAAATTATGGGTAATATCCAAATATAAACTTAAACTTGCTATTAAGGGTGTACGTGAGTTGAGCTGCTCAATAAGGGCTCGTGACTCGGCTCGATAACAGCTAGGCACGACTCGGCTCAACTCGGCTCGATAACAGCTAGCCACGGCTCTGCTCAGCTCGGCTCGATAATAAACGAGTCATGCTCAAGCTTGAGCAGGATGCCAACTCTTAAAACTCGGCTCGAGTTTCTTAAAACTTTGGTTGAATTGTAATTTTTGCGATGAAATATTTACTATTAACTGACAAATAATTTTGTCACTGAATGATCAATTAGACTAATTTGGGACAAATTTGAAACATATAAAGATCAACTTACCACAATTAAAACTTTAAAATCTATATTGCCATAACTCCCATACTTCACTTCAGTAGTGAATAGTGATAAAGTGCACTTGACCCTCTATTTTGATTGTGGCAAATTTTAACAGAAAACTTGGGCTGTAGATATCTTCATACGGGTTTGGGCTTTTCCGCATGCCCATAAGTAATTGGGCTAGTTCAGAGAGCAGATGGGCCGGCGACGATTACACTCCAAAATAGACTATTTACGTGTCACAAGTCCATTGGTCATTCGCCTCGAAATGAGCTTTCGTTCTTTCTCTGTAGTAATAAATTTGTAAGTACTTGGACGGCGAAACGAGACGACAGAGACGAGAGAGAGAGAGAGAGAGAGAGACGATGGCCAGAACGACGTCGTTTTCAGTTCCACTGCTGTTGTCGGTAGTCCTCTTCGCAACCCTAGCTCTCACTCAGGTACTCTAATGGTTGATCGCAACAACTGAGAGAGTGTTTGTAGATTCGATTCAGCTTAATTTCGAGCATTAATACGATCGTTTCTTCGGATCTTCATTTTCACATACTTGTTTTGTTTGAAATCGCTTGTGAAATTTTTTATCGATCTTCGATGTTTGCTTCAAGAGAGTTTTGAATTCCTGATTTTACATATACTAGCTTGTAACCCTTGCGATGCACGGAAGAATATTGTCCAAATTCAATGCTTTAGAAAGTGATAAGAGTATTTGACTATGGAGTTAGTTGAAACTGATCCGTTCTTGAATTGAAATTGTGCAAAAAGTTTATGCATACATAATTCAAATTTGCAGCCCATGTGAAAACTGTAGTAAACATTTGGAATGTGAAAAAACCATTGCATAAGGAAAAAGTTACAAAATAATTTAATCTACTACTACTATATATTCAACCTTCATCGAAATAATTCACTGAAAAAGTATTTTATACAAAGTGAATGTCTTATATATAGTGAATCACAATTCTTACCAATAGAGAGTTCAAACTTGTAATGGTTATCCTCTACACCAAATCCAGTGAGTCGGATCTAACATACAAGAGTTAAAAAAAAAAATCGTTTGCATGGAGAAGAGGTAGAGAGAGCAGCCAAAGGGCAAGGTTTTGTAGATTATGGATGATTTAGTTGGCTCTTCTTAAAGTCTAAATCATTATTACTCCAATTATGATTAATTAAGTTTTGTAAAAACGTACAAAGAGAGAGGGAGAAGGAGAGCATAAATTATGCTATTACAATAAACGCATGTAGAGGGAGGAGATGAAGAGTGAAAAATTATAAATATTTAAAGCCAAATAATGAATGCATATAATTTAAATAAATGTAATACTCCAGTGTATTTATTTGTGCAAGGTTATTGGCACAAATGGTGAGGTTTGCATATACTCACTTTACTTTTAGCTTCAAATGGATGAAATGCTTATAGTTTGACACGTGGCATAAGTCTTCCATGTTATATAATAAGATATATATAAGGAGCACTTCTCGTGTGGACCGTCTGCAACTTAATAAGTTGCGGACTTCTATTTCAGCCGTTGGATCCATTTTTCATTAAGGGTATTGTAGTAATTTCACTGTATCTAGTGGCTGACAATACAAGTCCTCAACTTAATAAGTTGCAGACGCCCTTACCAGAAGGGCTCTGTATATATATATATTATATGTATATATATTTTCCGACTTGGTTGCGATTTGCAAATTAGTATGTGTATTGAGTTAGTTTCAATGTTTGATTCATATGAGAAGATTCGATTTTCAGGCGAAGACTTCGAAGGAGGATTTAAAAGAAGTCACTCACAAAGTTTTCTTTGACGTTGAGATTGCTGGAAAATCTGCTGGTATATTTAATACTCTCCTTCAGTCCTATGAATGCGAAACGAAAATAGAGATAATTATATATTTATACAACATGTTTCCATAATATATATATATATCATATGTGCAACTTTAGGGTTCAAAGTTATGTTATAATTTGCAAAGAGACTTTGACTTTGCATTGAATTTAATCCAATTATTATCATTGTAGAGAAGAAGCCTTTGGCTTTCGTTGTTCCGTTCGTATTGCTTTTTTGTATTGGCATTTCCGGGACTTACATATTGAAATGGTCAGTGATTAGTAATGGATCTTAACAACTTACATGTATTAATGAGGAAGCATAGTGGTTTCCCAAAAAATGGGGCATTCAAGCAATCGTTTTGCAAAACCATGACGCGTTCAATTGAGAGATGAATATGATATACGGTGATTACATAAGACAGAAGATTAACACGGTGCTTGGACCGAACTCTCATGTATTGGAATATATGTTGGGTATATTTAACTAAACTACATCCATAATATTTCTCATAATAATGCTAGGTTCCCTAATCCACAAGAATTGTTACGTTATTTTCATTAAAAATATTCATGTGTGACATAGTTATATTCTTAATGCCGATTACACCTTTACTTTTTCTCTGTTTCTTTTCCCCTCCTTTTCTAGGTCGTGTTGTCATGGGTCTCTTTGGGAAGGCCGTTCCTAAAACAACAGGTATGATCTGTATATAACATTAGACACAGATATAGCATATGGGACAATCCCGTATTATTAATTCTTATATATTGTACAAAGATTGTAAATAAATTATCTCGTCAAGCTTGTTAGATTGCAATTATTAATTGTTTGTACTTTTTATTTTGCAGAAAATTTCCGAGCATTGTGCACAGGTACAGAGGGATGCTAGGTGTTTGCCTTTCCATATCTTAACTTCATTTACCATTTCTCATTTCTTCTAGTTAATTATCAAATCAAATATGAACTCTTTGATGTTCTTCTGATCTTCATTGTAGGATATTTAGTTTTTCCCTTTTGTTTTTTTGCGGTCACCTTCCACTGTCTTGTATATGCAAGACAAAAGCAAAGTTCTTCAATCCCCTTTCAGCTGAGCCATTTTTTTAAAGCACATGTTTGGATTGACTGGAATAGGGGTTTGTAGGTGCAATAGTCACTTGATAAGTTGATATTGTTCCCAGCATTTCTTTTTACTCCAAGAGCCATTGTAAAAGTTGGTTTATATGCAATTTATATGTTTCCAGGAGAGAAAGGTATTGGTAAGAGTGGAAAACCTCTCCATTACAAGGGGAGCGCATTCCATAGAATTATTCCCAGCTTTATGCTCCAGGGAGGTGATTTTACACTTGGTGATGGTAGAGGTGGGGAATCAATTTATGGAGAGACGTTTGCAGATGAGAATTTCAAGCTGAAGCATACAGGACCAGGTACGATTATGTAACTCTGATGTGTGACTTGAACGTAACTTATTGGTAGTTTCAAAATAGAACAGTCCTTCCAAACATTGCAGTTAAAATATTTGGCAAATGTAAAGAATTTGTTCGTGCGCTTTTTTTTATTTTTTATTTTTTATTATTTTATTATTATATGAACAGACAATATTTTGTTTCTTATACGCAGGGCTGCTTTCAATGGCAAATGCTGGGCAAGACACCAATGGTTCACAGTTCTTCATCACTACTGTCACTACTAGCTGGTAACTACACATACTCCCAATAAACAAAACAGAAAGGAAAGAGCAAATAACCATCTGGAACAAACAAAAAAAAACAAAACAAAACAAAGAAGAAAAGTAATGAAAAAGACCACCATGCTTTTGCCATGCCAGCACTATTTTTTTTATTATTTTTTTTTTTTATTTTTTGAAATCCTAGTAACTAAGCTTGGATATCTGGGGCTTGTTGCAAAGTTGATTAAATGATCACAACCAATTATGACCTTCTTGCAGTTTAATTTTCGCTGTATTCGTGGTTTGCTTTCTTGGCAATTAGAATAACGTTCCAATTTAAATGTCAGGTTGGATGGCAGACATGTTGTATTTGGGAAGGTGCTATCAGGCATGGATGTGGTATACAAGATTGAAGCTGAGGGAAAACAGAATGGCACACCGAAGAGCAAAGTCGTGATCGTCGATAGTGGAGAACTTCCTTTGTAACCATCCTCTCTGTTTTAATTTCCACAAGCTTTTTATGTGAACTGAAGGCTATGTGGCTGCATTCTATTACTTATTGGTTACACCTTGAATGCCAATGCGACTTCTTTCAGACGGGGACTGTATTGACTAACAAATTTCAAAAAAATTTAAAATGTGGGGTTGTCTTATGTTGTAGCTCCAATTTTGTTTTTAAGGGAGCACTGTATGTGGGGTACTAAGTTACAGTGCAATAGTGAAATGACCACATGGAGTAATACTATGCTTTCCATGGCAGTGGGACCACCTTCAATAAATGATGGAATCACTTCAACATCCTCCAATTAAAATCTAATGGATCCAAAGGGAGCACTGTATGTGGGGTACTAAGTTACAGTGCAATAGTGAAATGACCACATGGAGTAATACTATGCTTTCCATGGCAGTGGGACCACCTTCAATAAATGATGGAATCACTTCAACATCCTCCAATTAAAATCTAATGGATCCAATGCCCCATGCATTTGGGAAGCATAGCATTACTCGGCCACATGGCCCCCTAAACCAAACTTCACGAGTAAGATATTCTTTCCGAATTTTGTATTCCAAATGCTTCTCAAATACTTGTGGCAGTGGGACCACTTTTAATAATGATGAGATCACTCATCATCCTCCAATCACAATCTAGTGTACCCATTGCCACATGTATGTGATAAGCATTTGCGATTCAAAATTTGGGAAGTATAGCATTACTCAAAACTTCATTGATAATTAGCCTTTATTCTCTCTGACTCACCTCACACCATGCTTCAGTGGTGACCGGATAAACTATATGTGAGCTCGTTTCGAGCATGAACTTGTCTTGAAGACCCAATATTTAGCCTTAATTGGACACTAGGTAGGAGTCCCATTCCTACTGCCTTAACGTTAAATTCCAAAGCAAGAGAGACTAGACTGACACTGAAATCACATTGGAGATTATCTTTTTCAAACAATTTTAACTACTCTCCAGAGAAAACATTGCATCTTTCATGTTTCCCAGAGAAGGCCCTGCATTTGCTCCAAGCCTCCATCCATTTATATGTGCTTTCAGGACTTTCTTTTATATTAGGAACGGCAAAAAATGGGTGACATTGTTTTGTAATTCTTAATGGACTGGCCAAAGTGCTCACCTCTTTCCATTCTCATGAAGATCCATCCGTTGACTTCAATAAATTTTCCTTGAGACGGCGAGTACATTTTCTATACTGTTCCCCAATAATCTTTTGCCAAATATAAAAGTGAGTTAATTCCGAGCTGTTTAGAAATGATATTAATATGAGTTCTATTTGAACTCGTGTCATGATAATTGAAAAGCCCCAATCTCGAGCAACTTGGTTCTGTCAGCTGGGGTAGAAAACCAGATGTTTAGGCCAAATCAATGTAAAATGCAACAGAGTACCCATCTATGGTCGATCGATCATCTATGAACAATGTTACTGTCATGACAATGAACTAAGACAATATTATCCAACTAAAATAAAAATGATTTTGTTACAACTAATACACACTAGACATATTGTACAAATGATCTTTAGACCTGATCTTCGACACTGCATGACACGTTAATTCTCTGTAAATTGTTAGTCTACAAACTCTGGTGAGAAAGAAAGCATAAATCTTGCGACTAAATTATGAGCAACCATGCTGAAGCAAGATTACTCACTATCACTCTCGGAATCCAGAAAGCTGAACTCTCTCTGTCCACCAAGCCTGATTAGCAGTGTTCCCCGATTTTCTTCACTCCACTGGATACCTTCCCTTTCAACAATATCAATCACCTGCATGAACTGGCAAGTTATTGGTATAACACAAACTCAACCAACAGCAATAATAGTAGTAATAATTGATTCATTCAGTTATTTATTTATTTCTCTTACTTTTCGGGTTGGCACTTCTATATGTACCCACATAATCAATGCTGATCACCAAATTTATTGTTTATATGCGTTTTTTTAAAATTACATGTGCTTGTGTATGTGTTTTCTGAATGGTGTGTGAGGCTGTAGGTGGAGACGTGCTCTCCATTGCAAAAACGAAAAGTAACATGAAACTTGTTTACACTCGTTACTTGTTTGGTGGAGTTGGTAGTTTGATTGCACGGCAATAGTTGGGGCAACAATTGCCTATGTAGCACAGATACGGATATGTGACACGGAGACGGCGATACGGCAAATTCCAAAAATGTAGGATACGGAGACGGTTAGGATACGTCGAATAAACAAATATTTCTAAAAAATATAATTTAGTTTGAAGTAAAAGAAGAAGAAGAGAAAATTAAATATCAACATTACATTACATATTCTGATATTCACCCATAGAAACTAGGCAAATAGCAACTCACAACATACACTCATAAAATGATTACAAAGCATTACAATTTAACAGGATACAGACACAGTAGGATACAATCATACAACGAATAAATCATTAGATCTTTGAATTAAATTTGCAGTTCCATCTCCACTCATGTTTCCATAATTCTCAAATAAACCAATTGCTTATCCCCAATTTTACAATATTAAGATTATTGCCTCAAAGTTTTAAAACGCATTTCTAATGAGAGGCCACCATGCTGCATTCACTTGTGTCCCCGGCCATGCCAACTGCGTGTCCGACACGCGATCAATGTAGTCCGATGTTAAAATATTTAAGACACGTTTTATAGCGTGCCTGACACGCGGTGACGCATGTCCGACGAGTGTTGGTGTCTAACACGGACACGATACAGAGACGACACCCAAAGTGAAGTGTCCAAGCTACATAGATAGTTGCGACCATAGAGAACAGAGAATACGGAAGGTAATGAAGTTGCAGCAGTGGTGGTGCTGATCTGGTGGCTAGGTTTCGAGAGGAGAAAAAATGAACATATATCCACAGTGGCTTTTTTCTTTGGTAAAGATATACGAGTTTAAAAATTCTCTTAACATTTTGACTCAGAATTTTCAACACGAAAAAGATGTAAAATAACATGCTCAATTAACCACCATTAATAGACTACTCTAGTAGGGGAGCGGAGTGTAGCTGTGCAGTTTTAGAAACATGGTGGGAACTGTCAACAATTGTAAGAAACTCGTGGGGAGGTCATTGTAACTTACCCAAATTTTCTTAATCTCTTGAGGTTTAAATCATAAAATACCTTGCAGAAGTTGAAGTTACACCTAGCTGGATTTGGTTTCTCTCTATCATATCTATGTCCAGAGCAATTAACTGACTTCGATTTTCACTATGTCAGTACCAACTACAGTTACTAATCATATTTATCCCACAGTATATAGAAAAATCAGTCCAATGAACAGAGTAATTGGCTTTATAGCGTATGAAGAATGCATGCTTCTACAAGTAGAGTAATAATAGGCTTCAGGCTTATAGCCCATGAGGCATGATTCATGAATACTCTCTACAAGGGACTCGTATCCTACGGTATCTGCAGCGGATATCATTACTCTTTTTATACTTGTGGATAAGTGCCACATACTTCCTAAATGTTTCCACAATTTGAAATGATTTTGTTAATTTTCAAGAGCGTGTCAGATACTTATTGGAAACTCCCAGACAAATGTTTGTTCCATCTTGAACAATGATGTAAGGCTATTTTTATTCGTATATAATTCAAAGAAACATAACGAAAGTCGTAAATGTTTTGACTAGAAGAAGAATTGAGATGCTAAGCTAAATCTTCAAATTTGTCCAAAATAAATGTCTGATATAACCATTTCTTATTTCAGAATAACTTCTGATTACAAGTCAAAATATATGATAATTTGTCAATAAAGAAAATGAGTGTTTTGCCAATACATGTGCAAGTATCATGACGGGCATCTACTAATTTTATAAACACACATGCACATTACATCATCAAATTGACGTATCTACGCAGTATCCATATACTTTTTCTTTCCAGAGTTAATCATATCAGCGTGTTAGTACCATGTCGTGTTTACGTCCGGTTTCCGTGTTGATGCTTCACAGGTTGTAGACCTGTAACCTCTCAACTAGCAATTTTCTTGTTTTGTTTTGTTTTGTTTTTTGTTTTTTTTTTTTTTTGTTTTTTTTTTGTTTTTTTGGTTTTTGTTTTATGCAACATTTGTTCAAAAGCTTAAAACCATCCTCCCACCAAACCCCCAATCCCACAACCTGCGGCAAGAAAAAGGTAGAAAAAAGAAAGAAAGAAAAAAAAACGTTTCCCTATGTCCTGAGATGAATAATGAGAAAAATGAGCATGTAGACTAGAATCCATACCGACTGTTTCAGTTTTGACTTGCCCACACCATGGCTCCCACATCCTGTGATAACCCTGAAAGACTGGACAGCTAGAACAACGAGAGGTACAACATCGTTAAAAAATCAGAAGCCAGCAGGACAAAGCATAAATAGTGCAAAAAGGAGAACACAATGGACGCATAATCCATTTCAAGGTTGCACCGATGCTTACAGCGTACATATGCTCCAAAAAGCAGGTGAAGTTTTAAAAGCCTCATTGCTTGTTTGACATGTTGACCATGTAGATCAATTGTTATCATATTTTCAATTTGTTTGTTTCTGCAAATATCATAGTCAGAGCCAATTAGAAATACTACGAGTAGAGGGCAAAGAAAGCAACCCATTTTTTTTTTCCCTCTTCCAAGGGTGATGACCAACCTAGTTTGGAATATCTGCTGGCTTGCCTTTTCATCAGCATCTCTGGCCATTTTGTTACACAACCTTCCCTGGAACAACGTTAAGTGAAAAAAAAATAAAAATAATAAAAAGTCATATGAGGATAACCCAACCCCAACCCCAACCCCAACCCCAACCCCGCCCACCGCCACTCCCCCAGAAGGAAATTGCAGTATAAATCAATGATTAAGGGCCTGCTTGGATCGATTGTGACTTCTGTGTTTAGGGCCTTTAGGCAGAAGCGCATAGGCAAATCATTAATCACAAAGGCCACGTGGAAATCAAGAAAATTCATTAGAACCCAAACCTACTTCTGCTGAAGGCTGAAGCACCTCTAGACCTGGCTTCAGCAAAAAGCGCTTTGGCGGATCTAAAGTGCCTCTTAAAAATGAATCCAACCATGCTAATATATGAGTTTTGGTATCCAAAAGCATGCTTCCAAACATGTCCTTAACCTCAGTGAAACTTCTTTTTTTTTTTTTTAATCTTAAACACCAACTAGGAGGAGTTGGGACGTCTAGAGCACCCAACTAATCCTCAACGGATGCATGGTGTTCCCCCAACACCCCTCGTGCATAAGGCAATTACTGGCATAAGTCTCTTCTCTTAAAGGTGGCCCCAGAAAAACAAGGAGGGGGCGGGGGACTTCAAGAAAACTTTATGCAACCCAGCTGGACAAAGACTGTATGTTGGAGTGCCCATACATGAAATACAGTCACATTAACACTGCTCAAGACAATTTAGTACTACATTCCCCACAAAAACAAGTACGGAATGTAGCATTGGGCAATAAAATAATATAATATAAATACTAGGTTATCGCTAATTTTCATCCCCAATGCATTAACTCGGATCCCTTCACTGAAAAGACAAAACTAAATGGAGAAAGGAAATAAATGTGCATCTAGAAGAGTTTCTTCAATCATTTTGAATGTGCATTTTTAATAAGATAGATTAAGGCAAATTTCCAGTAACTAGATTCACTCTAGATGCTAATTTTAAAAAATAACAAAAACCAGACAATCACAAGCACAAACCTGCTCAGAAAGGTAAGCTGCATGCTCCCGATCCCCATTGGAGTATGCTGTTGCAGCCTGCAGTAGAATGTGACATTTCAGTGATTGCTCGAAAGTCGAAACTGTACTCATCTCCAAATAAAAATGTGCAACACAGAAGCACCAAGTTCATTTTACCTTCTGATAGTAGGATTTCATAGAATCCCATTGCTGCTTTGCAGCTTGTCTAAACACATGATAATCATCCCCTTTAGCTACAATTCCAAGAGAAATTAAGAGTCAAGTAAAGTGCTACACTGGCACAATAAATTAGTTATGCCTAACCCAACAAAAAAAAAAAAGAAACAGAGAGAGAAAGAAATAGAAAATGAGAGATATCGAGCAACAAAGTAAATCACTTTGGTCCTTAAATTTTTATAGCTTTCACCCTAATAAACATCTTATTTCCTCAATTAGCCTAAAGTATTCAAGCCCAAGGATTCTTTGTTTTCTAAGGGATGCTATTAAAAAAAAGAAGAGCGAAAGAAACTAAGCATATGAACACTAATTTTTTATTTTTGAAAGAATTATGGAGAGAGAAGTTTGTCTTTGAATGACTATGTTTTACCCCTCAACCCACTGCATGTCAAAAACACGGAATTGTAGCTTCGAGGTAGAGAAATATCGAGGAAGGGAAGAGACCACCCGGTTTTGTCAGGATAGATGAATAGACACTTGAAGTAGGTGAAAACTTAAGCGGGTGGAAAGCTTCAAAGATATAAACTACACAAAGGCCCAAAATATAATTTAAAATGAAATAGGAGTAGATCTGCAACATTTTTCTAGTGAAATAAAATATTTCATTCCAAAAAATCTGAGATAAAACAGAATTGAAAATCATGCAAGCAGTGCCACGTATCTGGGGAAGGGTCCGTTGGGCCCCACCTCCATCCTTGGGCAGACAGTAAGTGTCATAGTGCCTTTTCTCAACATCCATTACTCCAGAGAGTGACGGCTTTTGGATGTGAGCTGGCACATCAGAGTACGCAATGCCCAAAAGCATAATCTATGATCTTTGCTCTTGGAGGAAATAGTGCGAGGCCAACGTGCCTTGTGGCTTCCCCACAGTTAAAGCGTGGTTTTCAAGGCCATCCACGTACATCATTCATTTCACCACGTCACAAACTTAAAGCAAAGACATAAAAAGAAAAGTTAAAAGGTCTTAATAAACTACTGCAGATGACATTCTACATTAAAAAAACTGTGAAAAAACCATATAATTAAAAAAAAAAAAAAAGATTAGCCGCGAGATTGTGAAATGTAAGAAGAAGATTCAATTATTAAATGAATGTTACATGATAAATGTCAATTACCAAAGGTGTTCTGCTGTGGTTCTGCAGTCCCAGAAGGGCAAAACTCAAGCCTTTGTCCCATTGACTCCATTTTCTTTACTACGTTCCTCCAGTTCATAGTGCTTGGTTCACGTTCAGAACTCTTTGGCATGTTAAACAAAGATTCCAATACCTTATGCGGGAGTTCAGTTTTGGAACCTCTGGAGCTAGTAGGAGGATGAACTTGAGAGCCAGCAAGAACCTCGGAATAGTTCCTAATATAATAATGAAAAAGGGAGAAAAAAAAGACAGAGAGGGGGTAGCCAAATAAGCTTATGTGGTAATTTAACTGTTTAATAGATGAAAAAAATCCATACGATAAAAGTAGAGGATATATTGTATGTCACCTATCATCCGCTGGCCAAATAGATTATATCCAATCATCTTTACCTTCATTCACCTATTTTTGTGATTTTTACTCCAATAAATTCAGAATTGTGCTATATGCCTATGCTTTGAGGCTTTTACTCATTCTCTATCACAGGGACACACCAACTTTTGCTTCTTGTTAATGCATGTGCGAGTTATGTCCATGTATCTAAGGAACAAATGTGATAGTTACACTTATTTAAACTAGAGAAGCAGGTTCTTGGAAGCAATGTTTGGCTACCAAACTTTACACCAACTCCTTGTCATAAGTCATAACACTCCTCTGGACCGAAAAAGAACGTAAAATTGCACATTTTACATCAAACAAGTACTACTACTTTATCAGCTTGAAACCCACCACCTTATAAAATTCTCTACAAGGAAAATTAAGTGGAATGCCTTTAGGAGAACTGAAAGATGATACCATCAAGATCGAGTAGCAGCCTAATTAGGCTAGAGTATGTCTTGAGTCCTTAGTTTTAAGTGTTTCTAATTCTCACTTCTATACTATTTTTTCTCAATCACAATCAAGAGGCAACCTAATTAGGCTAGAGTACGTCTTGAGTCCTTAGTTTTGAGGTAAGAGGCATTTGAAGGCGTTGCTAGTTCTCACTTCTATCCTATTTTTTCTCTTTTATTTCTAATTTTCTCTACCCTCTGAGATTTTTTCTTGTCCAATCTGCTGCTATCTCCCAAGGAAGTACGTTTCCCCATCAAAAGAACACAAGATAAAGTTGCATCAAAGAAAAGTGTGTTCTATATGACACATCAAGGACTGAAGACACTCATAGTGTGCACACACTACACAGTGGTAAGTAAATTTATAAGATACAACAGGGATAAGGAATATATATATATCTGACTTGTGGAAGGAACAAACATTTATAAGCAAAAAACAAGTAAAGGAAGTTGCATCATGATCAACAATTAGGGTACCTGCACCGATCGCCTACAGACCAGAAATTATCGTCATTCTCAGATGAATGGGAAGTTGAGTCAGATGATCTATCAGTTAGCTGTTACCAAAAAAAAAAAAAAAACATAAACAAAACATCATCACAACATATTCAATACAAGCAAATGACTGATACTTTTGCATGCCCTGTTGTATTAGTTGTCAACCAAACGGAGATTGTAGCATTCAGTGTCTCCATAAATTCATAATCCATTCTAACCTAGAATTGGGGACACCAAATTCAACTGCTACAGGGTGCCAATTTGCAACCCCAAAAAGCACTTCAAGTAAATTATCAGCAAAAACTAACTCTTCAAGACACAGATTCTGAAGTCAAGTGACAAATGGACAGGAGTTAAAGATGCCAATGTAACTAAGCAAAATTAACCCAAGACGACTCCATTTATTCCCAAGTATAGGAGATAAACTGCCACCACTGCACATATCATATGAATTGAAAATAAATGTACCAACAACAAAATCCCACAAATAATTTCTGACATAGCAATAGAGAACAAAGAACATCTACAGAATGTCAAATCAGGATAAAATGAATGGGCTTCATAAGTCCCAGCGTCCCAGTAAACTCCTTAATGCAATCAGCTGCTATATCTTCAGGCTACATTAAAGAACAGGATTACCAATTGCAAAAAAAAAAAATGAATGGGCTTCGTAAGTCCCAGCGTCCCAGTAAACTCCTTAATGCAATCAGCTGCTATATCTTCAGGCTACATTAAAGAACAGGATTACCAATTGCAAAAAAAAAAAAAAAAAAAAACAAAACAAAACTGTTTAAAGCATGAAATATGTCCATTCCCTTAACAAATTAAGCTTTTGGAGCAATTTGTGACTTGACATGGTAATAGAGCCTTGGTTCTGAGATGTCTCCATCCTCCTTTATAGTGTGCGTGTTTGCACTTTATTATATTCCTCCATTATGACGGAGTTAGTTTCATAGCTTCCATTTGTTGCATCTCCACGTTTGACAAAGGGTCGAACATGAGGGCCCCTCTAACAACTTAAGCTTGATGAATAACTTGTGTTCTAACAAGAGCGGAAACCTACACTTTCTTTAACGATGAGGAAAATTTCCCTCTAATAACTCTCCCTATCCACTTGCCCAGATTGTAAAGCTTTGCAAGAACCACATTCTCAATACGAAACAGGGAAGAAAGTCAATCACGCAAAAGGTATGTCCGAATTCACAATAGAGACCAAATCAATGACTTCGATTCTTAAATACAGCAAGGTTAAATGGACACTGAGAGTAGATCAAAGAAATATATATATATATATATTTCCTCATTTTCAAAAATACTTTGTATCCCATCGACCCGTCCATCCCTTCCACCATCTCATTTAGCAGGACAAGCACTGGCTATCACACATTTTCATCTTGTTCGGATTATATTTATCTTGTGAACCAAGCTTCTCATCCTTATCGTTTGCCCATAACATTCCACTTCCTTGTAAAACACACACACATACACACATAGAGGAAGCTAGAGGAAAGGGGAGAGAAAACCTCATTGCCAACCAATGCAGGTATATTTCAATTTTGTTTGGTCAACTGTAGTAAGGTAGAAAACACCAAAACAATGACCAAGAAGGCCAAGAGAAACCCAAATGGCCATAAAATCAAATAGATAATAAGTTCCTACATAGTGAAACATATCCGCAAGTCTAATACAGAAGTGAAAAGTTGAAGCATCTAGCTAAGTCTGTCACTTATAATCATAACCTATGTTACAACACCATGTATCATAATATCATCAGCAAATTCATGATCTAAAGTCACGGGAAAAGCGTGCATATCTGGGGAGAATTACTCTAAAAATCACTTCACACAACTGTCAGAGTTAGGAATTAAAAATACTTAAGACACATCGTAACAGATTCAACTTTCATTCTAACTGATGTAGAGTCATTATTAAACAAAAATAAATGTACACACTCTAAATTCCATAACCATATTACGTTAAGGAGTAACTTACATTGTCACTACATTCCAGAAGGAACCGTCTATCTTCAGTGTTGGATGCACTACCGTCATTGGATTGTCCATGCTCGGACGGCTCATAAGACGAAGCAGATAATTCTAGCAAGGCATTCAATGCCTGGAAAAAAGACATAATAAGACAAACTTAAATTCCTTTAATAGGTATCATAGTAAATACATGAATATCATAGCCTCTCTTAATGCTATTGATCATAAATCATAATACGATCTCTACACAATCCAAATTACAGGTGTCTGGCAATATTTGTTACACGGATAAGATATACCTTGTAGAGTGAACTGTCCATGGTCCAATCTTATTAAACTGTGAACTAGTGATGAACAAGGTTTATGATTAAATTCTTATATACACTAAGGTGCTTCAAAAACAGAGGATGGATTTCCAAAAGAGGTAAGAACTTACAAGATGAAGAATACGCAAATAAGCCTAGTAGTGAATAAGCATTTACCATTGTAATTCCAACGAGAACTCAAATGGAAATACTTGACCAAAAACATTGAGAGAACTCATAATCAGAATCTGGAAGACAACACAGATGCTTACTTGCTTATGTACGGCACAGTGCTAGGTGAGGTGGGTGCCAATTGATCTGTCCTATGTGAGATCAGTGTCTTGCTACATAGGACTCAATCTATTTACATGGATTTCCTCCGCGAGAAATGCAATCTACCATGCTTTGGACACATGTCCTTAACCTATCCATAAACAGGCTACTATGAGTTCCTTATTGGGTCAATGATATTGGTACCTTGATCTAGGAGCTCAACCTCTACCTATGGGATTTTGAGAGCGAATCTGAACAGTCAATGACGTCCCAAGACTCCCAACAGTCAATAACTCTAAATTGTCTTCATCAGAATTTTCCCAAGGCATATCCTCATTCTTTCCCACATTGACGTCCCACAGAAATACTCCATGGTGGTCCTCCGTGGTGGTCCTCCCAAGACTTCACTGTGACACTCTCCCTTAAAGATTCATCTCTTCAATGAGAATCTCACTGGGGCAATGGGGTAGCCATAATTCACCTTTGGCCATTTGGCCTCCAGATCTCATCGCTGCATTTCCTTAGCACAAACTCTCTTCTTGATCTCCACCATGTTCTCATTCTCCACAAGTTCCCCTCATATGTATGCACTATGTCACCTCCGGATGCATCTATGCCCTAACTAACTTAATGTGCCTAGTCTGGAGCATGACCTAGGGAGCTCCTTGAGCTGTGGACCCCAACATGAAATTTGGGTTACACATGGCCCCAAAGGGATCCAAAGGTTTCTTACCAATCACAGACTACACATTGGTCGGGCCTAGATAGACAGAGATCCCAAATGTCCTCTAGTGCACAGGGTCAACAAGTGTTGGTGCTCGGCACATTCTACTGTTCATCCACAGGTTACCTCATTTCCCCTTCACTATTTTCCTTTGTCTGGATATATTCATACTACCATCCATACTATCAGGAGTAATTGTAAATATGGGCGACCCCTTTGCACTAGCTATTTATATCATGATATTGGTAAGTCAACAAGAAAAAATGCGTGGGAAGTTCAATTTAGTCAAACTTGTATTACCAAACACTGCAGATAATCTGGACATTGAAGAATACTTCAGTAAGTTGTTAACAAAAGACAAATTTTGTAACTACTGACTGAAGTATGACTTACGAATTAAGGAGCACGTTTGAAAAGAAAATTACATTCAACATCAACTTGCAATAAATTGAAATGCCATCAATCCACAGTACCTTATCAACATTGCCTCCGCATTGACCTGCAAAGACAAAAAATTTCAGTTCATGCAATATATTACTGAAGTTGTTCAACCATGGAAATAGCCGTATTTGCCATAATTCATAAACATACACCAGGGTGTTTGCACCAAAGTATGTGTTGAATGACAGTAAAAAACAATTCAAAAGAAACAAGAGTCTCATTAAAGTCCCTTCTGCTTTTCTACTTCTCCTTTACGTGAAAACAGTCAAAAAGATAAATTAACTTGAGTGAAACTTGACTTCTGAGTTCTAACCAATACTGAAGAAAAAATGAAAGGATTTTAACTTGGTGTCTTAAATGAAATGTGTGCACAGGAATTGTTAGTATTCTATGAGATCCAATAGTGAGGCGGAAAGAAAGACTCAGATCTTTCTATATAAAACAACAAGAAGGCAAACCTCTAAGGATGAAAAAGAAATTTGATAGCACTAAAATTTATAACAGAAGAGGTGTGATCTAGCAGGGGTAGATGTCTTGATTTCTAAGTTCTAGTTCCTATTGAGTTATAACCACGGTTGTGAAGATGTGTGATATTATTGTAAGATCACGTGATTCTACAATCCCAAAACTCAAACTATATCCAGATAGTGATAATATTGCCTTGCAATGGAACTGCTATATGATTGGAATAGGAGCATTAGGAAAGTATGTAGGATGATGTATTTTAATACATTTGGTTGTTTTTTAAGGGTATTTCCAAATATCTATGCCTAATGAAGAAAGCTCTAACTACCCAAAAAAAAAAACCTAAAACAAAAGCGGAAAAACAGAACAAAAAAACCACTGCCCACAGAATCTAGTTGAGGTCATAGGGCACAGATACGACACGACACAACACAGATACGCAGAGAGAGAGAGAGAGAGAGAGAGAGAGAGAGAGAGAGAATCTATTAGAGAATCTATTCTCCATGTTTATATAATGTATAATTCGTGTGAGCCTTTCAAAGAAACATTGGAGAAATAGGTCATATGTTCAATAGTTCAAGGGCTCGTATTCATTCAGAGCTCAAGTAGAGCCATAAAATTTGCATAACCCTCACTTTTCTTCGACTAAGTGACTATACACCTCTGTGAACACAAATAAACGGGAAAGAAATAACACTTCATTCGGTCTAAGTTCTGCCTAAAATATTATAAAGTGTTATTTTTTCACAGTTCATATTTTATAGGGGCCAAGTTCTAGCTCTAACTCTACTTCTAGCCATAGCAAGAATACACATCCATACAAGTCTCAGATTCAACTCCATTCACTAAAATTTACCTTCCTAGCACAATTTGGCATAGCAAGATTTAACAAGAGGATAAATTCTCAAAGGAAAAGATAGCAACCCATCAAAAAATATGACTAGAACAATATGTAGAACTCACTGAGCACGTCTCTAACCACAGCCATGCTCAATTCGCACTGATCTCCGAGCATCGCACACAAGAATTGTTCAGCGTCTCCTTTGGTTAATGGTTCATTGCTATACCCCTTCGATTTCACTGAATCTCTTCTCGGGCTTGAGATTACATAATTCTTTCCCAAAACAGTCGAAACTGTCCCTGTAGCAGCAAAAACCTTTTTCTGCTTACTCCCTCTAAAACCCTTCCCATGACCCACATTCTCATAAGTGGTCTCTGTAAACACTTCCGATGAGCTCGAACTCAAACCCGAACCCGAACCCGAACTAAACCCCGCCGCACTTCCACTCGAACTCGAACAGCTCGGAGTCTGATCGTCAGCGATCTGCGTCAAGCCTCCTAGAATCTCCGCAGCTTTGTTCGGATCTCCTTTTGCCTCTCGATACGCGGCGGCGGCTTCTTCGAGAGAAGCCGAGTCAAAAGCCTCGATCAAGCTTTTCAGAACCCTAAGTTCTTCGTTTTCTTCGTCACCCGCACCTTTACGGCCCCCCACGACCTTCGAAGCTTGCGACCTCTTCGTCTTCTTCCTTCTATGCTTCATTCTGAAATTATGCTATACAAAATCTATATCTCTCTATGTATGTATATATGTACGTATGTGTATGTGCAAACATATGCACGCTTCGCTTGCTATGTACATGAAAAAACACAACAACAGAGCGAATCGATCAAACGCAGAATGGATCCATCATACGTCGTAAGATATAAAACAGAGATCAAAGCTAAAGAGAGGTCTTCAAACATGGGGGGATCTCTGTTTCTGGAGATTTTGTTTTGCAGAAACCCTAATTTAGGAAAGTGGAGTAATAAATTAATAACTCACTTCCGAATTAGGCCTTATTTGATTTGGGAGAATTATTGCAGATGGATTTGTGATTTGTGAATTTTGATTTTGATTGTGATTGTTTGATCCGTTGGAGGCTCTAATTTGGGAGAGTCAAACGAACTGGGAAGTTGAGAGACAGAGAGAGAGAGAGAGAGGGAGAGAGAGAGCGGCTCTGAAAATATATAGGAATTTCCGAAAATAACTGATTTTGGTGGGCACAGATATTTGGAACGCAGAGAGAGAGAGAGAGAGAGCAAATTAGGAAAATTGCCGAAATACTTTAACAATGTCCGATTTTGTTGCACAGAACTATCCACTTAAGCTTTTAGATGCGGTACGTGTTAACGTGTGTACTCTTGCGTTAAAATCATTGGTCAAAAGCACACAGTTACTATCGAACACGTTTCTCTTTACTTTAATAAGATTCGTCAGCTAAGGTCAAATATTTCACTTTCAGTAAAGTTCTTTTCGAATAAGGTTTCTTTTTTTGTAAGTCTTACACTGATAAGTTTCTTATATAAGTTTTTAACACGAGAATTTATTCATAAAATTTTTAAAAAGTTGAAGATGCATTTAGACTATCTTTAACCATGACAGTAAATTATTGTATCAAAATTATTTGTTGTGCCATGTCAGTAAAATGAGCTCCAAAGGGAGCATCAAGCAACAACAGCAACTTTGTTGTCCTTGTCAATTGCAGCAAGTTTGCTACATTTGTCTGTTTGCACCCAAAAACCATCAATGATTTTTGAGCCCGAGTTGCGTGGAACTGAATAGAGAGGAGGCTGGGCTAAGGAATGGATGACTCGTCGGACTTAAGTGTAGATGTGAGATCGACGATAGGAACAAGGCTGTCGGGTGTAGTAAGGAGATCAGCCCGATGGGAAAATTGAACATGTGTGAGGATTATCGGGCCATGGAAAAATATAACCCAATGCACTGATAGCCCGATGGTGGAATGAAGCAACACGAAGCCCAATCGGACACTGTGTAATGAAAGATGGGAGTTACAGTCCGATTGGCCATGGGCGTTAGAAGAAAAGTAATCGGGCATGAGAGAAGGCATGGAAACAGGTAGAGCCCGATTCATCCAGGAGAATAAGAGACGAGGCCGATGGACTGAAAGGAGAAGGCGGTGCTATCCACAGCTGTCAGGATGACGTCATCTCAGAATTTTGGAAACAAGAGTCCGTTCAGGAAAGGATCTGATCATGTCCAGTTGGATTTAGGCGTTTAATCCCTAAATTAAAGGGATTAAGTCAATCAGGAGCTGGATAAGGTAGGAGTCAGAGATAAGGAAGGTCTTTGCCAATCAGCCAATCAATCATGCAGCTTGGGGCGCAAGCTAAGGAATTATTGTCCAATTAGGAATCATCTAAGGTCGCTATAAATATTCAGGCAGGCCAGCCAAGCAGGAGACTCCGCGTCATCTCGAAACAGCATACATACTGCATTCGAAGCATTCAAAGCACTCTCTTAAGTCTTTATGTTTTTCAGCCTTCATAGCAAATAGGTCTGCCTTTTTGTTATTTCTTTTTGTTCTTTTGGATAATCAGTCTGTTCTGGTTCGTTCTTTAGATCTGTGTATTTTTTCCAAACAATTAATAAAATCTTTGTTTTATTAATTCGTTTGTGATTGTTTACCTGTTAAACTTGACACTTTTTAGCTTGTGCGCTTCAGTACTACTAAAGAATTTACGGTGAGGGTACTTTCCTATTCACTATACACAATCACCCTGTTTAGAAGTCAGATTCATCAAGCCTTGTGTATCACTCACACAAGCGGATAGGAAATTAGTTTGCACGTACACACACACACACATCGAACCACTGTTGCTTCTGGCACGCCCGCGCAAATTAGAGCAAACATTGTCTATTACATCAAATCTATTTTTTTTAGAATAAAAAATGTGGGGGAGAGAGAGAGAATAGGTGGTTGGATGATTAAAAAGTTTGAATATAAAAAGATGGAAAACCAAAGCTATATTAAAATAATAGAAATTTGGTGATAAATCCATACCTACCCTGATCATACAACCATCAGTCTCCCCTCCCTTCCTAGTGTAGTAATATGTCCCCGCGCCCCCCATATGTGTGTGGTAATAGGTCCCTTGACCCACTCAATTACCATTTTTTATGACACTTTTACCCTTAGATATATAAAGAGACTATATATATACATCTATAAATACTTACACACATTTATGTCATTAAACTTGGTCAAAACCTATTATAGAAGTTGTTGCACCTTCTCTATGATTTAAGCCTATTTAAATTCTTTATTGATTGCTGGCAATATATATCCACAAATTAAGGGACGTTGCAAACTATCAGTGCTTGAAATTTGGCATTGTTCCATATGCAATCTATTGATATCTTCAAGTTTGTGAAACTCACATGTGCCATACACGGTATTCACTTTATTTGTAGCACACCATTTTTACATATATTATTGGGTTTCATTTTCCATATAGAGCTTACTCAGGGCCTAGAAGATTGAGAAGAATCTGTGTAACGGTGGTGAGTGTCAGTATCAGATGAACGTGTATCATTGGAGCACTGAGTTATTTCATGATCATCAGCTCCCTTGGTTGTTTTTATCTCCAGTAGTACTACCAACATTTACTTTCCGACCAAAATTTGTATCACCTAGTAGTCCACGGTTGATCCTGTTATTCTCATTGGCTTCCAAAGATCAACACAAAGGCTATGAAGAGTACAAACAAAGTTCTCATTCTCAAAATCGGACGCCCTTAAAACAAACGTCTTGTCGAAAAGATGGCAATACCTCTGGACATCTACACCCAATCTCGACTTCTTTCATCGCCCCTATGGAATCTCTAAACGTGATTTCGTTTCCTCCATCAAACACACCCTAGCTTGTACCGGTTTGGTGGCGGCGGTGGCGGCGGATTCCAGTAGAGTTCCGGTGGTGACACACTATGATTTTTCACAGGCTTGTTTGTAATTGCAGCTTTTTTTTTTTACGCTAGACACTGTGTTTTTAATGGAGAATCAAAGGATTCTTTGCTTGCACATAACAACAGTCTGAATGTGAAATTTCACATCCGTAATATGTGAAATTTCATAGTAGCAAGTTTTTTTTTTTTTGTTTTGAATTTTCATTTTTTTTTTTTGTGTTTTGAAGATTGTGAAATTTCATAACAGTAAGCTATTTTTTTGAAATTTCATAACAGTGAGTTATTTGTTGAAATATCATAATAAAAAGGTTTTTTTTTGTGAATTTTCAATTGAAATTCCATAACAGTAAGTCTGATTGTAAAAATTCACATCACCAACACGTAAAATTTCACATCTTCATAACAAAGTTATTTTTGTGAAATTTCATTAGTTTGATTTTTGAAGATTTAAATTTCATGAGAGATTTCCATTGCTTCGTTGATGCAATTAAATTCGCAGAGTACCAGTTTCCGTAACAAAACTGCTTCAATGGAGGTCTGCTCTTAAGAAGAAGAACGATGTATGGAGATTGTGTATTTGAAATATGGAGATATGGTTTGATTTTGCTTGAACGAAGTTGAATTACAGCTTAAAATTATTTAAATTTCAAATATGATTTTGCAAATCAATTACAAGGTATAATTGAATCCCAAGATTTTAGGAAAACAGTAAGGCTAGTATATATATATATATGTATATATATAGATATATAAACCATTTATTTGGGTGAATTTGTTATGGAATAAGGGCAAAATTGTCTAAATAAAATAGGAGAGACCTATTATTAAGAAGTTTATTGGACTGGACTATTTGCTAGAAAGGCCTAGTAGATTGGACTTTATGCTAAATGACCCTTAAAATAATCAACATTTGGTGTATCCTTTGGAGAGCATGTGTTTGATTCATGAGACAAATGTAAATTCTTGCATCAAATGAGTCATTTGATGTGTAAATTTTGTCTTCTCCTTTGGAGATGCTCTTATTATTAGATTCTCATTCCAGTCTTATATAAGAAGTTGTAGACTTGCCTTTTTCTTTTTTCTTTTTTAAATGATACTAACAAATAAGAATTTCTAATTGGATAAGGTTTAGAAAACACTTCCAATATGGTATTATTACGTGTTTTGACACAATTATAGTTCTAAAATCTTATTAGATACTCATTTCGTCTTATATAAGAAGTTGTAAACTTACCTTTTTCTTTTTCTTTTTCTTTTTTAAATGATACTAACAAATAAGGATTTCTAATTGGACAAGGTTTAGAAAACACTTCCAATATGGTATTATTACGTGTTTTGACACAATTATAGTTCTAAAATCTTGTCTTGAAAATCTTAAACATATTAGTATTGCTTTGTCTCTTTGATTAAACATTGCATTTCTTAAAAACTTTAGGGTAAATTATAGTAAGACCCCCTAAACTATGACCATTTTTCATTAATACCCCTAAACTTTAAACTGAACAAACTCACCCCTGAATAAAAGATTTTAGTGTCAACAAATGATAGTTTAGGGGTGAGTTTGTTCAGTTTTAAAGTTTAGGGGGTGTTATTAAAAAACAATCATAATTCAGGGGTGGTGCTATAATTTACCCAAAAATTTATGTTCTATTTTAGTGAATAATCTACGTCCAAATAAATATTGTAAATCCCATGTGGTTAGACTCATTTTCACTTCACCCCAATGTGGTTCAAATGTGGACACTTGATTTTTCGATTTTAGAGACATTTTAAAGTTGACGTCAGCCAAATAAAAAGTTTAAAAAGAAAAAAAAAATTCTTTTTTTTTAAAAGAAAATTTTTGTTGTGCAGCAAGTGCAATGAGCTTTTTTGTCCAAAAAATTATTGAGGACCTTAGAAGATGTTGAAAAACTTTTGTGGACCTAGTTAATTAAATATTAATGGTCGGGATTAGACCAAGTGCCCCTTTATTTTATCCCTATTTTATTCGACATTCAAAATGTCTTATCTGGTCGATTAATTATATCTAGACTCTCCATTTTACCCCTTACACATAATATAAGCATTTTAGAGGGGTGGATACTAGATAGTGGATACTCTACGGTGAAGACCGGATGGTTAATATAATCATTTTATCCGTACCCGGAAAAGAAGGTTAATATAGCGTTAATTAATAATAATTAATGCATAAGATAGTTTAAGGTGGAGTTATGTACCCACAGGTGAAAAGGTGTTCAAATGTGAACACAGATGAAAGTCCTGTGACAGGTGGGACTGGTATAAAAGTGGGGCCCAATGAGGGTCTAGTCAATACAATTTGCATATAGATGTCATTATATGTTTAACTGACTACTTGTTTAAATGCTTAAAGATATTATTATGTCATATGTCAGGAAAAGGGGACCAGTTTGGGTACTTTTGTGAGCACGTTTATGAATACGATTCATAATTGGTAAGTATAATAGCAACCTTATATATTATGCGGGACCACGTTCGGAATTCACGCAGGACAGATTAAATTCATTTAGAAATATGGGTATGCAATGGAATTAACTTGGGTTTCATAATAAAGCTTAAGAAAGTTTGGGGGTGTAAATGAAAATTTGAGAAAAGAGATGCTTATCTCTTGTAAAAGCTTGTGGTGACTCATTAGAGTCATTTACAACACTTGAGAGGGAGAGACGCGTAGAGGAGGAAGAAGAAAGAACAAAGACGACAGGGGGGGTCTGAACGTTTGATGCGGTTCTTTTGTTGTCCGACGTCAGATTTGCGAACCGAGACCATATTTGGACTCGTGGAGGTACGAAAATCACATGCACATCTTTTATTTTCAGTTTCGGTAACGTTTTTCCAACCACCGTTGTTGGTTGTTAACTTTCGGTGTATCAAAACTGTGTAGGATTATCACCGGTTATGATTTGGGGTGAAATTTGCAAGAGGTTGGGATATTCTAGGCTTATTTGCTTACAATCCGAAGATGTGAGTGTTCTACTCCCAAAATTGGGTATTATAGATATGTTAATGTGATAATTGTTATCAAATAATGCTTAGTTCATGTTTATGTAATTATATTATGATGAATTTGAGTAAAAGCATGCCAATAGTGTGAAAATTGCTATACTTATATGCGTATGTAGATCAATGGGACGTCAAATAGTGGTCACTATTTTATAGGCCACATATGTAAGGGATAGGAAGCCCTTGAGAGTGGGGCGTGGTGACGACCACAATGAAATGACAGTGTGTCACGCCTCAGAACCACCCAGATGATCCTAGGACACGTGGCATGCCACCAAGGCCTTACACCAGTGATTAAAGTTCCAAAAATAAGTTTAAAATAAGCTTAAACCAAAGAAGCTCAACCAACGAAGGGAAAAATCCTGTCTTTGCAATCAGCCAAAAACCCTGTTTTAGCAAATAGTAAATTCTTAAATAATATTACCGAATCACAAGTTGAAATCAACACTAATGCTTTAAACCATTTAAAATAAAACCAAAGTCACAAACATGAGCTTCCAAGTTCAAGTAAGAGTTTTTAAATATTATAATAAAAGTACTAAATATAACAATTAATCGATCAAACCTAAAGAGTAAAACTCTAAGATTAACATCCCAAACTAACCCAAGCTCTACACATAAACATTTAACCACCAAAACCATATATTACAAGCATCAAGGCTACCAACTCCTATTATATAAGTTTTACACCAACTATGTTACAACATACTTTACCATCGGGATTTGAAACTAATTACAAACATATTACAAATTTAACACTAAAAAGCAGGTAATTGTTAACAAAATTACAATAACTTCTCAAACCCATAAGCTAGCAAAGCCACTTCCTAGCTCATTTTCCCGATTACTCGCCGCGATCACCTACGATGGTTATTCAGTAACCATTACAACATAAAAGCTATATGCTTGTGAGAAACCAATCATGAACATGGATAATAAACATGCTCAATTCAACACGTTACAAAGAACTATAGTCTCTGCCAATTACTAGTTCACTCCCACCACTACTAACTAGCCCGTAGCTCCACTCCCAAGCCCACGTGACTAGTCATGGTCCATGCCCTCACACGTGCAGTTCCATAGGCCTCTGGCGGCCATGGTCGTCACCACAAAGATTACCTCATGGTGGTATAGAACTAGCAATTTCCATTGACCCAAATAGGCAACTCAACATGCTCATTTAATCATCACACCGTGCTTTCACAAATAAATTGGGCTTAATTTAGCTACATGAATTTTGCCCAATAATAAACTAAATAAGTTAAATTAATCAAATTAGACATGCTTTGGCATCACAATTAAACCCAACATGGAAATCATCCAAATATCAAAATTAACATTACTCACCTCCTGGATTTCACTCCTAATCACAATATCAGAGTCCTATTATGAACTAGGTACAAATTCCTATACATAAATTACAAGTTATGAGCTTAAACCCCAAAAAGGGTTGCAGAAAAATTATCACAGAACTCAATAAAATTAGTACTAATAGATTTGACTCACATTTAAGAGTCTGAATATATAGCATATTTTAAGACTCGACGTCGTTAGGCGCGTCAATCGGCGTCAAAAGCTCAACGTCTTTCCGTTGTAATTCTTGTATCCAACTCTCTGCGTATATTACCTCCTAACTAAAAAGCCTAATATAGAGATACTGAGGATGATGAGTCACCTCATTTAGGTGGCTTGCTATAAAACTTCCTAATTTTATTATAACAACCCCGCTAGTTTACTAGTTTTGCAATTATGCCCCTACTAATTATAAAACTTATTAAAACTATCCCAAATCTAAATGGGTATTTGTCTATGTCTCACATGGGTCACATAAAGTGGTCCTATATAATTATATGAAGTTGCTAATTAACCTACTTATTATGTAATGTGTTTAATTCGTGCTCACAAATGTACCCCTATTTGACCCCAAAAGTAGTCACTAACTAATAACATGATATTATTAACAATAAAATAATAAATCATTGAAATCTTAATAAATATTTAGGCACATAGGGTGTTCCACATATTACTGTCCCCTCTTAACTGCGACCCATCAACACATATCCCAACTTGGGATTGTCGTACTGGCCATAATTGGGTTCCCAACTGGTCACCCATAATCAACTTAGTGGGTTAATCCCACCTCCAGTAAGTTTCACATAACACATTAATTAACATTAACTCATGATTATGCATGCTAAAGCAATATTAAATATAAACCGCGGGAGCGGGTGTTATATCTCTCCCCTCCTTAAAAGGAGTTTGTCCCCAAACTCGTAGTACCTCAAGTTTCGAACAAGAACAGATATTTCTCTTTCATTTCATCCTCTCTTTCCCAAGTGGCTTCCTCAACAGAATGATTTCGCCACAACACCATGACTAAGGAAATAGTCTTTGTCTGCAAAACTTGCTCTTTTCTGTCAAGAATCTTGACTGGATGCTCGATATATGTCCAGTTTTCCCTGACTTCCAACGGCTCTGGAACAATTACTTTCTTCAGATCTGATACACTTCTTCTTAACATTGATATATGAAATACATCGTGTAGATTAGCCAACTCCGGTGGCAACTCTTGTCACGCCCCGACGTATCATAAATAAGGAAAGCGTTTAATTTCCTTTATGGACCCGTAGGTCGCGACAGTTTGAAGGATCGATTCCGTCCCAAACGTCAAACAACAAAACATAATAATCAGAGTAAAGCAATCAAGGCTTACAAAAATTTTCTAACTTATTACATCTTATTAACCGGGGTCATCTAAGGCACAGACCGCCTTGAAAATAAAATAATATCTTAGAGTCTGTTACAGTCATCCTTAAAACAAAACAGTTCATAACTTAAAACAGATAAACTTAAAGCATATAATAAACAGTTTCTTTATTCCAGAAGCAGCCATTCTCAATTAGCATAGTCGTATGATTCCTCCTGGTTATAACCTGAAAAGCCTGAACACGAATGTCCAGGACGCATCAACGTCGTCAGCTTCAAGAAGCTGGTGAGTATTAAAAACATGACTTTAAATGTAAAACATACCCATTTACCTTTTTCCATTTCAAAATTAAATCCACAAGTTTATAATTATGATTAAAGAGCTCGTTTAGAAAAACAACCACAACATTAATTAAAGAGGGTAAATTTACACAGATGGGACCGTGTATGAGAACAATGCACCACACTCATCTTGCCGACTCTTTTCTCTCGACAGCCACAACAACCCACTATCCTACTCCTAGTATCTTTGAAACACTCAGATAGCCACACTTTAGCAACGGGGCGCCAGGGAGTGTCCAGTTTGCCTCACACTTTGGTCCGGGGTACCAGGGAGTGTCCAATGCCTCACACTTTGAATACCCTAACCGCCATGCAAATACCGGGGCAACCCCTCGCACAGTATCCAGACTCGAGTTATCAGTGAGTGTCCGTAGGCCACACTTTAGCACTACCATGGGTGCCAGGGAGTGTCCGAGTTCGGCTTCACACACTTTAACGCTTCCATGGGCGTCAGGGAGTGTCCATATTTGCCACCGTCGCATTTCAAAGATACCCTCTCCACAAGCTCAACCACAACCACAACCACAACCACGACCACAACCACAAACTCATACTCAACCATAACCACATCCACGACCACAAACACAAACTCATACTCTTTCCACACTACCATTACTCTTTTCCACACAGACTGACACCCCTATGCATGTACCACTGACCCACATGAATGGTATGCACTTAAACAAAAATGCTGAATTAAAGGAACAACACGCGTACGGGGATTAATGAGTCATACTACAATGTTTTAATCATTCAAACATAACCAAATAGAGTTCTGATTAACCAAGTTCCCAAACAGAGCCTTAACAGTACTAAAAAGTTGAACCAAACAGACCTTAAACACAAAACAGACAAAAACAGAAACTGTCAGAACTCGCGCGCGCGGGCCGCTTGCGCGAAGTGTCGCTCGCGCGGGCCGCTCGCGCGAAGTGCCTATTATTCTTTTATAATTAAACTTTTCTGTCTGCCTGAGGAAAGCAAGGTCGCGCGCGCGGATCGCTCGCGCGAAGGGGTTCTCGCGCGACTCTCGCTCGCGCGACCAGCCAAATTTTCATTTATATATATGAACTTTCCTTTCTGCCTGGGGAAGCATACCTCGCGGGCGCGGATCGCTCGCGCGAGGGGTCGCTCGCGCCGGCCGCTTGCGCGATACTCGCGCGCGCGATACTCGCGCGCGCGATCGTGGCGCGAGATGAAGCTGAGGCTTCGTCTTCTTCGCAGAAACTGCTCTGTTTCAGCTTAAGGGGTCCAAAATGACCCATTTTGGAATTCTAAAGTATATATGACATATAATATATGATTCTCTTCGGTTTTTCACAAGGATTAAGAATCTAAAGTCAATTTAACATCATTTGATTCATAGCTCTCTAATTTTAGGAAAAACTAAAACATGTCAAAACTTCATTTCTAATATACTTTCTTATATGAACGAATTGGGTTCTAAAACTTCAAACATGGCATGTAGGATGTATAATCTATCATATTCATCTCTAAAAACGAATTTAGATTAAGGTTTGAAAATCTTGATTTCTCAAGCTATGAACTTCAACGTATGATCATCAAAGGAGAATTTAACAATCAGACAAGCATGAAGAAATTAAAGCATGAATTACATTCTGAGTGAGTTCTAAATACTCACTGTGATTAGAGAGGGAAGTAATTGTTGAGAAAGAATGGAAAATACAAGAATCCAATACTCAAGTTGGCTATGGAGTTGTGAAGTTTCTCTTTCCAGAAAAATTAAACTCTCAAGCTTTCTCTCTTCACTCTCTGATATGCTAGTGCAGAATGTGTGTCTGTGGTGTTATACACATATATATATATATAGAAGGATGAGAGAGGTGAACTTGGGCTCCAAGTATTTTAAGCTCACTTAATAATCTCAAATTTGGTTTAACAATTCCTTGATTACACCTTAATCCTCAGTATATGTGCATACATATATACACTGATGAACAAAATCTCATGGTCCTACAGATCACCCAAAAGCCATGTAGGTGCATAGGGGTCAACTTGAGATGTTTGGCAAAATCAACTTGTGGACACAAACTAAAGCACATCATGCAAGCATAACCAAACAAAGCACAAGCCAATGATGAGTTGCCATAAATGGAAATAAAGCAAATGTCCAATCCGTCACTTCCAAAATTTGTGGAAGTTTAGCACAGCGCGGACAGTTTTGGACATAAACTGGTATTTTCGGGGCGCGGTGGTCACCACAAAAATACAGGAAATTCATTTTAACTTAAGAATTGATTTTCTGGTTTCATAAAAATACTGATTGAGTCAATAGAAGTTATTTTCACCGTTTTGAAATACAGATTTTGAAATCCATACTGGTATCACTAACTTTATAAAAATTACAATTTAACCCCAACAACATTCTTAGCTTGCAATAATTCAATAAATAAATTTTAGAATATGAGAAATGTAATTTAAATGAAGCAGTCAATACCCAGTGAAATTAAATGTACAATGCAATTGCCAGTTAAATATGAAAATGTAATTTAGGAATAAATGGAAATGCAGGTTATTACACCCTTCCTCCCTTAAACAGGATTTCGCCCCCGAAATCAAGACTGACTAGTCCTGAAATAACTCCGGGTACTTCTTCTTCATATCAGCTTCAACTTCCCACGAGGCTTCGTTCTCGTCATGGTGATTCCACTGAACCTTCACCAACGGGATGTCTTTATTCCTCAACTTCTTGATACTCTGATCCAAAATCTTCACAGGTCTCTCCTTGTAAGAAACGTTATGACTCGTCTCAATATCGTCATAACTAACCACGTGCGAGGGATCTCGTATGTACTTCCTCAACATACTTACGTGAAACACGTTGTGAACCCCAGACATCTTCGGTGGTAGCGCCAGTCTATAAGCTACTTTCCCGACACGTTCCAAAATCTCGAACGGTCCGATGAAACGCGGAGCTAACTTCCCTTTCTTGAGACCAAAACGTACCACTCCTCGGGTTGGTAAAACCTTGAGAAGCACATGATCCCCAACACTAAACTCCAAATCCTTCCGGCGTCGATCAGCATAACTCTTATATCGGCTTTGAGCGGTTCTCATCCTCTCCTTGACCAAAGAAATCTTCTCGTTGGTTTCTCTAACCAAGTCTGGTCCCAACAATTCTGAGTCCCCAACCTCTACCCAACACAATGGGGAACGACATGGTCGTCCGTACAATGCTTCGAACGGAGCCATACCGATACTCGTGTGATAGCTGTTGTTATAAGCAAATTCAACCAACGGCAAGTGCGTCTCCCAAGATTCTTCAAAATCGATCACACAAGCCCTGAGCATATCTTCCATGATCTGATTAACACGCTCAGTCTGCCCATCTGTCTGAGGGTGAAAAGCAGTACTCATCTTGAGCGAAGTTCCCATAGCTTCTTGTAGACTTTCCCAAAATCCAGAGGTAAAACGGGCGTCACGGTCTGACACTATTGACACAGGTGCACCGTGAAGTCGCACAACTTGTTGTATGTACATCCGGCTCATCTTCTCTACCGGGTATGTCATACTATAAGCAATGAAATGAGCTGACTTCGTCAATCGATCCACGATTACCCAAATGGCGTCATGATTCTGCTGCGATCGAGGTAATCCTACTACAAAATCCATCGTAATGTGTTCCCACTTCCAACCAGGGATAGGTAGCGGTTGCAACAATCCTGACGGTCTCCGATGTTCAGCTTTGACTTGCTGACACGTCAAACATTTGGATACAAATTCGGCCACGTCTTTCTTCATACCTTCCCACCAGAAATTTCTCTTCAGATCTTTGTACATCTTTGTTCCTCCCGGGTGAACTGTATACCTCGACTTATGTGCTTCTTCCAGGATATCCTTCCTTAACTCTTCATTACCTGGCACACATAATCTATTCCTGCACCGATATCCTCCATCGACTCCTACTTTCCATTCTGTCGGGTCTTTTTCTGATATCTTCACGAACCATGCCTGAAACTTCTCATCTTCTTTCTGAGCTCCAAAAATGCGGTCGATAAGAACAGGCTGTAGGATAAGACATCCGAACAATTGTCCTTTTCCTTCTTCAGCACTCTGTACATCGAACTCTGCCAAGGTCTCCAACGCTCGCCACTCTCTAACCATCAAGGAGGCAATCGTCTCACGAGTCTGTCGACTCAGGGCATCAGCAACCACATTAGCTTTACCCGGGTGATATTCTAATGTGAAATCGTAATCTTTGATCAACTCCATCCATCTGCGCTGCCTCATGTTCAACTCTTTCTGTGTGAACAAATACTTCAAACTCTTGTGATCGGAGAATAAATCAAACTTCTCACCGTAGAGATAGTGTCTCCAAATCTTGAGTGCGAAAACTACTGCTGCCAACTCCAAATCATGAATGGGATAGTTCAACTCATTCGGCTTCAGCTGTCTAGATCCATAGGCGATAACTCTGCCTTCTTGCATAAGTACACACCCTAACCCTTGATATGATGCGTCACTAAAGATAGTGAACTTCTCATCAGGCTTGGGTATTGCTAGTACTGGTGCGGTTGTGAGTCTCTCTTTCAACTCTAGAAAGGCTCGCTCATGCTTCTCTGTCCATTCGAACTTCAGATTCTTCTTCGTCAACCCAGTTAAAGGTGCTGCTATCTTTGAGAATCCCTCAATGAATCTCCTGTAATAGCCTGCGAGTCCAAGAAAGCTCCGAACTTCTGTAGGGTTGCTCGGTCTAACCCAATTTGATACAGCATCGGTCTTGGATGAATCCACAGAAATTCCTTGAGATGACACCTTGTGTCCCAAAAATTTCACTTCCTGCAACCAGAACTCACACTTACTGAACTTGGCATACAAGTGGTGGTCCTTGAGTGTCTGCATCGCAACCCGTAGATGTTGCTCATGTTCTTCTCCTGACTTAGAATAGATCAAAATATCATCTATAAAGACGATGACAAACTGATCTAAATAAGGCTTGAACACTCTATTCATCAAATCCATAAACACTGCTGGGGCGTTTGTCATTCCAAACGGCATCACCAGAAATTCATAATGACCATATCGGGTTCTGAAAGCAGTCTTAGGTATGTCTTCTTTTCGTACCCTCAACTGATGATATCCCGACCTAAGGTCTATCTTGGAAAATGTCGTAGCTCCTTGTAGTTGATCAAACAAATCGTCAATCCGAGGCAAGGGATACTTGTTCTTGATAGTTACCCGGTTCAATTCTCTGTAGTCGATACACAACCTGAGCGTTCCGTCCTTCTTCTTCACGAATAACACTGGTGCTCCCCAAGGCGATGTACTTGGACGTACAAAATCTAGGTTCTCGAGCTCTTGAACTTGTTCTTTCAATTCCAACAGTTCTGTGGGGGCCATTCTGTAGGGAACCTTGGTGATCGGTACGGTACCCGGTATAAGTTCAATGCAGAACTCTATACTTCTCTCGGGCGGCAAACCAGAAACGTCTTGAAATACTTCTTCGAAGTCCTTGACTACAGGTATAGATGAAGCTGTCACCTCTGTACTGACGACTTCGATGTTGGCTAAACATCTCGTGAGGAACATATCTCCCGTAGGGTTACATTGAAAATCAAAGGGTTGATTCTCATTGTCGGGGAATGTAATTCTCTTCCTCGCACAATCCAACTTCACTTGATTCTGAGAGAGCCAATCCATTCCTAGGATTATGTCGAACTCCTTCATTGATAGGACAATCAACCTAGCAGGGATTTCACGGTCTCCTAACCGTAAGGGACAATCCTTGTACACGTGTCCTAATCTGACCGCAGCTCCTAGTGGCGAAGTAGCCTTCAAAGCTTTCTCTAAGCGATGAGGTAAAATACCCAATCTCCGAATTGTATTAACAGATATGAACGAAAGAGCAGCACCCGTATCAAATAACACTTTAACATGGGAGTTAAACAGAGTTAATGTACCTTCTACTGCTTGCTGATCAGGTTGAGCTTCTCCATAATTCCCTTCTTCATACGCAGTTCCATCATATCCAGCAGCATCAGGGATAACAGCATTCAAGCGAGTCTGACCCTGTTGACCATAAGTCACCTGCTTAGGAGCAGTACAGAACCTGCTGATGTGACCTGGTTCACCACAGTTGAAGCAGACTATTCCTTGCTGAGTAGCACGCCTTGGTGCCTTACAATCACGAGCCAAATGACCAGGGTTGCCACAGTTGAAACACTTTCCACTACTACTTCCTTCTCCTGTTCGGGGTTGAGTCGGATAGGTAATAGCCTGAGTCTTCTTGCTTCCGTCGAAATTCCTCTTCTGCCCTTGGGTACGGTTCATTGGTGGTCTATTCCCAAAATTACCCCTTTGAGGCGGTCGGAATTCAAATTGTTTTCGGCTCACTCGGGCATCCTCTTCCAGATCAGTAGCCAAACCAACAAGTCCTTCAAACGATTTATCCAGGTGGCCGAGAGTCAAGCGGCGAATCTGCGGTGTCAGCCCTTGATTATACTTGCGGATCTTCTTCTCCTCGGTATCAACCAGGTGTGGAGCAAACCGAGACAGTCTTTCGAACTGTGTGGTGTACTCTTGCACCGACTTGGTTCCTTGCGTCAGGTCCATGAATTCCTTCTCTCTTCTGTGCCTCTCCGTAGCCGGGAAATACTTCTCCAAAAATCTCCCCTTGAATGCAGTCCACGTCATTCCCGTCGCAGCTCCATTCCCGATAGTAGCTATGACCGAATCCCACCAATCTGCGGCAGCATCGGTCAACTGAAATGTAGCTAATTTTCTCTTGTCTATCTCGTTGCATTGGACAGCTTCGAACATCCGGTCCATCTGTCTCAACCACTGTTCCGCTTTCCAGGGTTCCGCGGTACCCGCAAACTGTTCGGGCCTTAGAGCACGGAATCTTTCTAGCAACTTGTCTCCCGTTTGACGGTCTCTTCGGTTGTCGTTCGTGTTACCGATTCTTTCTAACCGTCTGATAAATGCTTCAAACATCCCTGTAGGATCAACAGCCTCGGGCGCTCCCTCGATCAGGTTCCTGTTTCTCCTGACTCCTCCAGCCATTCTATGCATGATAGTGGTAGTAGAATGAGAAACATGCATGCACAGTGCTTATGAAGCAATTTAAATGACGACAACATTCAAAAAAAAAAAAAAAGGGGTATATTTTATAACTTCTGTCAAGTAGATACAAAAAGCATGTATGGTCAGATCAATGCCTACCCTATCTGTATGGGTTAGGACGCATGCAAGAGTTAATGTTACAAAAATGGGATCATTGCCCTACACTCTAATGCATGTAATTACAGCTGCAAAAAGAGACAGAGCTAATAGTCAAAAGTAGTTAATATGTACAAGTCATAACTAGAACGTCAATCATCCCCATAAGCGGCCATCAGGAGATCTAGCGAATCGACAGGGCGAAATCGCTGAACAACGAACGGTCCAACCCCGTCATAGCTGTGAGAGGTGGACGATGAAGCAGGTACAGGAGCATCTGCCTCATCTACCATCTCCTCAGGCAGGGCTAGCTCTAGTGCTAGCTCAGCCTCGAGCTCAGCGGCAAGATCGTCTAGACCGATGCCGTCCTCTAAAATCTCCCCACCTACTAGGACCACATGAACAACCTCTGCATCGTCCTCAGCAATGGGAACCACCGGCGGAGGCATCTCCAACTGAGCCAGATGGGCATGCACGATCTGGATCTCGAGGGGAAGGTAGAAAGCATCGCTATCGACCAACCTCAGAATCTCGACCAAAACTAGACGCTGAGCCTCTGCGAAATATCGAAGCTCTAAACGGATACGGGTCAGGTCAACTAGGCCTACCACGTGAACCTGGTGCCATACCTCAGATACTACCGTCGTCAAGGCCAACTGCTCTACGGCCACCTGATATAAGTCGAGAAAGGCTGGGATCACTGCCCCAGGTATCACGAAGTGTCCTCCAAACCTGTCTGGTACATAAAGTGGAGGAGCTGGATCCATACCTGATAAAAAGGTACTACTTAAAGTCAGAACAGAATAATCTTATGCGTTTGGGTTCTGAGTCTATCCTCCCTGTCGTATCATCGGGTGTGTAACACTTAATGGAATGTGGAATCGGGTCTATACTGGTAAACCCTAACCTGGCTAAACTATTTTGTGATAAATAATAACCTGGCTTTGATACCACTAAATCCTGTCACGCCCCGACGTAGCATAAATAAGGAAAGCGTTTAATTTCCTTTATGGACCCGTAGGTCGCGACAGTTTGAAGGATCGATTCCGTCCCAAACGTCAAACAACAAAACATAATAATCAGAGTAAAGCAATCAAGGCTTACAAAAATTTTCTAACTTATTACATCTTATGAACCGGGGTCATCTAAGGCACAGACCGCCTTGAAAATAAAATAATATCTTAGAGTCTGTTACAGTCATCCTTAAAACAAAACAGTTCATAACTTAAAACAGATAAACTTAAAGCATATAATAAACAGTTTCTTTATTCCAGAAGCAGCCATTCTCAATTAGCATAGTCGTATGATTCCTCCTGGTTATAACCTGAAAAGCCTGAACACGAATGTCCAGGACGCATCAACGTCGTCAGCTTCAAGAAGCTGGTGAGTATTAAAAACATGACTTTAAATGTAAAACATACCCATTTACCTTTTTCCATTTCAAAATTAAATCCACAAGTTTATAATTATGATTAAAGAGCTCGTTTAGAAAAACAACCACAACATTAATTAAAGAGGGTAAATTTACACAGATGGGACCGTGTATGAGAACAATGCACCACACTCATCTTGCCGACTCTTTTCTCTCGACAGCCACAACAACCCACTATCCTACTCCTGGTATCTTTGAAACACTCAGATAGCCACACTTTAGCAACGGGGCGCCAGGGAGTGTCCAGTTTGCCTCACACTTTGGTCCGGGGTACCAAGGAGTGTCCAATGCCTCACACTTTGAATACCCTAACCGCCATGCAAATACCGGGGCAACCCCTCGCACAGTATCCAGACTCGAGTTATCAGGGAGTGTCCGTAGGCCACACTTTAGCACTACCATGGGTGCCAGGGAGTGTCCGAGTTCGGCTTCACACACTTTAACGCTTCCATGGGCGTCAGGGAGTGTCCATATTTGCCACCGTCGCATTTCAAAGATACCCTCTCCACAAGCTCAACCACAACCACAACCACGACCACAACCACAAACTCATACTCAACCATAACCACATCCACGACCACAAACACAAACTCATACTCTTTCCACACTACCATTACTCTTTTCCACACAGACTGACACCCCTATGCATGTACCACTGACCCACATGAATGGTATGCACTTAAACAAAAATGCTGAATTAAAGGAACAACACGCGTACGGGGATTAATGAGTCATACTACAATGTTTTAATTATTCAAACATAACCAAATAGAGTTCTGATTAACCAAGTTCCCAAACAGAGCCTTAACAGTACTAAAAAGTTGAACCAAACAGACCTTAAACACAAAACAGACAAAAACAGAAACTGTCAGAACTCGCGCGCGCGGGCCGCTCGCGCGAAGTGTCGCTCGCGCGGGCCGCTCGCGCGAAGTGCCTATTATTCTTTTATAATTAAACTTTTCTGTCTGCCTGAGGAAAGCAAGGTCGGGCGCACGGATCGCTCGCGCGAAGGGGTGCTCGCGCGACCCTCGCTCGCGCGACCAGCCAAATTTTCATTTATATATATGAACTTTCCTTTCTGCCTGGGGAAGCATACCTCGCGCGCGCGGATCGCTCGCGCGAGGGGTCGCTCGCGCCGGCCGCTTGCGCGATACTCGCGCGCGCGATACTCGCGCGCGCGATCGTGGCGCGAGATGAAGCTGAGGCTTCGTCTTCTTCGCAGAAACTGCTCTGTTTCAGCTTAAGGGGTCCAAAATGACCCATTTTGGAATTCTAAAGTATATAGGACATATAATATATGATTCTCTTCGGTTTTTCACAAGGATTAAGAATCTAAAGTCAATTTAACACCATTTGATTCATAGCTCTCTAATTTTAGGAAAAACTAAAACATGTCAAAACTTCATTTCTAATATACTTTCTTATATGAACGAATTGGGTTCTAAAACTTCAAACATGGCATGTAGGATGTATAATCTATCATATTCATCTCTAAAAACGAATTTAGATTAAGGTTTGAAAATCTTGATTTCTCAAGCTATGAACTTCAACGTATGATCATCAAAGAAGAATTTAACAATCAGACAAGCATGAAGAAATTAAAGCATGAATTACATTCTGAGTGAGTTCTAAATACTCACTGTGATTAGAGAGGGAAGTAATTGTTGAGAAAGAATGGAAAATACAAGAATCCAATACTCAAGTTGGCTATGGAGTTGTGAAGTTTCTCTTTCCAGAAAAATTAAACTCTCAAGCTTTCTCTCTTCACTCTCTGATATGCTAGTGCAGAATGTGTGTCTGTGGTGTTATACATATATATATATATATATAGAAGGATGAGAGAGGTGAACTTGGGCTCCAAGTATTTTAAGCTCACTTAATAATCTCAAATTTGGTTTAACAATTCCTTGATTACACCTTAATCCTCAGTATATGTGCATACATATATACACTGATGAACAAAATCTCATGGTCCTACAGATCACCCAAAAGCCATGTAGGTGCATAGGGGTCAACTTGAGATGTTTGGCAAAATCAACTTGTGGACACAAACTAAAGCACATCATGCAAGCATAACCAAACAAAGCACAAGCCAATGATGAGTTGCCATAAATGGAAATAAAGCAAATGTCCAATCCGTCACTTCCAAAATCTGTGGAAGTTTAGCACAGCGTCTAAACTTCGCGGACAGTTTTGGACATAAACTGGTATTTTCGGGGCGCGGTGGTCACCACAAAAATACAGGAAATTCATTTTAACTTAAGAATTGATTTTCTGGTTTCATAAAAATACTGATTGAGTCAATAGAAGTTATTTTCACCGTTTTGAAATCCATACTGGTATCACTAACTTTATAAAAATTACAATTTAACCCCAACAACATTCTTAGCTTGCAATAATTCAATAAATAAATTTTAGAATATGAGAAATGTAATTTAAATGAAGCAGTCAATACCCAGTGAAATTAAATGTACAATGCAATTGCCAGTTAAATATGAAAATGTAATTTAGGAATAAATGGAAATGCAGGTTATTACAACTCCAACCGATAGGCTATTGGTCCAACTCTGTCAATGATCTCAAATGACCCAACATACCTTGGATTCAACTTTCCACGTTTCCCAAACCTCGTAACACCCTTTTTTCAAGAATACAAAATCCCCAACTTCAAACTCCATCGGTTTTCTTTTCAAGTCTGCATAGCTTTTATATCTACTTTGAGTTGTTTAAAACCGTTGTTGTATTATCTTTATCTTATTTGTAGTTTGCTGAACAATTTCAGGCCCTATCAATCTTCATTCACCAACCTCAGTCTAACAAAGTGGAGAACGACATTTACGCCCATATAAAGCCTCAAAAGGTGTCATCCCAATAATGGATTGATAACTATTATTATAAGCAAATTTAGCCAATGGCAAGTGCTTTTCCCAATCACCTTTAAAATCCAAAACACAAAGTCGAACCATATCTTCAAGTATCTGAATTACTTGTTCTGATTGTCCATCGATTTGAGGATGAAAAGTTGTACTGCAACTTAATTTAGTACCCATCGCTTTCTGCATACCTTGCCAATATCTTGGTGTAAATGCATTATCTTGATATGAGATTATAGATACTGGAACTCCATGAAGTCTCACAATTTCTTGAACATACAATTCACCTAATTTCTTCGGATCATTGGTTTTGATTGGTAGAAAATGTGCTAACTTGGTCAATCGATCAACGATTACCCATACACTGTCATTTGACTTCCTAGACCTCAGTAAACCTCCCACAAAATCCGTTGTGATATTTTCCCACTTCCACTCTGGTATAGGTAATGGTTCCAATTTTCTCGCTGATTTATGGTGTTCTACCTTTACCCTTTGACAAGATACAAACTTTGCTACGTGCTCAGCTATTTCCCGTTTCATCCCTGACCACCAATAGATTTCTCGCAAATCACGGTACATCTTAGTCCTACCCGGATGGATTGAGCACCTATTTAATATCATCTATATTGGGTACACAAATTCGATTCTTGAATTTCAATATACCATTCTCAAAATTAAATTATGGTTGCTTACCTTCAGGTATCTCATCATGAATCTTCTTCAATGTTGGATCTTGAAGCTGTTTAATTCGAATTTCATCAATAAGAGACAGGTGTGCAATAATGGTTGACATTAGAGCACCTCTGGTTTCCGAAATTACCTCCAACTTTAGCTGCTCCATTTCCCGAATTAACTTTTCTTGTGAAGTCAAAGCATAGGCCAAATTGGTTATAGACTTTCGACTCAGTGCATCGGCCACCACATTAGCTTTCCCTGGATGATACTGGATTGACAAGTCGTAATCCTTCATTAGCTCTAACCATCTCCTCTACCTCATATTCAAATCCCACTGTGTAAACAGATATTTCAAACTTTTATGATCGGTGTAAATTTCATACTCCTCCCTGTAGAGATAATGCCTCCAAATCTTCAAAGCAAAGATAACCGCCGCTAACTCAAGATCATGTGTCGAATAATTCACTTCATTTAGCCTTAACTGTCGTGAGGCATAAGCAATTACTTATTATTTTGCATCAAAACACAACCCAAACCTCAGTATAAAGCATCGCTGTATATCACAAACCCCTCAGTCCCCGAAGGAATAGTCAATATAGGTGCCGTCATCAAACGAGTCTTCAGTTCAATAAAACTTTCTTCACATTCCGGACTCCAAACAAAAGTAACATCTTTTCACATAAGTTGGGTCATTGGCATCACAATTCTTGAAAAAATTTCCACGAACCTTCGGTAATATCCAGCTAATCCCAAGAAGCTTCGTACTTCTGGAACACTTGTAGGTGGTTTCCAATTGGACAATTGGACACAACTTCAATCTTTTGTGGATCTACTGATACCCCCTCTTTTGGCATTACATGTCCCAAATATGCTATCTCAGTTAACCAAAATTCACATTTCTTTAACTTTCCGAACAGCTTCTTTTTACGGAGTCACTATAGAACCAACCGTAGATGTCTTTCGTGATCTTCTACACTCTTGGAATATATTAGAATATCATCTATGAAGACAATTACAAACTCATCTAGATAGTCTCTGAATACTCGATTCATCAAATCCATAAATGCTGCATGTGAGTTCTAACTCCAAAAGGCATAACAAGAAATTCATAATGGCCATAACGGGTCCTAAATGTTGTTTTCTCCACGTCTTCCTCTTTGACCTTTAATTGATGGTAACCCGATCGCAGATCAATCTTAGAAAAGACCTGGGCTCCTTGAAGTTGATCAAACAAGTCATCGATCCTAGGAAACAGATATTTGTTCTTGATAGTTAACTTGTTGAGTTCTCGATAATCGATACACATTCTCATAGTCTCGTCTTTCTTCTTGACAAATAAGATTGGTGCACTCCACGGCGATACACTAGGTCAAATGAACCCTTTATCTAGAAGATCTTGCAACTGAATCTTCAGTTCTTTCAACTCTACCGGTGCCATTCTGTACGGTGTTTTTGTTACTGGCTGAGACCCCGAGGCTACTTCAATAGTAAATTTAATTTTTCGTTCAACCAATACATCAGGTAAGTCTTCAGGAAATACATCTGGAAACTCCCCTACAACTAAAATATCTTCTACTCTAGTCCCTGTGACCCGTGTGTCAATTATTGAACATAAGAACCCCCGACAATCTTATTTCAACAACTTGCATGCCCGAATTGCTGAAACCAAATATGGTGGTGCTACAACACCAGTTCCCTGAAAACTAAACTCCCCTTGTCCCATTGGTCGAAAGGTAACTCTTTTCTGTTCACAATCGATAGTTGTTTGGTTCACGGATAACCAATCCATACCCAATATCACATCAAAATAATTAATGGCTAGCAGAATTAAATTCACTGTCAAAACCCTATCATTTACCCTGATTTCACATGCTTTAAATATTGATGAAGTCACCATAGGTTTACTTAAGGGTAGCGATATTGACAAATCATACCCCAAAGGTTCTGACATGCTGTCTAAGTGTCTAACAAATTCATGTACAACAAAAGAAGTGTTGACTCTGAATCTATTAATACATGCGCCGGGTGTGAGCAAATGAGTAATGTACCTGATACCACGGAATCAGAAGCTACTGCATCCCCCGATGTTAATCGAAAATACCTTCCTTTTTTTTGTTCTGGCCCTTTTCCCTTATCCACACTTGTCCCTGGTTTTGCCCCAGTTGATGCCATAGAACTTGTCCCTCGCAGTCGTCTTGTTGGGCAATCTTTAGCTTGATGTCCAGGCTGTCCACATTCGAAGCATTTTCTCCTCGTGTCTGAATTTATGCTTCCCGTACTCTGAGTTCGTGGGCAATTCCTCGCTATATGGCCCTTCTGCCTGCAAATATTGCACACTAGTGTCAAGTGACATACTCCCCAATGCTGACGATTGCACGTTGGACATAATGGGCGAATTTTCCTAGAAAAGGAACTTTCCCTTTGAACTCCCGAGCTAGAACCAGAACCTCGTGAGAACGGTTTCTTAAAGAAGCCCTGTCTTTTACCCTTCCTTTCGGCTGGTCATTTGCTTTTGTTGACTTTGCTTATACTTGTCAATATCTCTTTCTGCTATCAAAGCAACATCTTGTACATCGGCCACCTTTCAGAGTTGATGTGTATCCACTCGGCTTCTAATATTATCCCGTAGACCCTCTTCAAATTTTCGTGCCTTATCCACTTCTCTTGGTACTGTCGATGTGCAAACTGAAGTAAACTATTATATTTCGTTGCATATTCATTTATTGTCATATCCCCTTTGCTGCAGATTTGCAAAC
>JASDAS010000019.1:22909046-22911546 GCA_033977485.1 Hydrangea macrophylla | reverse complement strand
TTTCCACATCAAAGTGAAATATAGTACTTAGTTCTTTTTTCTTTCATTTAATGCCTATTGGTGTTCCAAAAGTACCTTTTCGAAGTCCTGGAGAGGAAGATGCATCTTGGGTTGACGTATAGTGCGACTTGTCAGATATATTGGGCCTTATGGTATTCCCCCGTTCTCTCCCCCGATCGAGATATCCTCTGTTTCACCCAAGAAAGATTCATTGAATCATCAAAAAGTTGGAGCGTGAAGTGCAATTTGGGGGATTCAAATTAATATTATCAATTAGAATAATTTATGGTTGACTTGTTGGTTGGACTAATAAAATGAAATATCCAGGCTCCGTTTAGAAAAAACCCAATTGGCAAGATAATATATCTATGATTACTACTTGTATTCTAAATGATTCCTATTTATAAAGAGAAGTAATCTCAAACTCTTAATCAATCGATAATATAGATGAATCCATCAAATATTTGGCGGAAGGTATGAAATTAATTGAAAAAAAAAAAGAAGTGGTAATGGGAGCATTTGTCCTATATGTGCAAATCTAAATCGGGCGGATCTTTACCCGGAGTAGAGCATAAACCTAAAAAGATTGAGGAGGCCCATTCAGGAACAAGAAAATGACATCGTGATTTGGATTGGATCTCGATGAACCAATACATCAATGAGAAGTTAATTCGATAAGTTTAGTGAATTCTTTTTTTATATTATAGGGAAAGGGGCCAAAACTTATCTTTATCGAAAAATAGAAGAAAAGAACTTAAAAAGAGCCTGCTATGATAAAAGAAGGAGGACTGGAATCTACACATTGATTCTTTTTGTTTTCACAATTTTTTTTGAACCGTATGCGTCAAAAGGTGCATGTACGGTTCTTAAGGGATACAATTTGACCCTAATCAACCGACTTTATAGAGAAAGATTACTTTTTTTAGGCCAAGAGGTTGATAGCGAGATCTCGAATCAACTTATTGGTCTTATGGTATATCTCAGTATCGAAGATGATACCAAAGATCTGTATTTGTTTATAAACTCTCCTGGTGGATGGGTAATACCTGGAGTAGCTATTTATGATACTATGCAATTTGTGCGACCAGATGTACATACAATATGCATGGGATTAGCTGCTTCGATGGGATCTTTTATCCTGGTCGGAGGAGAAATTACCAAACGTCTAGCATTCCCTCACGCTTGGCGCCAATGAGGTTTTTATTTGAGATTTTTTTTTATTTGAGAGAAAAAAGAAGACTATGCCTTCGCCATATGAAATATGAATATTAAGTAATAATAGCATGGCACCTTGAATTCGATATGAGAAAATTTTTTTCTTCTTTTTACAAAACATTAGATTATGTATCGAGAGAGTAGTATGAGATAAAAGGTACTTCTGATTTTATCTTATCTATCGGGAGTCCGGTTCAGCGTCACAAACTTTTTTGTTTTCACAACAGAGTGCTCTTAACAATATTTATGTTATGAAAGAGCCCGAAAATAAAAAAAAAAAACAAGATTATTTTTTCCTTATTTTATTTGATCAGATCAAAAAGAAACTTTGGGATTGCTCAATCACAGACAAATCACAGAAAAATTTTCTAATAAATATATAAAGCAACGGAACCATCATAGTATTTTAAAATTCCTCCGAAAGGAAGGATGGTAATTTGATCATTTACCGATCTGGGTCTGATAGATCCTATTTTTTCTCTTTTTTTTCAATGGAAGTTAAAGGTCAATTATATTATAGAGCCGTATGCAATGCACAAAAGATGCCCGTACGGTTGTTCAATTCTATCTTTTTTTTCTTGTTATTCTTTATCTTTCTTTCTTTTCTCTTCGCTTCATCATGCGAGATACGAGATAGAGGAATCTTTTATTATGTTATATCATCAGGGTAATGATCCATCAACCTGCTAGTTCTTTTTATGAAGCGCAAACGGGCGAATTTATCTTGGAAGCGGAAGAGCTGCTGAAACTGCGTGAAACCCTCACAAGGGTTTATGTACAAAGAACGGGCAAACCTTTATGGGTTGTATCCGAAGACATGGAAAGAGATGTTTTTATGTCAGCAACAGAAGCCCAAGCTTATGGAATTGTTGATCTTGTAGCGGTTGAATAAAAATAGCACGGATTTCACGCAAATCTGTGATTTGCTATTTTATCTTCTTACCGGGTTTACTATTCTATTCAATAGAAGTCACTCATAATCATCCGGTTAGGATCGATCTAAACCAGCCCATTATGTATACGATTTAACATGCCAACCATTAAACAACTTATTAGAAATACAAGACAGCCAATCAGAAATGTCACGAAATCCCCCGCTCTTCGGGGATGCCCTCAGCGTCGAGGAACATGTACTAGGGTGTATGTGCGACTCGTTCGGATCATGGACTGGGACAAAGGAAAGAAAACAATTTTTCCAGTAAGAATGATCAGTACCGGTGAATAGGATAGAATGGAAGAACCCATTCACTATCTAAAAAGAAAAAATCTATCATATCCCTCTATT
>JASDAS010000019.1:22896546-22901546 GCA_033977485.1 Hydrangea macrophylla | reverse complement strand
GTGGATTTTCATAACCCTGCTGTGCAAAAATGGGATAGGCGCTTGAAATGGATGTCCGAGTTATGATATATATCATGAGCGATACGGAAATGGATCGAGTAATCTGTTCCTTTATCCAAAAAAAGGTATTTCTGGTTTGCATGTCCAATCATTGATCGCGAAAATTTCTACAATAAATTGGGTAGGTCGCTAGTATAGTTCCCTATCCACGATTCTGCTATTTACCGAAAAAATTTGACTGGAATAGAGGACGAATCCCCCGAATGGGTAGAAATATAAAGAGTAAGTGCGGTTTGAAATGCTTTACTTATGTATAAATACTACTGTAAGTCACAAATATGATAATTGGATTAATATCAGCGGATCAGTTTTCAGTCATTCATTGAATGATAAATCACTACAAGTGACGGGGATACCCGATTTAAATAACGGAAAATCCAATATTTAAAAATTGTATCTAGAATGACTGGAAAAGTGGAAACAAGACCAGATATAATTTGATCGTTATGAACAAATCCAAAATCTTTGTAAACAGAGCCAATCATTAGTTCCCAACCATGGGGTGAGTGGAATCCGATACATAAATCAGTTAATAAAAGAATAGAAAAAGCTTTTATTGTGTCGCTTAAGTTATATAGGAATTCCTGAGTCCAAGAATTAAGAATAACAAGTTCTTCATTACCCAGAATAGAATAACCACTTAGAATAATGAAACAGATTATATTTGTCGAGAAGTGCAAAATCGTCTGAATACGATCCTCATTGTATATCTTGATTAATTGGATCGTTTCTTTGTGGATTCCTATACGAAGCTTTTGTAGATGTATCTCCGAGTATTCATTTATCATTTCCTCCAAGAGGAGGAGTTCCTCTAATTCTATGAATTTTTCTAGAATACTCTTTTCTTGAATATCGGTCAAAAAAGTTTCGGATTGCCTAGTATTCCACCAATTCGTAACCCAAGATTCCAGACTTTTATTAAATGAGAGAGAAATCCACCAGGGCAAAAATACTATAGATGCGAGATATAGAAGAGGAGTGAATGCTTTCTTTTTTGCCATTTTTTCATCTGTGAATTGTTAATGAACCACCCCATTCGTCGACTCTATGCAATCTGATATTTTTATCAAGCATGAGTTCTATTACAAGGTATCGAACCTATGAATCTATTCAATGTTTTTTATTTGTGATTTCATGGTTAGTCCTTGAATCTAGAAAGAATACAGAAATAGAATAAGAATCCACTTCGAATTTCGAATGAAGAAATAATAACAAAAAAAGATTGTTTCCAGATATCTCAATTGGTCAAATTCAAAGCAAGTATCTCCTTTCGATGAATGCCCGAAAGAACCACTACCACTTCAAGTAATAAATAGTATTCATTTTGAGACGAAAGAACTCTTTTTCTATCATTCTATCAAAATATCAAATATTTCGAAAAAATTTCACCGACTACCCATAGTCCAGGAATAGAATAATTGATAGAAATTTCTCAAGAATATTGTGATGATCAAAAATGAGTAACAAAACAAGACAGAAATTGATAAGATCCAATTGTTTGGTCATTAAGGAGTACAAAAGAAAGGATAAAAAAACGCCGATTGACAAAAAAGAAATAATTTACAAGATATGATCTATCTGGATCTAAAGTGTCAATTCCAACAAATATTATTGGACTTAAATAAATTTCTTTTTTTTTTGAAATATTTTGATATATGGGATGAATCTTCGATTTGTTACTTGTTTTGTTACTGAATTGAGTTGAGTGGATTTCCATACGTATAAAATTTTTGTGGACAAAAAAAGTTTCGTTTTATGCTTGTTCCGTATACGTCTGCTTTGGCTCGAATGGGCGTTCTGAAGAAACTTCAGTTAAGTTATGTTATAGAAAGGGTTCTTGAGTTTTTTTCCCTACTGCCGAGAAAGCATTCATTCTCAGTTCATTTCTCAAAATACTTCAATTGGTACACGCAAGAAATAGGCCAATTCAGCAGCTTTTTGTTCAATTTCTCCGGGAGTTAAATTCTCATCAGTACGAGTCAAGGGAATAGCCCCCTGGCCTCTGATTTCCATATAAAGGACACGACGAGCATAAATACCCTCTTTGACTTCTATTCTGACGGACTGAATATCTTTTATAAGGAATCGGAGGAAGATGCGACGATTTTTTCCAGGAAATCCCCAACGAAAAATACATACTATTCCTTCTTTTCTATCGAATCGATCATAACCACTACCTACATTCCACAAAATTGTGCACCACAAATAGGAGCTAATAAAGAGACCCGCGATCCCATAGAAAGACATCACGATCCCTTGTGGAAAAAAAATGATTTGCTGAGCCGGAAATAAAGATATCAAATTTCTACCAAAATAACTAGAAGTTCCAACCAATAAGAATCCTAATGAACCTAAAAAAAGGATAAAAGCCCAGCAGAAATTACTTGTTTTTCGAGACCCTGTTATAAGTTCTATCCATATACGTTCTGATCGCCAACTCATACTTAATCCGTTTGCATTTTATTGAAATTGAGAGAATAAGCCAAATGAATTTGACTTTACTCTTTTTATTTCCGAAATAACTCTCATCAACTAGCACTATTTTGATGTGAACCTTTAGGAATAATTTAATTCATCAAATTGGTTAGATCTAAAATAATAACATCCCCTTCATATGATTCCCTTATAGATATCCACATACATATAGATAGATTGACTTTACATTTCAGACATCCGCCGATCCTGATCTATTTGAAAATAGCTAGAATTCATTTATCCATATATCATTTTCTGCATGCATAAGAGCTCTTTCATTTATGTTCGGCGGAACCGCATATTAGACCATATTCCACTAAATGGATATCCGTGTTATGATACAAGTCTAAGTTTTGAAAAAAAAAAATGGCTGAGATTTATTCCCATCGGATTTAAACAATCTTATTTTTTTGAACATGAAGAGATAAAGAAGCCATTGCAATTGCCGGAAATACTAGGCCTACTAAAGGCACAAAAATAGAGGGAAAGTTGAAAATTGTCATAAAATGGGGTACCTCGATTTACTAGTTGTACCTGTTATTGTTATAAAGATATCTTATAATAATTATAATTCTTAATTAAATAATAATTCGAATTAATATAGACCTAAGTATATATCTAAGTAAGTATATATAATAAGTGCAAGGAATGGAGAACTAAATAACTGGACTTGTTCATCTTTCTACGTGAAATATCTGTATGATAATCGACTTTATTATTATTCTTCTTCTTTTGTTGTTGTTTTTTAATTTAATAAAGAAAGAGTTTCTTACAAATTACTGAAAGATTCGTTAGAATACGATTCAACAGGGATTCTTAGTCAAAATGGGGATTCTCGGTAGATATAGAAAGATAAAAAACTCTATCTTTTTTCTATCTTTTATCTTGTTAATAAAAGCTCCTTGATTACTAATCAGGAATATAGGTCAAAAAAAAAATTATCCACAACTTTTGATTCTTTCTACAATTAGATCTTATACCACCAAAAAAACCCTATTCTGATGATTTTTACTTTTATTTTGATAAACTAACTACTTGTTTGCTACAAATAAAATAATTGAACTTAATGCTCTACTTGATTGAATTTTGATTCAAAGGAAAGAAAGCGTGGAGCTGAAATAACTCACTCAGAACGCCTTTTAAAGGATTACGTGGTACGATTAGATCGAATAAGCCCTTCTGAAATAAATATTCGGCCGCTTGGGAACCTTCGGGTACTGTTTTATTCAATGTTTGTTCAATTACTCTTTTACCCGCAAATGCAATGTAGGCATTGGGTTCGGCAATAATGATATCCCCCAACATACCAAAACTAGCCGTCACCCCACCAGTAGTAGGTGATGTAAGGATTGATACATAGAATAACTTTTTATTTGATTGATAATCATATAAAGCAGAAGATATTTTAGCCATTTGCATCAAGCTCAAACTTCCTTCTTGCATGCGTGCCCCTCCGGAAGCACACACTATAATAAGAGGTAAAAAATTATTGGTAGCATACTCGATCAAACGGGTAATTTTCTCCCCAACGGCGGATCCCATACTACCCCCCATAAACTGAAAATCCATAACTCCAATTGCTGTGGGAATACCGTTTAGTCGGCCTATGCCTGTTTGAACAGCCTCAGTTAATCCTGTTTTTCTTTGATAAGAATCGATACGATCTTTATAAGGCTCCTCCTCCGAATGAAATTCAATGGGATCCAGAGAAACCATGTCTTCATCCATAGGATCCCAGGTGCCTGGATCAATCAAAAGTTCGATTCTATCTGAACTACTCATTTTCAAATGATATCCACATTGTTCACAAATATTCATTTTTGACTTAAAAAATTTCTTATAATTTAATCCATAACAATTTTCGCATTGAACCCACAAATGCCTGTATTTTTGAGTTACATCGAGATCATTAGAACTTTCTCTTTCATTAGAACTTTCTCTTATAGTTAAATCACTACCATTAGTGCTGGTTCTTATACTGGAACTCTCGCTTTTATTACTATTTCTACTTTCACCACAAATGGAACTATAAATGTAACTGTCACTGTAATTGTCACTACCACTTAAAATGTAAGTATCAATACGGATTGAGAATGAAGATAACTGTCAATGCAACTATTAATGTGATTATTCCAACTATATTGAGTATCATACATGTACGATCATAGTAGGGATCGTTACTCTTAGAATCCATTATTCAGATAACTCGAATTCCGATAACTATAAAAAGAACTTTCGAGTTCACTCATAAAAGAATGATCATTGTCAATCTCAAAAATCTTATTTTCAATATCAAAATATATGGAATAACTGTCCCCATTATTATCCCTAACTAAAAAAGTGTCATCAGAAATGAAATTCCGAATGTCCTTGACGCCGAATAAAGGATCAACATTACTGTAACTAGAACTGTCACTATCACTCCAAGTATGAATGTTTTTATCCGTATCATTTATATTTTGATC
>JASDAS010000019.1:22866546-22869046 GCA_033977485.1 Hydrangea macrophylla | reverse complement strand
ACGGACTGTAAATTCGTTGGCAATATGTCTACGCTGGTTCAAATCCAGCTCGGCCCAATAATTCGCCAATCTACCATGAGATGGTATAACCCCCTTGTCCTTCAGAAATACCCGATACGGAGGAATAAAAAAGAATCAAATTTTCTGCTATATCCCTTATTTCCCTGGGATTGTAGTTCAATTGGTCAGAGCACCGCCCTGTCAAGGCGGAAGCTGCGGGTTCGAGCCCCGTCAGTCCCGACGGATCCAATAAATACATCAATTCATCTCTCTCTTTTCTTTTTCCATTTCACTTCTATTGTTTTTTTGAGTTTATGACTAATCGAAGTGGGGAGGTGGTCTGATGATACTTCATCAGATGATTGTACAAGGAAGACGTAGGGTAAGTTATAGAAAAGAAAGAACAGAAAAGAAATAGAAAAGAAAGAATGATAAATAAAAGAATTCTTGATTGGATCAGGAATCCAATTTTAGATTCGGTATGGATAAAAGATCTGTCTATGTTATACTATTCAATTCTCGACGATGAATTGATTTGATAGCTCAGATATTGTTATTCATGATATTGAATAGGATTCAATATCATCGCATCGAGAGGTAATTCATCCATTGAATTTACAGGCGAAAGATTTATCATCTCTATGGGATTAAATCCCGAGTTATTGCGAAGTAAAAAAAACGATGAGATTATGGAAGTAAATATTCTCGCATTTATTGCTACTGCACTGTTTATTCTAGTTCCTACTGCTTTTCTACTTATCATTTACGTAAAAACTGTCAGTCAAATAATTAATTAATTTGAATGAAACTTGACTTCTGAGTTCTTATCAATGATTGAAGAAAAAAAAATGAAAAGGATTCCAATTTAGTGTCTTAAATGAAATGAGTGGACTAGAATTGGCAGTATTCTATGAGATCCAATAGTATGGTAGAAAGAAATATTCGTATATTTCTTTCTACCATACTATGTAAGTGTATAAAGTTGTACTCTATAATAAACATAAACTAAAGATATATTAGATATAGAGGCTTAATATAGATCAATCTACAATACTATCTTCATATATGTCCATAGCACCCAATTCTATTTCTTTGCTACATTTACTTATTCCGATCAATCTGAAATAATTGAAAGGGAACTCTTACTCTTATGGTTACGGTTCTAATTCCTAGATTTCTTATTATTTCCAATATGAATCCCAATATCCATCGCAAGAATCAAATCAATGAAGGAAAATGGTATGGGCATATATTAATAAAATAACGTAATCTTAGCATTCCGAAAAAGGAATTGATCGAGCCATTGACAAGAGTTCTATGGGAACTTCTTCGGATTTCAAAAAGGAGTAGTAAACCTCACAGATTTTTAACGCTTGAACCATGATATGAAATGAGTCGATAAAGCATAAATCAATTTCGAAAATAATAAAACAAGCGATAAATACAATACGCAATACGTGACTCGCCCAAGACAAGATCTTATTATGCATAGTATTTTGTTAGACAAAGACTCTATCTATTTTGTTTATCATAGAAAGTGCGTATACACTTAACAGAACGACTTCCTCCTTGAAAAATAATTGAAAAAAGGGAAATAAATAAAAAAGAAAAGGGGTCCGTTCTTCTTCATTGTCCATATATAATTCGGATAAGAGCCCATTTGTTGAAATAGAATAGAAAATTTAGGAAGAATTAGGTTGAAATAAATTTCGTATCATCTGTATCCCCTTTTCCTTTCGAAATACAAAGATGGGAATCATTGAAATATTTGTTTGATTGGAAGAGTATTATTCATATAATACCTTATTCCACTAGAATTAGAATCCACTGTAATTTCGAAATGAAGATATTTTAATTTGAATTAAAAAGTAAAAAGGGATTTGCAGAACGATCTATAAAACAATTAATAGAGTTTGATTCCTCAACTCAATTAGTAGTATTTCTAGAGCCCACTTCTTCCCCATACTACGAGTGAAAGGGAAAATGTAAAGACTACCATTAACGCAGCCCAAGCGAGACTTACTATATCCATGTGAATTATGTCCCCTATCTCTATGAATATGAAGGAATTATTCCATTATTCCTCACTAATAATAGTGGAATCAATGGCACAGAGTCAAAAGGGATTCTGACCCAATAGAAGAAATCGACTTATAATTTATACTAAATTCCTATCTGATTTTTAATCGGGAAAGATTAAACACAAGCAAAATACGCAGTAACATCTCAAGGGAATGTTACTAATTGAACATGTAGGAAAAATAAGTCCTATTCTTTTTTTTGTTGACCTTCATAAGTAAAAAGTAAAGGTATAAAAAGATAGGTCATTATCTATTACATACCTCTATTTCCCATTTAATCTAACCCGTACCGTCTCCCGATTGCTTCTGTGAAACAATTGGGAGACAGTCTATTATATTCTTGACTAGGGGTTGCCGAAAAGAAATTCTTTCGTTTTGCACTTTTAAAAGCCAATTATCTCTCCAATCTAATATTGATT
>JASDAS010000019.1:22839358-22844358 GCA_033977485.1 Hydrangea macrophylla | reverse complement strand
TTATCAAAGAAAAACAGGATTAACTGAGGCTGTTCAAACAGGCATAGGCCGACTAAACGGTATTCCCACAGCAATTGGAGTTATGGATTTTCAGTTTATGGGGGGTAGTATGGGATCCGCCGTTGGGGAGAAAATTACCCGTTTGATCGAGTATGCTACCAATAATTTTTTACCTCTTATTATAGTGTGTGCTTCCGGAGGGGCACGCATGCAAGAAGGAAGTTTGAGCTTGATGCAAATGGCTAAAATATCTTCTGCTTTATATGATTATCAATCAAATAAAAAGTTATTCTATGTATCAATCCTTACATCACCTACTACTGGTGGGGTGACGGCTAGTTTTGGTATGTTGGGGGATATCATTATTGCCGAACCCAATGCCTACATTGCATTTGCGGGTAAAAGAGTAATTGAACAAACATTGAATAAAACAGTACCCGAAGGTTCCCAAGCGGCCGAATATTTATTTCAGAAGGGCTTATTCGATCTAATCGTACCACGTAATCCTTTAAAAGGCGTTCTGAGTGAGTTATTTCAGCTCCACGCTTTCTTTCCTTTGAATCAAAATTCAATCAAGTAGAGCATTAAGTTCAATTATTTTATTTGTAGCAAACAAGTAGTTAGTTTATCAAAATAAAAGTAAAAATCATCAGAATAGGGTTTTTTTGGTGGTATAAGATCTAATTGTAGAAAGAATCAAAAGTTGTGGATAATTTTTTTTTTGACCTATATTCCTGATTAGTAATCAAGGAGCTTTTATTAACAAGATAAAAGATAGAAAAAAGATAGAGTTTTTTATCTTTCTATATCTACCGAGAATCCCCATTTTGACTAAGAATCCCTGTTGAATCGTATTCTAACGAATCTTTCAGTAATTTGTAAGAAACTCTTTCTTTATTAAATTAAAAAACAACAACAAAAGAAGAAGAATAATAATAAAGTCGATTATCATACAGATATTTCACGTAGAAAGATGAACAAGTCCAGTTATTTAGTTCTCCATTCCTTGCACTTATTATATATACTTACTTAGATATATACTTAGGTCTATATTAATTCGAATTATTATTTAATTAAGAATTATAATTATTATAAGATATCTTTATAACAATAACAGGTACAACTAGTAAATCGAGGTACCCCATTTTATGACAATTTTCAACTTTCCCTCTATTTTTGTGCCTTTAGTAGGCCTAGTATTTCCGGCAATTGCAATGGCTTCTTTATCTCTTCATGTTCAAAAAAATAAGATTGTTTAAATCCGATGGGAATAAATCTCAGCCATTTTTTTTTTTCAAAACTTAGACTTGTATCATAACACGGATATCCATTTAGTGGAATATGGTCTAATATGCGGTTCCGCCGAACATAAATGAAAGAGCTCTTATGCATGCAGAAAATGATATATGGATAAATGAATTCTAGCTATTTTCAAATAGATCAGGATCGGCGGATGTCTGAAATGTAAAGTCAATCTATCTATATGTATGTGGATATCTATAAGGGAATCATATGAAGGGGATGTTATTATTTTAGATCTAACCAATTTGATGAATTAAATTATTCCTAAAGGTTCACATCAAAATAGTGCTAGTTGATGAGAGTTATTTCGGAAATAAAAAGAGTAAAGTCAAATTCATTTGGCTTATTCTCTCAATTTCAATAAAATGCAAACGGATTAAGTATGAGTTGGCGATCAGAACGTATATGGATAGAACTTATAACAGGGTCTCGAAAAACAAGTAATTTCTGCTGGGCTTTTATCCTTTTTTTAGGTTCATTAGGATTCTTATTGGTTGGAACTTCTAGTTATTTTGGTAGAAATTTGATATCTTTATTTCCGGCTCAGCAAATCATTTTTTTTCCACAAGGGATCGTGATGTCTTTCTATGGGATCGCGGGTCTCTTTATTAGCTCCTATTTGTGGTGCACAATTTTGTGGAATGTAGGTAGTGGTTATGATCGATTCGATAGAAAAGAAGGAATAGTATGTATTTTTCGTTGGGGATTTCCTGGAAAAAATCGTCGCATCTTCCTCCGATTCCTTATAAAAGATATTCAGTCCGTCAGAATAGAAGTCAAAGAGGGTATTTATGCTCGTCGTGTCCTTTATATGGAAATCAGAGGCCAGGGGGCTATTCCCTTGACTCGTACTGATGAGAATTTAACTCCCGGAGAAATTGAACAAAAAGCTGCTGAATTGGCCTATTTCTTGCGTGTACCAATTGAAGTATTTTGAGAAATGAACTGAGAATGAATGCTTTCTCGGCAGTAGGGAAAAAAACTCAAGAACCCTTTCTATAACATAACTTAACTGAAGTTTCTTCAGAACGCCCATTCGAGCCAAAGCAGACGTATACGGAACAAGCATAAAACGAAACTTTTTTTGTCCACAAAAATTTTATACGTATGGAAATCCACTCAACTCAATTCAGTAACAAAACAAGTAACAAATCGAAGATTCATCCCATATATCAAAATATTTCAAAAAAAAAAGAAATTTATTTAAGTCCAATAATATTTGTTGGAATTGACACTTTAGATCCAGATAGATCATATCTTGTAAATTATTTCTTTTTTGTCAATCGGCGTTTTTTTTATCCTTTCTTTTGTACTCCTTAATGACCAAACAATTGGATCTTATCAATTTCTGTCTTGTTTTGTTACTCATTTTTGATCATCACAATATTCTTGAGAAATTTCTATCAATTATTCTATTCCTGGACTATGGGTAGTCGGTGAAATTTTTTCGAAATATTTGATATTTTGATAGAATGATAGAAAAAGAGTTCTTTCGTCTCAAAATGAATACTATTTATTACTTGAAGTGGTAGTGGTTCTTTCGGGCATTCATCGAAAGGAGATACTTGCTTTGAATTTGACCAATTGAGATATCTGGAAACAATCTTTTTTTGTTATTATTTCTTCATTCGAAATTCGAAGTGGATTCTTATTCTATTTCTGTATTCTTTCTAGATTCAAGGACTAACCATGAAATCACAAATAAAAAACATTGAATAGATTCATAGGTTCGATACCTTGTAATAGAACTCATGCTTGATAAAAATATCAGATTGCATAGAGTCGACGAATGGGGTGGGTTCATTAACAATTCACAGATGAAAAAATGGCAAAAAAGAAAGCATTCACTCCTCTTCTATATCTCGCATCTATAGTATTTTTGCCCTGGTGGATTTCTCTCTCATTTAATAAAAGTCTGGAATCTTGGGTTACGAATTGGTGGAATACTAGGCAATCCGAAACTTTTTTGACCGATATTCAAGAAAAGAGTATTCTAGAAAAATTCATAGAATTAGAGGAACTCCTCCTCTTGGAGGAAATGATAAATGAATACTCGGAGATACATCTACAAAAGCTTCGTATAGGAATCCACAAAGAAACGATCCAATTAATCAAGATATACAATGAGGATCGTATTCAGACGATTTTGCACTTCTCGACAAATATAATCTGTTTCATTATTCTAAGTGGTTATTCTATTCTGGGTAATGAAGAACTTGTTATTCTTAATTCTTGGACTCAGGAATTCCTATATAACTTAAGCGACACAATAAAAGCTTTTTCTATTCTTTTATTAACTGATTTATGTATCGGATTCCACTCACCCCATGGTTGGGAACTAATGATTGGCTCTGTTTACAAAGATTTTGGATTTGTTCATAACGATCAAATTATATCTGGTCTTGTTTCCACTTTTCCAGTCATTCTAGATACAATTTTTAAATATTGGATTTTCCGTTATTTAAATCGGGTATCCCCGTCACTTGTAGTGATTTATCATTCAATGAATGACTGAAAACTGATCCGCTGATATTAATCCAATTATCATATTTGTGACTTACAGTAGTATTTATACATAAGTAAAGCATTTCAAACCGCACTTACTCTTTATATTTCTACCCATTCGGGGGATTCGTCCTCTATTCCAGTCAAATTTTTTCGGTAAATAGCAGAATCGTGGATAGGGAACTATACTAGCGACCTACCCAATTTATTGTAGAAATTTTCGCGATCAATGATTGGACATGCAAACCAGAAATACCTTTTTTTGGATAAAGGAACAGATTACTCGATCCATTTCCGTATCGCTCATGATATATATCATAACTCGGACATCCATTTCAAGCGCCTATCCCATTTTTGCACAGCAGGGTTATGAAAATCCACGAGAAGCGACGGGGCGTATTGTATGTGCCAATTGCCATTTAGCTAATAAGCCCGTGGATATTGAAGTTCCACAAGCGGTACTTCCGGATACTGTATTTGAAGCAGTTGTTCGAATTCCTTATGATATGCAACTGAAACAAGTTCTTGCTAATGGTAAAAAGGGGGCTTTGAATGTAGGGGCTGTTCTTATTTTACCCGAGGGGTTTGAATTAGCTCCTCCTGATCGTATTTCTCCTGAGATGAAAGAAAAGATAGGGAATCTATCTTTTCAGAGCTATCGCCCCAATAAAAAAAATATTCTTGTGATAGGCCCTGTTTCTGGTCAGAAATATAGCGAAATCACCTTTCCTATTCTTTCCCCAGACCCCGCTACTAAGAAAGATGTTCACTTCTTAAAATATCCTATATACGTAGGCGGAAACAGGGGAAGGGGTCAGATTTATCCCGACGGGAGCAAGAGTAACAATACGGTTTATAATGCTACAGCAGCAGGTATAGTAAGCAAAATCATACGAAAAGAAAAGGGGGGATATGAAATAACCATAGCGGATGCATCGGATGGACGTCAAGTAGTTGATATTATCCCTCCAGGACCCGAACTTCTTGTTTCAGAAGGCGAATCTATCAAATTTGATCAACCATTAACGAGTAATCCGAATGTGGGCGGGTTTGGTCAGGGAGATGCAGAAATAGTACTTCAAGATCCATTACGTGTCCAAGGTCTTTTGTTCTTCTTGGCATCTGTTATTTTGGCACAAATCTTTTTGGTTCTTAAAAAGAAACAGTTTGAGAAGGTTCAATTATCCGAAATG
>JASDAS010000019.1:22831858-22834358 GCA_033977485.1 Hydrangea macrophylla | reverse complement strand
ACATATTTAAATATAAACAAACCAAATCCGATTTTTGAATTCTAATTCATTTTAGATCCGACCGAAATAGGATTTTTGGGATAAGGAATAAACTAAACAAACCATGGATAAATCCAAGCGACCTTTTCTTAAATCCAAGCGATCTTTTCGTAGGCGTTTGCCCCCGATCCAATCGGGGGATCGAATTGATTATAGAAACATGAGTTTAATTAGTCGATTTATTAGTGAACAAGGAAAAATATTATCGAGACGAGTGAATAGATTGACCTTGAAACAACAACGATTAATTACTATTGCTATAAAACAAGCTCGTATTTTATCTTCGTTACCTTTTCTTAATAATGAGAAACAATTTGAAAGAACCGAGTCGACCGCCAGAACTACTGGTCTTAGAACCAGAAATAAATAGGCTTACAATTTCTTCAATTGAATCAAAATTCAATTCCAATCCGAACTCAAACGCAAATTGATGTTTTGTTCGAAAAATTCGAGAATCCAGATTTGATTGTCGTGTTGTAAGAAAAAAAAAAAAGAATCGAGAAATAAAGAAGAAATCTTTTTTTTTATTGAAGGTATTCATTCATTTTTACTACTTTATTTTATATTTTATCATATTAATTGAATTTCTACTCTACCTTCCCGGAGTTCATTCTCCGGGGGACTCCGCTTAAATTATTCCGGTGGATTCCTTCCAATCTACTTATTTTATGATCTCATTGGAAATCATATAAAGACAATTCCTATTTGATATAGCTATTTGTGCAAGTATTTTACGATTAAGAAGCAACTGTTTCTTGTAAAGATCGTGTATTAATCTACTATAACTATAGGATACCCCCCTCTCACGAATTACTGCGTTTATCCGAGTGATCCACAAACGACGAAAATTTCTTTTTTGCCTACCTCTATCCCGATGAGCCGAAACCAAAGCTCTTATTTTCTGTTGAGTAATAGTTCGAGTAAGTCTTGAATGAGCCCCTCGAAAGCTTGATGCAAATAAACGAATTTTTGTTCTACGTCTCCGAGCTATATATCCTCGTCTAATTCTAGTCATTGAATAAATGAAACTTTGACGAATAACTAATTGATTTCCTTTCTTTCAGTTATTCTTTTCCCCCTTCCTAGTCTATTAATAACAAAACGGATTTTTCCAATGTATAAAATAAAAATTCCAATGGCTTTGGCTACTATAACCTTCCCGACCACGATTTTTTCTTTTTTCTAGGCATTTCACCTGGAATAAGAAATTGTATTCTACTAGGTATCAAAAACATAGTAAATAAATAAAAATATAAATGGATAAAGAAATGGAAATAGTGGGTTCCATCGTTTCTATGGTTACTTCTTAAACGGTGAGGTCTTTTCTATACACCGGAGCCCCTTACTTCATTTAATCAATGTTATTGGTAACTTGTATAGTTCACACTCTTTGGCTCTACCCATGAATTATCCAGTAATAGGTCTTTCCCAATGAGATCTACTTATACAGTAACGGTATTTAATTATAAAAGTTAGCTGGGTAGCTGACCCTCTTAGTCCGTTCTTGCAAGAGTGGGAACCTAATCTTTCTGTTTTAAAAGATTTCCCCCGCTTAATGGATAACCATTTGCTATCAATGGGGAATTACTTCTCATCTTAAATTGAAGTGATTGGATTTGCACCAATGGAAACCATAAATTTCATACACAATAGAGGGATATGATAGATTTTTTCTTTTTAGATAGTGAATGGGTTCTTCCATTCTATCCTATTCACCGGTACTGATCATTCTTACTGGAAAAATTGTTTTCTTTCCTTTGTCCCAGTCCATGATCCGAACGAGTCGCACATACACCCTAGTACATGTTCCTCGACGCTGAGGGCATCCCCGAAGAGCGGGGGATTTCGTGACATTTCTGATTGGCTGTCTTGTATTTCTAATAAGTTGTTTAATGGTTGGCATGTTAAATCGTATACATAATGGGCTGGTTTAGATCGATCCTAACCGGATGATTATGAGTGACTTCTATTGAATAGAATAGTAAACCCGGTAAGAAGATAAAATAGCAAATCACAGATTTGCGTGAAATCCGTGCTATTTTTATTCAACCGCTACAAGATCAACAATTCCATAAGCTTGGGCTTCTGTTGCTGACATAAAAACATCTCTTTCATGTCTTCGGATACAACCCATAAAGGTTTGCCCGTTCTTTGTACATAAACCCTTGTGAGGGTTTCACGCAGTTTCAGCAGCTCTTCCGCTTCCAAGATAAATTCGCCCGTTTGCGCTTCATAAAAAGAACTAGCAGGTTGATGGATCATTACCCTGATGATATAACATAATAAAAGATTCCTCTATCTCGTATCTCGCATGATGAAGCGAAGAGAAAAGAAAGAAAGATAAAGAATAACAAGAAAAAAAAGATAGAATTGAACAACCGTACGGGCATCTTTTGTGCATTGCATACGGCTCTATATATAATTGACCTTTAACTTCCATTGAAAAAAAAGAGAAAAAATA
>JASDAS010000019.1:22814511-22819511 GCA_033977485.1 Hydrangea macrophylla | reverse complement strand
TTTTGTTCTTTGAGATAATTGCATTTTGATTGAGTTATTGATATAAGGAAAAATAAAGAAAGTAAAGTAGACCAAAAAAGCCTTCTTTTTCTTTGAACTTACCCAATCAAAAATTCTCCAATTCTCAAAGGAGAATAGAAGAAATCATACTTTCATACAATATCTTAATTGAATTATATGTAATGATCAATAAATTCAGTTTAATTCTATATCGACACGTGTCAAAATCCTATCAACAATCTAATTTATTCTATAGATATTTGGGTTGGAATTGACGAAAAACCAATAACAATATTAGTCTTTATTAGTGTCGAATAGAAATCTAAATGGGGCGTGGCCAAGTGGTAAGGCAACGGGTTTTGGTCCCGCTATTCGGAGGTTCGAATCCTTCCGTCCCAGAGCATATCCAGTCTATCAGAATCAAGATTCAGTTTTGGATATAATGTAATTCTGGTTTTTAATGATTCCGAAAAGAATCATATCCTTTTTTTTCACAAACTGAACTGAATCCAGTTGAAATGACACTCAAATGTAACTGAATCTATTTATGATCCAGATAAGATCGGAACATAGATCACAAGAGTTTGAATTCAAAAAAAAAAAGGCTGGGCGGGCTTTTCATCATATGCGCATTCACTTCATCTTCATATTGAGGGAAGTTAGTTACTTAGAAAAACCTTACGCCCATATTTATTTGAATTTTCAATGATACATTTTGAATAAAAAGAGGAAAGAAAAGGACCTATATTTCCTATCCCTTAAATGAGGTATCCTGATTATTAATTCTCTGTCAATCCCGGAATTCTAAGGATCTCTTGAATTCGAAACAAGAGGACTTGGTACTAATTGAATTCAATCAACGGGGATTAAGTCTCTTAAGACTGGATTAGGGTAAAATAAAAATAGGAGCAAGGACTTAATCTGAACTTGTTCGGCTTTGTACCTAAACAAGATAGTTAGCATCCGGTAAAAGAGGATCTTTTTGATTTATAACTCATCATCCTCATAGAATTCTGGAAGTAAATAGGAGTTAATTAGTAACAGAAGGTATTAATTTGAATATCTGTGTTTGTACGAATCTCATTAACAAACAATCAAGTTACATATGTAACCGACGTATTTTCTTTGAGCCTTATCTTTAGGTATTTCGTGTTTGGCTCTAATGAATAATTATCTATATTCAGACAGGGGTGATTCATACATTTTATTCACTTTACTTTATGACAAGATTACAGAAAGATGACCACACAAACAAAATATGAAAATGCATATAAAATGAGGAAATGCTTAGCGTATATGTATGTATTGTTATCGTTTTTTTATTTCAGTGACAATGGTCTTTCAATTTTTGTGACAAAGATTTGCGATCCCTTACCTGAAATTTGAAAATTTCAATATTGAACATAGAATATCCATAACAGTGACAATTCTTCAGTCTATCTAATAGATACGACAAACCCCTATTTTTTCGATTCTTATTTTATCCATCTTACGAAAAAAGAAATTGGCTTTATTGTTCGATCTATCTATCAGCTTTAAATCATTCATGATTCAATTCGAAAAGAAAGAGAGATTTCTCTCTCTTATGTGTGGTCCTTATTGTAAACCTTTATTCAAATAATGATGTCAAAGTAGGAAACTTTTTCAATTATAATTTTTTTTTTTTAACTATTTAAAATGATTCCTTTTGAGTTGAATCTTTGGTACTCGAAGAAGTGTGAGATTCGTAAATCGGTCCTATTGAGTCACTTAAAGATGCAGATTCAAAAAGAACTCGTTTATTCGTTGTTATTTATCTTATTTTGTTATTTAAATTAAAAAAATGTTGCATTCATACAATAAAATTGGAATTCTTATTGAGACTTTTTCAGAACAATATCGACCCATCTATATAGAAGAAAAAAAAGAAAAAGAGAAGAATAAAAGTAAATTATAGATTACTATGTACCGACTGAACCAATGACTATTCATGATTCCATAATTGAATCATTTCCATACGGGTTCCAAATTAGAGGAATGTTATGGTAAAACTTCGTTTGAAACGATGTGGTAGAAAGCAACGTGCGACTTGAAGGACACGATCCGTTGTGGATTCTTACATCCACCATTTTAGATAGGAACGAAGGTGCTCTTGGCTCGACATCGTTTGTTCTGTTCCACCAGAACCCCTCTTTCTTGTTGGGTTGTAATGTAAATAGTACATGATGGAGCTCGAGTAGAAAGTATTGATTCGTTTCTCGGGAGCAAAGATCTAGGGTTAATGCCAATCAATAAATTGGAACAACTTCGTAAGTATATCTTCGATATAGAAATCCAAAGGATCCAATTCGAGCAAGTTTCCAATCAAAAAAAGGGAAAATTAAATTTGTTAGAATTGAGAAAACTCTTTCGATACAAAGTGTATCACGCGGGAATCAACTGTTCATATGATTCTTTGATAGAAAGAAATCAAAAAAAAAAGGTATGTTGCTGCCGTTTTGAAAGGATTAAGGATCACCGAAGTAATGTCTAAACCCAATGATTCAAAACAAAAAATAAAGGATCCCAGAACAAGGAAACACCCTTTCAATTGTCTCAATAACTGGATCAGACTGAAGAATCAAAAGAGGTTTTAAATGAGACAAACAAAAAGGGGGTTAAAGACCACTCAATAAATGGCTAAAGATTTTTCTTTGAGCTATTTCAAAATTATCCAACTTGAGTTATGAGGACAAATGATTTTTTTCTTTTTCAGGAAGGAAGAAGAAAAAAGGACTTAAATCATAGTCTAATTGATTTGATGATTTTATGGACCCATTTGCCATTAGAATTCTATACATCGATCGAGATAACTTCGAATCATTTTTTCTCGAGCCGTACGAGGAGAAAACTTCCTATACGTTTCTAGGGGGGGGGGGTATTGTTTATCTACATCTATCCCAATGAGCCGTCTATCGAATCGTTGCAATTGATGGTCGATCTCGAAGAGAAGGAAGAGATCTTCGGAAAGTGGGTTTTTATGATCCAATAAAGAATCAAACTTATTTAAATGTTCCTGCTATTCTATACTTCCTTGAAAAAGGTGCTCAACCTACAGGAACCGTTCATGATATTTTAAAGAAGGCGGAGGTTTTCAAGGAACTTCGATCTAACCAAATAAAATTTAATTAAGTAAATAAAAAAAGGGAGGGAGTGGTGACTCGTATATAGCTTTATATAATCTTTCTCTACTTTTTTTCTTTCCCCTTTCTCTTGCTCTATTCGTACCTATTTATCACTGCTCCCATAGAATGTCATGTTCTATAATGCCAAAACCCTATTTTATTGATCCCAGAAATATCAAATTCTGGCATTCCCTTCAACGGCTCAGTTTTCATTGGAACTCTACTAACAAATAAAATAACAAACAAAGAATAAAGTTTGCTTATTTCACTTATCTTGATTGAATACATTATTGATTGAATAAATCCAAGATTTCTTCTATTTCTTCCTTATTTATTCCTTCATCTATACTTTTTTTTGTATCTATCTAGATTTTCTATATAGTTCCAATCCAACACAAGTTCTTATTTTTTTTTTTTAATAGTATTTCCATTTTATTTTAATTTCTTTTGTTTTTTCCATTGGATTCTTTTCTCAACATTCATATTGACAACAGTGTATCGAACAAATATAATTTATCGTGATAAGTGAATCTATTTATCTCCGTCCCATAGGTTTGGTTTTTTCCTTCATTCAAATGAGGGGTTCGTTGGATTTGCTTTGATACACGAAGTCTTTTTTTTGATTGAAAAAACAAATTAAGTACCCTAAGAGGTGGGCTATCAATTTTAATATTTCGCTATATTTTTCTTTTATCTGAGAATTTCTTGTATTTTCATCTGATCTATTCATTTTTATGTTCAGAATCAATTATAAATTAGAATTCGAAATTCTTTTAGATTTATTGCTTTGCTTGTTCAATGCTTTGATTTCCTCGTATAATCTCTTTATTTTGATTCTGATTGTATCTACGCATCCTTTTATTCGGGTTGCTAACTCAACGGTAGAGTACTCGGCTTTTAAGTGCGACTATAATCTTTTACACATTTGGATGAAGCGAGGGATTCGTCCATACCATCGGTAAAGTTTGGAAGACCACGACTGATCCTGAAAGGGAATGGATGGAAAAAACAGCATGTCGTATCAATGGAAAATTCTAAGAATATTTCATTCTTACCAGATCGGTACAAAACCGTCTTTGAATTCTTGGAATGGAATAAAATGAGTTCAATTAAAAGTTGGGTCAAGTGAATAAATGGATAGAGCCCTATGGCTTCAATTAATTATAGGGAAAGAAGAAGTAACGAGCTTATGTTCTTAATTTGAATGATTACCCGATCTAATTAGATGTTAAAAATAGATTAGTGCCTGATGCGGGAAAGGCTTCTCCCATGAGTGGATTATCGATTTTTTTAATGAATCCTAACTATTGTTATTCTCCATTATGGAATGGGGATGGGTGTGTAGAAGAAGCAGTATATTGATAAAGAAAATTTTTCCAAAATCAAAAGAGCGATTGGGTTGAAAAAATAAAGGATTTCTAACCATCTTCGTTATCTTATAACGAACATAAACCAATTTCATTAAATGGAAAAAGAGAGGATAGAGAATCTGTTACTAAGTTTATCTGTCTCTGAGGTATCTATTCTTTTCTGACTATAATACCTTGTTTTGACTATATCGCACTATGTATCATTTGATAACCCCCAAAATCCTATACCTTTGGTTCAAATCGACTTTCAAATGGAGGAATTCAAAAGATATTTCGAACTAGATAGATATCATCAACACGACTTCCTATATCCACTTATCTTTCAGGAGTATATTTATGCACTTGCTCATGATCATGGTTTAAATAGATCTATTTTGTTGGAAAATGCGGGTTATGACAATAAATCCAGCTTACTAATTGTAAAACGTTTAATTACTCGAATGTATGAACAGAATCATTTTCTTATTTCCGTTAATGATTCCAACCA
>JASDAS010000019.1:22784087-22789011 GCA_033977485.1 Hydrangea macrophylla | reverse complement strand
TCAAGGTGGCAGGAGGAGATATTGGCCATGCTCGAGCAATAATATCGAGACACCACATAATTACATTTTTTTTACTCCAAAAGAGGGAAGCACTAGAAAGGCATCGCTACAAGGGTAGGGAAGATCCATCATAGCACAACCAAAACACCACTCACACGCCATTACGTACAGCCCCCCCAAGACCAACCAACGATATTTTGCACACTTGCTATAATCTCGTGGCCGTTGCAAGAATCCAAAACCGTATGATGGCCAATGAGAGCACCGCTGGGCGTGACAACAATGCATCCGTTATGATGGCCCGTGCGTGCATCATATGGAATCCTGTGCGCTGATGTGCTGCCATTGCGCGCAGCAGGATTCCGGCGAGGATTCCAGCCAACCAACACGTGCTGCCCGTGCGTGCAGCATATGGAATCCTGTGCGCTGAAGTGCTGCCATTGCGCGCAGCCAGGATTCCAGCGAGGATTCCAGCCAACCAACACGTGCTGCCCGTGCGTGCAGCATATGCGCTGATGTGCTGCCATTGCGCGCAGCCAGGATTCTTGCGAGGATTCCAGCCAACCAACACGTGCTGCCCGTGCGTGCAGCATATGGAATCCTGTGCGCTGAAGTGCTGCCATTGCGCGCAGCCAGGATTCCAGCCAACCAACACGTGCTGCCCGTGCGTGCAGCGTATGGAATCCTGTGCGCTGAAGTGCTGCCATTGGGCGCAGCAAGGATTCCATCAAGGATTCCTAACAACCAACACGTGCTGCCCGTGCGTGCAGCATTTGGAATCCTGTGCGCTGAGCTGCTGCCATTGTGCGCAGCCAGGATTCCGGCAAGGATTCCTCACAACCAACACGTGCTGCCCGTGCGTGCAGCATATGGAATCCTGTGCGCTGAAGTGCTGCCATTGCCCGCAGCCAGGATTCCAACCAGGATTCCTGCCCACCAACACCACCCCCCCTATATATGCATTCTGAACATTTTTCAAGGTGGCAGGAGGAGATATTGGCCATGCTCGAGCAATAATAATCGAGACACCACATAATTACATTTTTTTTACTCCAAAAGAGGGAAGCACTAGAAAGGCATCGCTACGGGGTAGGGAGGAGCCATCATAGCACAACCAAAACACCACTCACACGCCATTACGTACAGCTCCCCAAGACCAACCAACGATATTTTGCACACTTGCTATAATCTCGTGGCCGTTGCAAGAATCCAAAACCGTATGATGGCCAATGAGAGCACCGCTGGGCGTGACAACAATGCATCCGTTATGATGGCCCTTGCGTGCAGCATTTGGAATCCTGTGCGCTGAAGTGCTGCCATTGAGCGCAGCCAGGATTCCAGCCAGGATTCCTGACAACTAACACGTGCTGCCCGTGCGCGCAGCAAATGGAATCCTGAGCGCTGAAGTGCTGCCATTGCGCGCAGCCAGGATTCCTGACAACCAACACGTGCTGCCCGTGTGTGCAGCATATGGAATCCTGTGCGCTGAAGTGCTGCCATTGCGCGCAGCCAGGATTCCAGCCAGGATTCCTAACTACCAACACGTGCTGCCCGTGCGTGCAGCATATGGAATCCTTTGCGCTGAATTGCTGCCATTGCGCGCAGCCAGGATTCCAGCTAACCAACATGTGCTGCCCGTGCGTGCAGCATATGGAATCCTGTGCGCAGAAGTGCTGCCATTGCGCGCAGAAGGATTCCTTACAACCAACACGTGCTGCCCGTGCGTGCAGCATTTGGAATCCTGTGCGCTGAAGTGCTGCCATTGCGCGCAGCCAGGATTCCAGCCAGGATTCCTAACAACCAACACGTGCTGCCCGTGCGTGCAGCATATGGAATCCTTTGCGCTGAATTGCTGCCATTGCGCGCAGCCAGGATTCCAGCCAACCAACATGTGCTGCCCGTGCGTGCAGCATATGGAATCCTTTGGGCAGAAGTGCTGCCATTGTGCGCAGCCAGGATTCCATCAAGGATTCCTTACAACCAACACGTGCTGCCCGTGCGTGCAGCATTTGGAATCCTGCGCGCTGAAGTGCTGCCATTGCGCGCAGCCAGGATTCCAGCCAGGATTCCTCACAACCAACACGTGCTGCCCGTGCGTGCAGCATTTGGAATCCTGTGCGCTGAAGTGCTGCCATTGCGCGCAGCCAGGATTCCAGCCAACCAACATGTGCTGCCCGTGCGTGCAGCATATGGAATCCTGTGCGCTGAAGTGCTGCCATTGCGCGCAGCCGGGATTCCAGCCAGGATTCCAACCAGGATTCCAGCAGGATTCCTGACAACCAACCCCCCCCTATATATGCATTCTGAACATTTTTCATGGTGGCAGGAGGAGATATTGAGCTGCTCGAGCAGTCATAATTGTAATTGTTAAAAATTGCCAACTTCATTTCAATTAAAATGACCCGATTATGATAAGTAAACGGAAAGTGGAATTTTTGAAAAAAAAAAAGTTCACATTTTTGAAAATGACCATTTTGCCCTTGGGCTGTTTTTTCACTACAAACTTCTCTAACAGTCAAGTTTTCTTCAAATGAAATGATTCGAATATAATAAGTGAACGGAGAGTGATTTTTTTTTTTTGCAAAAGTCATTTTTTTTAAAATGACCATTTTGCCCCTTGGACTATTTTGACACAACAAAACTATTTTGTGTTGGCTAATTCCTGTTTTCTTTGTTTCTGTCATTCGTTTAATTCTTCCTTTCAATCTTTCGGCCACGTAATTACATAATTATATGTTTATATGCGCGACCCGTCGACATGTGTGTTGCTTTGCCGCCCGTGCTAAATGCTGCCTGTGCGCGCAGCATGTGCTGCTTGTGCACAACACATTTTCTTTCTTGATACTTTCTTTCTTTCGCGTGCAACCATTTGTTCCATTATCGTGCCATACCGAGCACGAAGCATGTGCTTCCATTAGCTGCCGTGCGTGCTTCCCGTGCACTTAGCATGTGCTGCCGTGCGTGCTGCCCGTGCACGTTGCCAGTGCATTCCTCCAGTGCACGAAGCAAGGATTCCAACAAGGATTCCAGCAAGGATTCTAACCAGGATTCCTGCAAGGATTCCAGCAAGGATTCCAACTAGGATTCCAGCAAGTATTCCAACTAGGAATCCTTCTTTTAATATTCTCTTCTTTTCTTTCCTTTCTTTCTTTCGCGCGTCATATATATATATATATATATATTTAGCGTGCCACGATTGTTCTACGATTGTGCTTCCAGCAAGGATTCCAACCAGGATTCCTACAAGGATTCCAGCAAGGGATTCCTTGTTTTAATATTCTTTTCCAACAAGGATTCTAGCCAGGATACCTGCCAGGATTCCAACCACGATTCCAGCACGGATTCCAGCAAGGATTCCAACCAGGATTCCTACCAGGATTCCAGCAAGGATTCCAACCAGGATTTCTTCTTTTAATATTCTTTTCTAACAAGGATTCCAACAAGGATTCTAGCAAGGATTCCAACTAGGATTCCTACAAGGATTCCAGCAAGGATTCCAACAGGATTCTAACTAGGAATCCTTTTTTTAATTTTCTTTTCTTTTCTTTCCTTTCCTTTCCTTTCTTTCTTTCGCGCGTCATAGATATATATATATATATATATATTTAGCGTGCCACGATTGTTCTACGATTGTGCTTCCAGCAAGGATTCCAACCAGGATTCCTACAAGGATTCCTGCAAGGATTCCAGCAAGGATTCCAACTAGGATTCCAGCAAGTATTCCAACTAGGAATCCTTCTTTTAATATTCTCTTCTTTTCTTTCCTTTCTTTCTTTCGCGCGTCATATATATATATATATATATATATTTAGCGTGCCACGATTGTTCTACGATTGTGCTTCCAGCAAGGATTCCAACCAGGATTCCTACAAGGATTCCAGCAAGGATTCCAACTAGGATTCCTTCTTTTAATATTCTTTTCCAGCAAGGATTCCTTGTTTTAATATTCTTTTCCAACAAGGATTCTAGCCAGGATACCTGCCAGGATTCCAACCACGATTCCAGCACGGATTCCAGCAAGGATTCCAACCAGGATTCCTACCATGATTCCAGCAAGGATTCCAACCAGGATTCTTCTTTTAATATTCTTTTCTAACAAGGATTCCAACAAGGATTCTAGCAAGGATTCCAACTAGGATTCCTACCAGGATTCCAGCAAGGATTCCAACCAGGATTCCTTCTTTTAATAATCTTTTCCGACAAGGATTCCAGAAAGGATTCCAACCAGGATTCCTACAAGGATTCCAACTAGGATTCCTTCTTTTAATATTCTTTTCTTTTCTTTCCTTTCTTTCTTTCGCGCGTCATATATATATATATATATATATTTAGCGTGCCACGATTGTTCTACGATTGTGCTTCCAGCAAGGATTCCAACCAGGATTCCTACAAGGATTCCAGCAAGGATTCCAACTAGGATTCCTTCTTTTAATATTCTTTTCCAGCAAGGATTCCTTCTTTTAATATTCTTTTCCAACAAGGATTCCAGCCAGGATACCTGCCAGGATTCCAGCAAGGATTCCAGCACGAATTCCTGCCAGGATTCCAACCAGGATTCCTGCCAGGATTCCAACCAGGATTCCAGCAAGGATTCCAACTAGGATTCCAGCGAGGATTCCAACGAGGAATCCTTCTTTTAATATTCTTTTCCAACAAGGATTCCAGAAAGGATTCCTGCTAGGATTCCAACCAGGATTCCAGCAAGGATTCCTACAAGGATTCTAACTAGGAATCCTTTTTTTTAATTTTCTCTTCTTTTCTTTCCTTTCCTTTCCTTTCTTTCTTTCGCGCGTCATAGATATATATATATATATATATATTTAGCGTGCCACGATTGTTCTACGATTGTGCTTCCAGCAAGGATTCCAACCAGGATTCCTACAAGGATTCCAACTAGGAATCCTTCTTTTAATTTTCTTTTCTT
>JASDAS010000019.1:22769087-22774087 GCA_033977485.1 Hydrangea macrophylla | reverse complement strand
AATAATCGAGACACCACATAATTACATTTTTTTTACTCCAAAAGAGGGAAGCACTAGAAAGGCATCGCTACAAGGGTAGGGAAGATCCATCATAGCACAACCAAAACACCACTCACACGCCATTACGTACAGCTCCCCAAGACCAACCAACGATATTTTGCACACTTGCTATAATCTCGTGGCCGTTGCAAGAATCCAAAACCGTATGATGGCCAATGAGAGCACCGCTGGGCGTGACAACAATGCATCCGTTATGATGGCCCGTGCGTGCATCATATGGAATCCTGTGCGCTGATGTGCTGCCATTGCGCGCAGCCAGGATTCCGGCGAGGATTCCAGCCAACCAACACGTGCTGCCCGTGCGTGCAGCATATGGAATCCTGTGCGCTGAAGTGCTGCCATTGCGCGCAGCCAGGATTCCAGCGAGGATTCCAGCCAACCAACACGTGCTGCCCGTGCGTGCAGCATATGCGCTGATGTGCTGCCATTGCGCGCAGCCAGGATTCTTGCGAGGATTCCAGCCAACCAACACGTGCTGCCCGTGCGTGCAGCATATGGAATCCTGTGCGCTGAAGTGCTGCCATTGCGCGCAGCCAGGATTCCAGCCAACCAACACGTGCTGCCCGTGCGTGCAGCGTATGGAATCCTGTGCGCTGAAGTGCTGCCATTGGGCGCAGCAAGGATTCCATCAAGGATTCCTAACAACCAACACGTGCTGCCCGTGCGTGCAGCATTTGGAATCCTGTGCGCTGAGCTGCTGCCATTGTGCGCAGCCAGGATTCCGGCAAGGATTCCTCACAACCAACACGTGCTGCCCGTGCGTGCAGCATATGGAATCCTGTGCGCTGAAGTGCTGCCATTGCCCGCAGCCAGGATTCCAACCAGGATTCCTGCCCACCAACACCACCCCCCCTATATATGCATTCTGAACATTTTTCAAGGTGGCAGGAGGAGATATTGGCCATGCTCGAGCAATAATAATCGAGACACCACATAATTACATTTTTTTTACTCCAAAAGAGGGAAGCACTAGAAAGGCATCGCTACGGGGTAGGGAGGAGCCATCATAGCACAACCAAAACACCACTCACACGCCATTACGTACAGCTCCCCAAGACCAACCAACGATATTTTGCACACTTGCTATAATCTCGTGGCCGTTGCAAGAATCCAAAACCGTATGATGGCCAATGAGAGCACCGCTGGGCGTGACAACAATGCATCCGTTATGATGGCCCTTGCGTGCAGCATTTGGAATCCTGTGCGCTGAAGTGCTGCCATTGAGCGCAGCCAGGATTCCAGCCAGGATTCCTGACAACTAACACGTGCTGCCCGTGCGCGCAGCAAATGGAATCCTGAGCGCTGAAGTGCTGCCATTGCGCGCAGCCAGGATTCCTGACAACCAACACGTGCTGCCCGTGTGTGCAGCATATGGAATCCTGTGCGCTGAAGTGCTGCCATTGCGCGCAGCCAGGATTCCAGCCAGGATTCCTAACTACCAACACGTGCTGCCCGTGCGTGCAGCATATGGAATCCTTTGCGCTGAATTGCTGCCATTGCGCGCAGCCAGGATTCCAGCTAACCAACATGTGCTGCCCGTGCGTGCAGCATATGGAATCCTGTGCGCAGAAGTGCTGCCATTGCGCGCAGAAGGATTCCTTACAACCAACACGTGCTGCCCGTGCGTGCAGCATTTGGAATCCTGTGCGCTGAAGTGCTGCCATTGCGCGCAGCCAGGATTCCAGCCAGGATTCCTAACAACCAACACGTGCTGCCCGTGCGTGCAGCATATGGAATCCTTTGCGCTGAATTGCTGCCATTGCGCGCAGCCAGGATTCCAGCCAACCAACATGTGCTGCCCGTGCGTGCAGCATATGGAATCCTTTGGGCAGAAGTGCTGCCATTGTGCGCAGCCAGGATTCCATCAAGGATTCCTTACAACCAACACGTGCTGCCCGTGCGTGCAGCATTTGGAATCCTGCGCGCTGAAGTGCTGCCATTGCGCGCAGCCAGGATTCCAGCCAGGATTCCTCACAACCAACACGTGCTGCCCGTGCGTGCAGCATTTGGAATCCTGTGCGCTGAAGTGCTGCCATTGCGCGCAGCCAGGATTCCAGCCAACCAACATGTGCTGCCCGTGCGTGCAGCATATGGAATCCTGTGCGCTGAAGTGCTGCCATTGCGCGCAGCCGGGATTCCAGCCAGGATTCCAACCAGGATTCCAGCCAGGATTCCTGACAACCAACCCCCCCCTATATATGCATTCTGAACATTTTTCATGGTGGCAGGAGGAGATATTGAGCTGCTCGAGCAGTCATAATTGTAATTGTTAAAAATTGCCAACTTCATTTCAATTAAAATGACCCGATTATGATAAGTAAACGGAAAGTGGAATTTTTGAAAAAAAAAAAGTTCACATTTTTGAAAATGACCATTTTGCCCTTGGGCTGTTTTTTCACTACAAACTTCTCTAACAGTCAAGTTTTCTTCAAATGAAATGATTCGAATATAATAAGTGAACGGAGAGTGATTTTTTTTTTTTGCAAAAGTCATTTTTTTTAAAATGACCATTTTGCCCTTGGACTATTTTGACACAACAAAACTATTTTGTGTTGGCTAATTCCTGTTTTCTTTGTTTCTGTCATTCGTTTAATTCTTCCTTTCAATCTTTCGGCCACGTAATTACATAATTATATGTTTATATGCGCGACCCGTCGACATGTGTGTTGCTTTGCCGCCCGTGCTAAATGCTGCCTGTGCGCGCAGCATGTGCTGCTTGTGCACAACACATTTTCTTTCTTGATACTTTCTTTCTTTCGCGTGCAACCATTTGTTCCATTATCGTGCCATACCGAGCACGAAGCATGTGCTTCCATTAGCTGCCGTGCGTGCTTCCCGTGCACTTAGCATGTGCTGCCGTGCGTGCTGCCCGTGCACGTTGCCAGTGCATTCCTCCAGTGCACGAAGCAAGGATTCCAACAAGGATTCCAGCAAGGATTCTAACCAGGATTCCTGCAAGGATTCCAGCAAGGATTCCAGCAAGTATTCCAACTAGGAATCCTTCTTTTAATATTCTCTTCTTTTCTTTCCTTTCTTTCTTTCGCGCGTCATATATATATATATATATATTTAGCGTGCCACGATTGTTCTACGATTGTGCTTCCAGCAAGGATTCCAACCAGGATTCCTACAAGGATTCCAGCAAGGATTCCAACTAGGATTCCTTCTTTTAATATTCTTTTCCAGCAAGGATTCCTTGTTTTAATATTCTTTTCCAACAAGGATTCTAGCCAGGATACCTGCCAGGATTCCAACCACGATTCCAGCACGGATTCCAGCAAGGATTCCAACCAGGATTCCTACCAGGATTCCAGCAAGGATTCCAACCAGGATTTCTTCTTTTAATATTCTTTTCTAACAAGGATTCCAACAAGGATTCTAGCAAGGATTCCAACTAGGATTCCTACAAGGATTCCAGCAAGGATTCCAACCAGGATTCTAACTAGGAATCCTTTTTTTAATTTTCTTTTCTTTTCTTTCCTTTCCTTTCCTTTCTTTCTTTCGCGCGTCATAGATATATATATATATATATATATTTAGCGTGCCACGATTGTTCTACGATTGTGCTTCCAGCAAGGATTCCAACCAGGATTCCTACAAGGATTCCTGCAAGGATTCCAGCAAGGATTCCAACTAGGATTCCAGCAAGTATTCCAACTAGGAATCCTTCTTTTAATATTCTCTTCTTTTCTTTCCTTTCTTTCTTTCGCGCGTCATATATATATATATATATATATTTAGCGTGCCACGATTGTTCTACGATTGTGCTTCCAGCAAGGATTCCAACCAGGATTCCTACAAGGATTCCAGCAAGGATTCCAACTAGGATTCCTTCTTTTAATATTCTTTTCCAGCAAGGATTCCTTGTTTTAATATTCTTTTCCAACAAGGATTCTAGCCAGGATACCTGCCAGGATTCCAACCACGATTCCAGCACGGATTCCAGCAAGGATTCCAACCAGGATTCCTACCATGATTCCAGCAAGGATTCCAACCAGGATTTCTTCTTTTAATATTCTTTTCTAACAAGGATTCCAACAAGGATTCTAGCAAGGATTCCAACTAGGATTCCTACCAGGATTCCAGCAAGGATTCCAACCAGGATTCCTTCTTTTAATAATCTTTTCCGACAAGGATTCCAGAAAGGATTCCAACCAGGATTCCTACAAGGATTCCAACTAGGATTCCTTCTTTTAATATTCTTTTCTTTTCTTTCCTTTCTTTCTTTCGCGCGTCATATATATATATATATATATTTAGCGTGCCACGATTGTTCTACGATTGTGCTTCCAGCAAGGATTCCAACCAGGATTCCTACAAGGATTCCAGCAAGGATTCCAACTAGGATTCCTTCTTTTAATATTCTTTTCCAGCAAGGATTCCTTCTTTTAATATTCTTTTCCAACAAGGATTCCAGCCAGGATACCTGCCAGGATTCCAGCAAGGATTCCAGCACGAATTCCTGCCAGGATTCCAACCAGGATTCCTGCCAGGATTCCAACCAGGATTCCAGCAAGGATTCCAACTAGGATTCCAGCGAGGATTCCAACGAGGAATCCTTCTTTTAATATTCTTTTCCAACAAGGATTCCAGAAAGGATTCCTGCTAGGATTCCAACCAGGATTCCAGCAAGGATTCCTACAAGGATTCTAACTAGGAATCCTTTTTTTTAATTTTCTCTTCTTTTCTTTCCTTTCCTTTCCTTTCTTTCTTTCGCGCGTCATAGATATATATATATATATATATTTAGCGTGCCACGATTGTTCTACGATTGTGCTTCCAGCAAGGATTCCAACCAGGATTCCTACAAGGATTCCAACTAGGAATCCTTCTTTTAATTTTCTTTTCTTTTCTTTCCTTTCCTTTCCTTTCTTTCTTTCGCGCGTCATAGATATATATATATATATATATATTTAGCGTGCCACGATTGTGCTTCCAAC
>JASDAS010000019.1:22754087-22759087 GCA_033977485.1 Hydrangea macrophylla | reverse complement strand
AGCACAACCAAAACACCACTCACACGCCATTACGTACAGCTCCCCAAGACCAACCAACGATATTTTGCACACTTGCTATAATCTCGTGGCCGTTGCAAGAATCCAAAACCGTATGATGGCCAATGAGAGCACCGCTGGGCGTGACAACAATGCATCCGTTATGATGGCCCGTGCGTGCATCATATGGAATCCTGTGCGCTGATGTGCTGCCATTGCGCGCAGCCAGGATTCCGGCGAGGATTCCAGCCAACCAACACGTGCTGCCCGTGCGTGCAGCATATGGAATCCTGTGCGCTGAAGTGCTGCCATTGCGCGCAGCCAGGATTCCAGCGAGGATTCCAGCCAACCAACAGGTGCTGCCCGTGCGTGCAGCATATGCGCTGATGTGCTGCCATTGCGCGCAGCCAGGATTCTTGCGAGGATTCCAGCCAACCAACACGTGCTGCCCGTGCGTGCAGCATATGGAATCCTGTGCGCTGAAGTGCTGCCATTGCGCGCAGCCAGGATTCCAGCCAACCAACACGTGCTGCCCGTGCGTGCAGCGTATGGAATCCTGTGCGCTGAAGTGCTGCCATTGCCCGCAGCCAGGATTCCAACCAGGATTCCTGCCCACCAACACCACCCCCCCTATATATGCATTCTGAACATTTTTCAAGGTGGCAGGAGGAGATATTGGCCATGCTCGAGCAATAATAATCGAGACACCACATAATTACATTTTTTTTACTCCAAAAGAGGGAAGCACTAGAAAGGCATCGCTACGGGGTAGGGAGGAGCCATCATAGCACAACCAAAACACCACTCACACGCCATTACGTACAGCTCCCCAAGACCAACCAACGATATTTTGCACACTTGCTATAATCTCGTGGCCGTTGCAAGAATCCAAAACCGTATGATGGCCAATGAGAGCACCGCTGGGCGTGACAACAATGCATCCGTTATGATGGCCCTTGCGTGCAGCATTTGGAATCCTGTGCGCTGAAGTGCTGCCATTGAGCGCAGCCAGGATTCCAGCCAGGATTCCTGACAACTAACACGTGCTGCCCGTGCGCGCAGCAAATGGAATCCTGAGCGCTGAAGTGCTGCCATTGCGCGCAGCCAGGATTCCTGACAACCAACACGTGCTGCCCGTGTGTGCAGCATATGGAATCCTGTGCGCTGAAGTGCTGCCATTGCGCGCAGCCAGGATTCCAGCCAGGATTCCTAACTACCAACACGTGCTGCCCGTGCGTGCAGCATATGGAATCCTTTGCGCTGAATTGCTGCCATTGCGCGCAGCCAGGATTCCAGCTAACCAACATGTGCTGCCCGTGCGTGCAGCATATGGAATCCTGTGCGCAGAAGTGCTGCCATTGCGCGCAGAAGGATTCCTTACAACCAACACGTGCTGCCCGTGCGTGCAGCATTTGGAATCCTGTGCGCTGAAGTGCTGCCATTGCGCGCAGCCAGGATTCCAGCCAGGATTCCTAACAACCAACACGTGCTGCCCGTGCGTGCAGCATATGGAATCCTTTGCGCTGAATTGCTGCCATTGCGCGCAGCCAGGATTCCAGCCAACCAACATGTGCTGCCCGTGCGTGCAGCATATGGAATCCTTTGGGCAGAAGTGCTGCCATTGTGCGCAGCCAGGATTCCATCAAGGATTCCTTACAACCAACACGTGCTGCCCGTGCGTGCAGCATTTGGAATCCTGCGCGCTGAAGTGCTGCCATTGCGCGCAGCCAGGATTCCAGCCAGGATTCCTCACAACCAACACGTGCTGCCCGTGCGTGCAGCATTTGGAATCCTGTGCGCTGAAGTGCTGCCATTGCGCGCAGCCAGGATTCCAGCCAACCAACATGTGCTGCCCGTGCGTGCAGCATATGGAATCCTGTGCGCTGAAGTGCTGCCATTGCGCGCAGCCGGGATTCCAGCCAGGATTCCAACCAGGATTCCAGCCAGGATTCCTGACAACCAACCCCCCCCCTATATATGCATTCTGAACATTTTTCATGGTGGCAGGAGGAGATATTGAGCTGCTCGAGCAGTCATAATTGTAATTGTTAAAAATTGCCAACTTCATTTCAATTAAAATGACCCGATTATGATAAGTAAACGGAAAGTGGAATTTTTGAAAAAAAAAAAGTTCACATTTTTGAAAATGACCATTTTGCCCTTGGGCTGTTTTTTCACTACAAACTTCTCTAACAGTCAAGTTTTCTTCAAATGAAATGATTCGAATATAATAAGTGAACGGAGAGTGATTTTTTTTTTTTGCAAAAGTCATTTTTTTTAAAATGACCATTTTGCCCTTGGACTATTTTGACACAACAAAACTATTTTGTGTTGGCTAATTCCTGTTTTCTTTGTTTCTGTCATTCGTTTAATTCTTCCTTTCAATCTTTCGGCCACGTAATTACATAATTATATGTTTATATGCGCGACCCGTCGACATGTGTGTTGCTTTGCCGCCCGTGCTAAATGCTGCCTGTGCGCGCAGCATGTGCTGCTTGTGCACAACACATTTTCTTTCTTGATACTTTCTTTCTTTCGCGTGCAACCATTTGTTCCATTATCGTGCCATACCGAGCACGAAGCATGTGCTTCCATTAGCTGCCGTGCGTGCTTCCCGTGCACTTAGCATGTGCTGCCGTGCGTGCTGCCCGTGCACGTTGCCAGTGCATTCCTCCAGTGCACGAAGCAAGGATTCCAACAAGGATTCCAGCAAGGATTCTAACCAGGATTCCTGCAAGGATTCCAGCAAGGATTCCAGCAAGTATTCCAACTAGGAATCCTTCTTTTAATATTCTCTTCTTTTCTTTCCTTTCTTTCTTTCGCGCGTCATATATATATATATATATATTTAGCGTGCCACGATTGTTCTACGATTGTGCTTCCAGCAAGGATTCCAACCAGGATTCCTACAAGGATTCCAGCAAGGATTCCAACTAGGATTCCTTCTTTTAATATTCTTTTCCAGCAAGGATTCCTTGTTTTAATATTCTTTTCCAACAAGGATTCTAGCCAGGATACCTGCCAGGATTCCAACCACGATTCCAGCACGGATTCCAGCAAGGATTCCAACCAGGATTCCTACCAGGATTCCAGCAAGGATTCCAACCAGGATTTCTTCTTTTAATATTCTTTTCTAACAAGGATTCCAACAAGGATTCTAGCAAGGATTCCAACTAGGATTCCTACAAGGATTCCAGCAAGGATTCCAACCAGGATTCTAACTAGGAATCCTTTTTTTAATTTTCTTTTCTTTTCTTTCCTTTCCTTTCCTTTCTTTCTTTCGCGCGTCATAGATATATATATATATATATATATTTAGCGTGCCACGATTGTTCTACGATTGTGCTTCCAGCAAGGATTCCAACCAGGATTCCTACAAGGATTCCTGCAAGGATTCCAGCAAGGATTCCAACTAGGATTCCAGCAAGTATTCCAACTAGGAATCCTTCTTTTAATATTCTCTTCTTTTCTTTCCTTTCTTTCTTTCGCGCGTCATATATATATATATATATATATATTTAGCGTGCCACGATTGTTCTACGATTGTGCTTCCAGCAAGGATTCCAACCAGGATTCCTACAAGGATTCCAGCAAGGATTCCAACTAGGATTCCTTCTTTTAATATTCTTTTCCAGCAAGGATTCCTTGTTTTAATATTCTTTTCCAACAAGGATTCTAGCCAGGATACCTGCCAGGATTCCAACCACGATTCCAGCACGGATTCCAGCAAGGATTCCAACCAGGATTCCTACCATGATTCCAGCAAGGATTCCAACCAGGATTTCTTCTTTTAATATTCTTTTCTAACAAGGATTCCAACAAGGATTCTAGCAAGGATTCCAACTAGGATTCCTACCAGGATTCCAGCAAGGATTCCAACCAGGATTCCTTCTTTTAATAATCTTTTCCGACAAGGATTCCAGAAAGGATTCCAACCAGGATTCCTACAAGGATTCCAACTAGGATTCCTTCTTTTAATATTCTTTTCTTTTCTTTCCTTTCTTTCTTTCGCGCGTCATATATATATATATATATATATTTAGCGTGCCACGATTGTTCTACGATTGTGCTTCCAGCAAGGATTCCAACCAGGATTCCTACAAGGATTCCAGCAAGGATTCCAACTAGGATTCCTTCTTTTAATATTCTTTTCCAGCAAGGATTCCTTCTTTTAATATTCTTTTCCAACAAGGATTCCAGCCAGGATACCTGCCAGGATTCCAGCAAGGATTCCAGCACGAATTCCTGCCAGGATTCCAACCAGGATTCCTGCCAGGATTCCAACCAGGATTCCAGCAAGGATTCCAACTAGGATTCCAGCGAGGATTCCAACGAGGAATCCTTCTTTTAATATTCTTTTCCAACAAGGATTCCAGAAAGGATTCCTGCTAGGATTCCAACCAGGATTCCAGCAAGGATTCCTACAAGGATTCTAACTAGGAATCCTTTTTTTTAATTTTCTCTTCTTTTCTTTCCTTTCCTTTCCTTTCTTTCTTTCGCGCGTCATAGATATATATATATATATATATATTTAGCGTGCCACGATTGTTCTACGATTGTGCTTCCAGCAAGGATTCCAACCAGGATTCCTACAAGGATTCCAACTAGGAATCCTTCTTTTAATTTTCTTTTCTTTTCTTTCCTTTCCTTTCCTTTCTTTCTTTCGCGCGTCATAGATATATATATATATATATATATTTAGCGTGCCACGATTGTGCTTCCAACCAAGATTCCAGCAAGGATTCCAACCAGGATTCCAGCAATGATTCCAACCAGGATTCCTACGGCCGTGCTGGTGCCTAGCCAGCATTCCTAACAGCCATACCCACCCTATGTATGCAAAATGAACATTATTCAAGATGGCACGAGGAGATACTGGCCTTGCTCGAGGAATAATAATGAGGATGCCCAATAATTATATTTTTTACTCCAAAAGAGGGAAGCACTAGAATGGCTTCGCTACAAGGGTAGGTAAGCGCCATCTAGCACAACCAAAACACCAC
>JASDAS010000019.1:22739087-22744087 GCA_033977485.1 Hydrangea macrophylla | reverse complement strand
TATGGAATCCTGTGCGCTGAAGTGCTGCCATTGCGCGCAGCCAGGATTCCAGCGAGGATTCCAGCCAACCAACACGTGCTGCCCGTGCGTGCAGCATATGCGCTGATGTGCTGCCATTGCGCGCAGCCAGGATTCTTGCGAGGATTCCAGCCAACCAACACGTGCTGCCCGTGCGTGCAGCATATGGAATCCTGTGCGCTGAAGTGCTGCCATTGCGCGCAGCCAGGATTCCAGCCAACCAACACGTGCTGCCCGTGCGTGCAGCGTATGGAATCCTGTGCGCTGAAGTGCTGCCATTGGGCGCAGCAAGGATTCCATCAAGGATTCCTAACAACCAACACGTGCTGCCCGTGCGTGCAGCATTTGGAATCCTGTGCGCTGAGCTGCTGCCATTGTGCGCAGCCAGGATTCCGGCAAGGATTCCTCACAACCAACACGTGCTGCCCGTGCGTGCAGCATATGGAATCCTGTGCGCTGAAGTGCTGCCATTGCCCGCAGCCAGGATTCCAACCAGGATTCCTGCCCACCAACACCACCCCCCCTATATATGCATTCTGAACATTTTTCAAGGTGGCAGGAGGAGATATTGGCCATGCTCGAGCAATAATAATCGAGACACCACATAATTACATTTTTTTTACTCCAAAAGAGGGAAGCACTAGAAAGGCATCGCTACGGGGTAGGGAGGAGCCATCATAGCACAACCAAAACACCACTCACACGCCATTACGTACAGCTCCCCAAGACCAACCAACGATATTTTGCACACTTGCTATAATCTCGTGGCCGTTGCAAGAATCCAAAACCGTATGATGGCCAATGAGAGCACCGCTGGGCGTGACAACAATGCATCCGTTATGATGGCCCTTGCGTGCAGCATTTGGAATCCTGTGCGCTGAAGTGCTGCCATTGAGCGCAGCCAGGATTCCAGCCAGGATTCCTGACAACTAACACGTGCTGCCCGTGCGCGCAGCAAATGGAATCCTGAGCGCTGAAGTGCTGCCATTGCGCGCAGCCAGGATTCCTGACAACCAACACGTGCTGCCCGTGTGTGCAGCATATGGAATCCTGTGCGCTGAAGTGCTGCCATTGCGCGCAGCCAGGATTCCAGCCAGGATTCCTAACTACCAACACGTGCTGCCCGTGCGTGCAGCATATGGAATCCTTTGCGCTGAATTGCTGCCATTGCGCGCAGCCAGGATTCCAGCTAACCAACATGTGCTGCCCGTGCGTGCAGCATATGGAATCCTGTGCGCAGAAGTGCTGCCATTGCGCGCAGAAGGATTCCTTACAACCAACACGTGCTGCCCGTGCGTGCAGCATTTGGAATCCTGTGCGCTGAAGTGCTGCCATTGCGCGCAGCCAGGATTCCAGCCAGGATTCCTAACAACCAACACGTGCTGCCCGTGCGTGCAGCATATGGAATCCTTTGCGCTGAATTGCTGCCATTGCGCGCAGCCAGGATTCCAGCCAACCAACATGTGCTGCCCGTGCGTGCAGCATATGGAATCCTTTGGGCAGAAGTGCTGCCATTGTGCGCAGCCAGGATTCCATCAAGGATTCCTTACAACCAACACGTGCTGCCCGTGCGTGCAGCATTTGGAATCCTGCGCGCTGAAGTGCTGCCATTGCGCGCAGCCAGGATTCCAGCCAGGATTCCTCACAACCAACACGTGCTGCCCGTGCGTGCAGCATTTGGAATCCTGTGCGCTGAAGTGCTGCCATTGCGCGCAGCCAGGATTCCAGCCAACCAACATGTGCTGCCCGTGCGTGCAGCATATGGAATCCTGTGCGCTGAAGTGCTGCCATTGCGCGCAGCCGGGATTCCAGCCAGGATTCCAACCAGGATTCCAGCCAGGATTCCTGACAACCAACCCCCCCCTATATATGCATTCTGAACATTTTTCATGGTGGCAGGAGGAGATATTGAGCTGCTCGAGCAGTCATAATTGTAATTGTTAAAAATTGCCAACTTCATTTCAATTAAAATGACCCGATTATGATAAGTAAACGGAAAGTGGAATTTTTGAAAAAAAAAAAGTTCACATTTTTGAAAATGACCATTTTGCCCTTGGGCTGTTTTTTCACTACAAACTTCTCTAACAGTCAAGTTTTCTTCAAATGAAATGATTCGAATATAATAAGTGAACGGAGAGTGATTTTTTTTTTTTGCAAAAGTCATTTTTTTTAAAATGACCATTTTGCCCTTGGACTATTTTGACACAACAAAACTATTTTGTGTTGGCTAATTCCTGTTTTCTTTGTTTCTGTCATTCGTTTAATTCTTCCTTTCAATCTTTCGGCCACGTAATTACATAATTATATGTTTATATGCGCGACCCGTCGACATGTGTGTTGCTTTGCCGCCCGTGCTAAATGCTGCCTGTGCGCGCAGCATGTGCTGCTTGTGCACAACACATTTTCTTTCTTGATACTTTCTTTCTTTCGCGTGCAACCATTTGTTCCATTATCGTGCCATACCGAGCACGAAGCATGTGCTTCCATTAGCTGCCGTGCGTGCTTCCCGTGCACTTAGCATGTGCTGCCGTGCGTGCTGCCCGTGCACGTTGCCAGTGCATTCCTCCAGTGCACGAAGCAAGGATTCCAACAAGGATTCCAGCAAGGATTCTAACCAGGATTCCTGCAAGGATTCCAACTAGGATTCCAGCAAGTATTCCAACTAGGAATCCTTCTTTTAATATTCTCTTCTTTTCTTTCCTTTCTTTCTTTCGCGCGTCATATATATATATATATATATTTAGCGTGCCACGATTGTTCTACGATTGTGCTTCCAGCAAGGATTCCAACCAGGATTCCTACAAGGATTCCAGCAAGGATTCCAACTAGGATTCCTTCTTTTAATATTCTTTTCCAGCAAGGATTCCTTGTTTTAATATTCTTTTCCAACAAGGATTCTAGCCAGGATACCTGCCAGGATTCCAACCACGATTCCAGCACGGATTCCAGCAAGGATTCCAACCAGGATTCCTACCAGGATTCCAGCAAGGATTCCAACCAGGATTTCTTCTTTTAATATTCTTTTCTAACAAGGATTCCAACAAGGATTCTAGCAAGGATTCCAACTAGGATTCCTACAAGGATTCCAGCAAGGATTCCAACCAGGATTCTAACTAGGAATCCTTTTTTTAATTTTCTTTTCTTTTCTTTCCTTTCCTTTCCTTTCTTTCTTTCGCGCGTCATAGATATATATATATATATATTTAGCGTGCCACGATTGTTCTACGATTGTGCTTCCAGCAAGGATTCCAACCAGGATTCCTACAAGGATTCCTGCAAGGATTCCAGCAAGGATTCCAACTAGGATTCCAGCAAGTATTCCAACTAGGAATCCTTCTTTTAATATTCTCTTCTTTTCTTTCCTTTCTTTCTTTCGCGCGTCATATATATATATATATATATTTAGCGTGCCACGATTGTTCTACGATTGTGCTTCCAGCAAGGATTCCAACCAGGATTCCTACAAGGATTCCAGCAAGGATTCCAACTAGGATTCCTTCTTTTAATATTCTTTTCCAGCAAGGATTCCTTGTTTTAATATTCTTTTCCAACAAGGATTCTAGCCAGGATACCTGCCAGGATTCCAACCACGATTCCAGCACGGATTCCAGCAAGGATTCCAACCAGGATTCCTACCAGGATTCCAGCAAGGATTCCAACCAGGATTTCTTCTTTTAATATTCTTTTCTAACAAGGATTCCAACAAGGATTCTAGCAAGGATTCCAACTAGGATTCCTACCAGGATTCCAGCAAGGATTCCAACCAGGATTCCTTCTTTTAATAATCTTTTCCGACAAGGATTCCAGAAAGGATTCCAACCAGGATTCCTACAAGGATTCCAACTAGGATTCCTTCTTTTAATATTCTTTTCTTTTCTTTCCTTTCTTTCTTTCGCGCGTCATATATATATATATATATATTTAGCGTGCCACGATTGTTCTACGATTGTGCTTCCAGCAAGGATTCCAACCAGGATTCCTACAAGGATTCCAGCAAGGATTCCAACTAGGATTCCTTCTTTTAATATTCTTTTCCAGCAAGGATTCCTTCTTTTAATATTCTTTTCCAACAAGGATTCCAGCCAGGATACCTGCCAGGATTCCAGCAAGGATTCCAGCACGAATTCCTGCCAGGATTCCAACCAGGATTCCTGCCAGGATTCCAACCAGGATTCCAGCAAGGATTCCAACTAGGATTCCAGCGAGGATTCCAACGAGGAATCCTTCTTTTAATATTCTTTTCCAACAAGGATTCCAGAAAGGATTCCTGCTAGGATTCCAACCAGGATTCCAGCAAGGATTCCTACAAGGATTCTAACTAGGAATCCTTTTTTTAATTTTCTCTTCTTTTCTTTCCTTTCCTTTCCTTTCTTTCTTTCGCGCGTCATAGATATATATATATATATATATATATTTAGCGTGCCACGATTGTTCTACGATTGTGCTTCCAGCAAGGATTCCAACCAGGATTCCTACAAGGATTCCAACCAGGATTCCTTCTTTTAATTTTCTTTTCTTTTCTTTCCTTTCCTTTCCTTTCTTTCTTTCGCGCGTCATAGATATATATATATATATATATTTAGCGTGCCACGATTGTGCTTCCAACCAAGATTCCAGCAAGGATTCCAACCAGGATTCCAGCAAGGATTCCAACCAGGATTCCTACGGCCGTGCTGGTGCCTAGCCAGCATTCCTAACAGCCATACCCACCCTATGTATGCAAAATGAACATTATTCAAGATGGCACGAGGAGATACTGGCCTTGCTCGAGGAATAATAATGAGGATGCCCAATAATTATATTTTTTACTCCAAAAGAGGGAAGCACTAGAATGGCTTCGCTACAAGGGTAGGTAAGCGCCATCTAGCACAACCAAAACACCACTCACACGCCATTACGTACAACTGCCCAAGACCAACCAACGATATTTGCACACTTGCAATAAGCTCGTGGCCGTTGCAAGCATCCAAAATCGGATGATG
>JASDAS010000019.1:22726587-22729087 GCA_033977485.1 Hydrangea macrophylla | reverse complement strand
TGCGCTGATGTGCTGCCATTGCGCGCAGCCAGGATTCTTGCGAGGATTCCAGCCAACCAACACGTGCTGCCCGTGCGTGCAGCATATGGAATCCTGTGCGCTGAAGTGCTGCCATTGCGCGCAGCCAGGATTCCAGCCAACCAACACGTGCTGCCCGTGCGTGCAGCGTATGGAATCCTGTGCGCTGAAGTGCTGCCATTGGGCGCAGCAAGGATTCCATCAAGGATTCCTAACAACCAACACGTGCTGCCCGTGCGTGCAGCATTTGGAATCCTGTGCGCTGAGTTGCTGCCATTGTGCGCAGCCAGGATTCCGGCAAGGATTCCTCACAACCAACACGTGCTGCCCGTGCGTGCAGCATATGGAATCCTGTGCGCTGAAGTGCTGCCATTGCCCGCAGCCAGGATTCCAACCAGGATTCCTGCCCACCAACACCACCCCCCCTATATATGCATTCTGAACATTTTTCAAGGTGGCAGGAGGAGATATTGGCCATGCTCGAGCAATAATAATCGAGACACCACATAATTACATTTTTTTTACTCCAAAAGAGGGAAGCACTAGAAAGGCATCGCTACGGGGTAGGGAGGAGCCATCATAGCACAACCAAAACACCACTCACACGCCATTACGTACAGCTCCCCAAGACCAACCAACGATATTTTGCACACTTGCTATAATCTCGTGGCCGTTGCAAGAATCCAAAACCGTATGATGGCCAATGAGAGCACCGCTGGGCGTGACAACAATGCATCCGTTATGATGGCCCTTGCGTGCAGCATTTGGAATCCTGTGCGCTGAAGTGCTGCCATTGAGCGCAGCCAGGATTCCAGCCAGGATTCCTGACAACTAAAACGTGCTGCCCGTGCGCGCAGCAAATGGAATCCTGAGCGCTGAAGTGCTGCCATTGCGCGCAGCCAGGATTCCTGACAACCAACACGTGCTGCCCGTGTGTGCAGCATATGGAATCCTGTGCGCTGAAGTGCTGCCATTGCGCGCAGCCAGGATTCCAGCCAGGATTCCTAACTACCAACACGTGCTGCCCGTGCGTGCAGCATATGGAATCCTTTGCGCTGAATTGCTGCCATTGCGCGCAGCCAGGATTCCAGCTAACCAACATGTGCTGCCCGTGCGTGCAGCATATGGAATCCTGTGCGCAGAAGTGCTGCCATTGCGCGCAGAAGGATTCCTTACAACCAACACGTGCTGCCCGTGCGTGCAGCATTTGGAATCCTGTGCGCTGAAGTGCTGCCATTGCGCGCAGCCAGGATTCCAGCCAGGATTCCTAACAACCAACACGTGCTGCCCGTGCGTGCAGCATATGGAATCCTTTGCGCTGAATTGCTGCCATTGCGCGCAGCCAGGATTCCAGCCAACCAACATGTGCTGCCCGTGCGTGCAGCATATGGAATCCTTTGGGCAGAAGTGCTGCCATTGTGCGCAGCCAGGATTCCATCAAGGATTCCTTACAACCAACACGTGCTGCCCGTGCGTGCAGCATTTGGAATCCTGTGCGCTGAAGTGCTGCCATTGAGCGCAGCCAGGATTCCAGCCAGGATTCCTGACAACTAAAACGTGCTGCCCGTGCGCGCAGCAAATGGAATCCTGAGCGCTGAAGTGCTGCCATTGCGCGCAGCCAGGATTCCTGACAACCAACACGTGCTGCCCGTGTGTGCAGCATATGGAATCCTGTGCGCTGAAGTGCTGCCATTGCGCGCAGCCAGGATTCCAGCCAGGATTCCAACCAGGATTCCAGCCAGGATTCCTGACAACCAACCCCCCCCTATATATGCATTCTGAACATTTTTCATGGTGGCAGGAGGAGATATTGAGCTGCTCGAGCAGTCATAATTGTAATTGTTAAAAATTGCCAACTTCATTTCAATTAAAATGACCCGATTATGATAAGTAAACGGAAAGTGGAATTTTTGAAAAAAAAAAAGTTCACATTTTTGAAAATGACCATTTTGCCCTTGGGCTGTTTTTTCACTACAAACTTCTCTAACAGTCAAGTTTTCTTCAAATGAAATGATTCGAATATAATAAGTGAACGGAGAGTGATTTTTTTTTTTTGCAAAAGTCATTTTTTTTAAAATGACCATTTTGCCCTTGGACTATTTTGACACAACAAAACTATTTTGTGTTGGCTAATTCCTGTTTTCTTTGTTTCTGTCATTCGTTTAATTCTTCCTTTCAATCTTTCGGCCACGTAATTACATAATTATATGTTTATATGCGCGACCCGTCGACATGTGTGTTGCTTTGCCGCCCGTGCTAAATGCTGCCTGTGCGCGCAGCATGTGCTGCTTGTGCACAACACATTTTCTTTCTTGATACTTTCTTTCTTTCGCGTGCAACCATTTGTTCCATTATCGTGCCATACCGAGCACGAAGCATGTGCTTCCATTAGCTGCCGTGCGTGCTTCCCGTGCACTTAGCATGTGCTGCCGTGCGTGCTGCCCGTGCACGTTGCCAGTGCATTCCTCCAGTGCACGAAGCA
>JASDAS010000019.1:22711587-22716587 GCA_033977485.1 Hydrangea macrophylla | reverse complement strand
TGGTTCATACACCATGAAGGATGCCAACTTTGGGTCCAAGCACAAAGTCATCGTTCGACCAATTGCCAGTCTTTACTCAAAAGGCAACTCACAAGGGCCACATAAGAATCCCAATGGCAACATCACTGCGTAGGTCAAAAATGAAATGGGAGCAAAAGGCAAAGAGTGGTAGTCAAGACGCCCATGCAAACCCCCATGATGGACACCCCCCTTTCAATCCCGGCTTCGATCGTCAAAATATTGCGCAATTCCTTACTAGTTGGGTGTCGATATTCGGTTCATACACCATGAAAGACCCCAACTTTGGGTTCAAGCACAAAATCGTCCTCCGACCAAAATGCCAGTCTCTACTGGAAAGGCAACTCACAAAAGGCCACATAAGAATCCCATTGGTACATCCCTGCACTGTGCAAAAGGAAAATGGGCACAATAGGCTAAGAACGGCTATGAAGATGCCCACGCAATCCCACACTAGGACACCCTGTCTCATCCCACATTATGTTCCCATTTGCTTTCCTTCCGACCGAAATTTCCATTCGCCGAGGGACCGTTGATTCCAACATTGAGCTGTATCACCATTTGCCCGTGGCTTATTTAGGGTCATTCGTTACATATCGAGGGTCGTTTTCCACGAGCATTTGGTGATACCCTTTTTTTGCTCCTCCGAGGGACATTTGCCACGGGCATGGGGAGATTTTTTTGCACTACTATAGAGGGACTTCTGCTACTGAGGGGACTTTCGCTTTCCATACACGAGGGACTTTTGCTTTGCAAACCGCTGGCCTTTTTTTCCTTTTGAGTCCCAATTTGATCCCCTCCCTACCCGAGGGGACAATGCTTCACGCCTTGGCTGAGGGGGACAGCCAGCACGAAGCATATGAAGCTCCATCCTACCCCCTATATATGCAAAATGAACATTCTTTAGGATGGCAGGAGGAGATATTGGCCATGCTCGAGGAATAATAATCAGGACACCCCATAATTACATTTTTTTAATCCAAAAGAGGGAAGCACAAGAAAGGAATCGCTACAAGGGTAGGGAAGATCCATCTTAGCACAACCAAAACACCACTCACACGCCATTACGTACAGCTCCCCAAGACCAACCAACGATATTTTGCACACTTGTTACAATCTCGTGGCCGTTGCAAGCATCCAAAACCGTATGATGGCCAATGAGAGCACCGCTGGGCGTGACAACAATGCATCCGTTATGATGGCCCGTGCGAGCAGCATATGGAATCCTGTGGACTGAAGTACTGCCATTGCGCGCAGCCTGGATTCCAGCCAGGATTCCTGAAAACCAACACGTTCTGCCCGTGCGAGCAGCATATGGAATCCTATGCGCTGAAGTGCTGCCATTGCGCGCAGCCAGGATTCCGGCCAACCAACACGTGCAGCCCGTGCGTGCATCATATGGAATCCTGTGCGCTGAAGTGCTGCCATTGCGCGCAGCCAGTATTCCGGCGAGGATTCCAGCCAACCAACACGTGCTGCCCGTGCGTGCAGCATATGGAATCCTTTGTGCTGAAGTGCTGCCATTGCGCGCAGCCAGGATTCTTGCGAGGATTCCAGCCAACCAACACGTGCTGCCCGTGCGTGCAGCATATGGAATCCTTTGTGCTGAAGTGCTGCCATTGCGCGCAGCCAGGATTCCAGCCAACCAACACGTGCTGCCCGTGCGTGCAGCGTATGGAATCCTGTGCGCTGAAGTGCTGCCATTGCGCGCAGCCAGGATTCCAGCCAACCAACACGTGCTGCCAGTGCGTGCAGCGTATGGAATCCTGTGCGCTGAAGTGCTGCCATTGCGCGCAGCCAGGATTCCAACCAGGATTCCAACCCACCAACACCACCCCCCCTATATATGCATTCTGAACATTTTTCAAGGTGGCAGGAGGAGATATTGGCCATGCTCGAGCAATAATAATCGAGACACCACATAATTACATTTTTTTTACTCCAAAAGAGGGAAGCACTAGAAAGGCATCGCTACAAGGGTAGGGAAGATCCATCATAGCACAACCAAAACACCACTCACACGCCATTACGTACAGCCCCCCAAGACCAACCAACGATATTTTGCACACTTGCTATAATCTCGTGGCCGTTGCAAGAATCCAAAACCGTATGATGGCCAATGAGAGCACCGCTGGGCGTGACAACAATGCATCCGTTATGATGGCCCGTGCGTGCATCATATGGAATCCTGTGCGCTGATGTGCTGCCATTGCGCGCAGCCAGGATTCCGGCGAGGATTCCAGCCAACCAACACGTGCTGCCCGTGCGTGCAGCATATGGAATCCTGTGCGCTGAAGTGCTGCCATTGCGCGCAGCCAGGATTCCAGCGAGGATTCCAGCCAACCAACACGTGCTGCCCGTGCGTGCAGCATATGCGCTGATGTGCTGCCATTGCGCGCAGCCAGGATTCTTGCGAGGATTCCAGCCAACCAACACGTGCTGCCCGTGCGTGCAGCATATGGAATCCTGTGCGCTGAAGTGCTGCCATTGCGCGCAGCCAGGATTCCAGCCAACCAACACGTGCTGCCCGTGCGTGCAGCGTATGGAATCCTGTGCGCTGAAGTGCTGCCATTGGGCGCAGCAAGGATTCCATCAAGGATTCCTAACAACCAACACGTGCTGCCCGTGCGTGCAGCATTTGGAATCCTGTGCGCTGAGCTGCTGCCATTGTGCGCAGCCAGGATTCCGGCAAGGATTCCTCACAACCAACACGTGCTGCCCGTGCGTGCAGCATATGGAATCCTGTGCGCTGAAGTGCTGCCATTGCCCGCAGCCAGGATTCCAACCAGGATTCCTGCCCACCAACACCACCCCCCCTATATATGCATTCTGAACATTTTTCAAGGTGGCAGGAGGAGATATTGGCCATGCTCGAGCAATAATAATCGAGACACCACATAATTACATTTTTTTTACTCCAAAAGAGGGAAGCACTAGAAAGGCATCGCTACGGGGTAGGGAGGAGCCATCATAGCACAACCAAAACACCACTCACACGCCATTACGTACAGCTCCCCAAGACCAACCAACGATATTTTGCACACTTGCTATAATCTCGTGGCCGTTGCAAGAATCCAAAACCGTATGATGGCCAATGAGAGCACCGCTGGGCGTGACAACAATGCATCCGTTATGATGGCCCTTGCGTGCAGCATTTGGAATCCTGTGCGCTGAAGTGCTGCCATTGAGCGCAGCCAGGATTCCAGCCAGGATTCCTGACAACTAACACGTGCTGCCCGTGCGCGCAGCAAATGGAATCCTGAGCGCTGAAGTGCTGCCATTGCGCGCAGCCAGGATTCCTGACAACCAACACGTGCTGCCCGTGTGTGCAGCATATGGAATCCTGTGCGCTGAAGTGCTGCCATTGCGCGCAGCCAGGATTCCAGCCAGGATTCCTAACTACCAACACGTGCTGCCCGTGCGTGCAGCATATGGAATCCTTTGCGCTGAATTGCTGCCATTGCGCGCAGCCAGGATTCCAGCTAACCAACATGTGCTGCCCGTGCGTGCAGCATATGGAATCCTGTGCGCAGAAGTGCTGCCATTGCGCGCAGAAGGATTCCTTACAACCAACACGTGCTGCCCGTGCGTGCAGCATTTGGAATCCTGTGCGCTGAAGTGCTGCCATTGCGCGCAGCCAGGATTCCAGCCAGGATTCCTAACAACCAACACGTGCTGCCCGTGCGTGCAGCATATGGAATCCTTTGCGCTGAATTGCTGCCATTGCGCGCAGCCAGGATTCCAGCCAACCAACATGTGCTGCCCGTGCGTGCAGCATATGGAATCCTTTGGGCAGAAGTGCTGCCATTGTGCGCAGCCAGGATTCCATCAAGGATTCCTTACAACCAACACGTGCTGCCCGTGCGTGCAGCATTTGGAATCCTGCGCGCTGAAGTGCTGCCATTGCGCGCAGCCAGGATTCCAGCCAGGATTCCTCACAACCAACACGTGCTGCCCGTGCGTGCAGCATTTGGAATCCTGTGCGCTGAAGTGCTGCCATTGCGCGCAGCCAGGATTCCAGCCAACCAACATGTGCTGCCCGTGCGTGCAGCATATGGAATCCTGTGCGCTGAAGTGCTGCCATTGCGCGCAGCCGGGATTCCAGCCAGGATTCCAACCAGGATTCCAGCCAGGATTCCTGACAACCAACCCCCCCCTATATATGCATTCTGAACATTTTTCATGGTGGCAGGAGGAGATATTGAGCTGCTCGAGCAGTCATAATTGTAATTGTTAAAAATTGCCAACTTCATTTCAATTAAAATGACCCGATTATGATAAGTAAACGGAAAGTGGAATTTTTGAAAAAAAAAAAGTTCACATTTTTGAAAATGACCATTTTGCCCTTGGGCTGTTTTTTCACTACAAACTTCTCTAACAGTCAAGTTTTCTTCAAATGAAATGATTCGAATATAATAAGTGAACGGAGAGTGATTTTTTTTTTTTGCAAAAGTCATTTTTTTTAAAATGACCATTTTGCCCTTGGACTATTTTGACACAACAAAACTATTTTGTGTTGGCTAATTCCTGTTTTCTTTGTTTCTGTCATTCGTTTAATTCTTCCTTTCAATCTTTCGGCCACGTAATTACATAATTATATGTTTATATGCGCGACCCGTCGACATGTGTGTTGCTTTGCAGCCCGTGCTAAATGCTGCCTGTGCGCGCAGCATGTGCTGCTTGTGCACAACACATTTTCTTTCTTGATACTTTCTTTCTTTCGCGTGCAACCATTTGTTCCATTATCGTGCCATACCGAGCACGAAGCATGTGCTTCCATTAGCTGCCGTGCGTGCTTCCCGTGCACTTAGCATGTGCTGCCGTGCGTGCTGCCCGTGCACGTTGCCAGTGCATTCCTCCAGTGCACGAAGCAAGGATTCCAACAAGGATTCCAGCAAGGATTCTAACCAGGATTCCTGCAAGGATTCCAGCAAGGATTCCAACTAGGATTCCAGCAAGTATTCCAACTAGGAATCCTTCTT
>JASDAS010000019.1:22696587-22699087 GCA_033977485.1 Hydrangea macrophylla | reverse complement strand
AGTGCTGCCATTGGGCGCAGCAAGGATTCCATCAAGGATTCCTAACAACCAACACGTGCTGCCCGTGCGTGCAGCATTTGGAATCCTGTGCGCTGAGCTGCTGCCATTGTGCGCAGCCAGGATTCCGGCAAGGATTCCTCACAACCAACACGTGCTGCCCGTGCGTGCAGCATATGGAATCCTGTGCGCTGAAGTGCTGCCATTGCCCGCAGCCAGGATTCCAACCAGGATTCCTGCCCACCAACACCACCCCCCCTATATATGCATTCTGAACATTTTTCAAGGTGGCAGGAGGAGATATTGGCCATGCTCGAGCAATAATAATCGAGACACCACATAATTACATTTTTTTTACTCCAAAAGAGGGAAGCACTAGAAAGGCATCGCTACGGGGTAGGGAGGAGCCATCATAGCACAACCAAAACACCACTCACACGCCATTACGTACAGCTCCCCAAGACCAACCAACGATATTTTGCACACTTGCTATAATCTCGTGGCCGTTGCAAGAATCCAAAACCGTATGATGGCCAATGAGAGCACCGCTGGGCGTGACAACAATGCATCCGTTATGATGGCCCTTGCGTGCAGCATTTGGAATCCTGTGCGCTGAAGTGCTGCCATTGAGCGCAGCCAGGATTCCAGCCAGGATTCCTGACAACTAACACGTGCTGCCCGTGCGCGCAGCAAATGGAATCCTGAGCGCTGAAGTGCTGCCATTGCGCGCAGCCAGGATTCCTGACAACCAACACGTGCTGCCCGTGTGTGCAGCATATGGAATCCTGTGCGCTGAAGTGCTGCCATTGCGCGCAGCCAGGATTCCAGCCAGGATTCCTAACTACCAACACGTGCTGCCCGTGCGTGCAGCATATGGAATCCTTTGCGCTGAATTGCTGCCATTGCGCGCAGCCAGGATTCCAGCTAACCAACATGTGCTGCCCGTGCGTGCAGCATATGGAATCCTGTGCGCAGAAGTGCTGCCATTGCGCGCAGAAGGATTCCTTACAACCAACACGTGCTGCCCGTGCGTGCAGCATTTGGAATCCTGTGCGCTGAAGTGCTGCCATTGCGCGCAGCCAGGATTCCAGCCAGGATTCCTAACAACCAACACGTGCTGCCCGTGCGTGCAGCATATGGAATCCTTTGCGCTGAATTGCTGCCATTGCGCGCAGCCAGGATTCCAGCCAACCAACATGTGCTGCCCGTGCGTGCAGCATATGGAATCCTTTGGGCAGAAGTGCTGCCATTGTGCGCAGCCAGGATTCCATCAAGGATTCCTTACAACCAACACGTGCTGCCCGTGCGTGCAGCATTTGGAATCCTGCGCGCTGAAGTGCTGCCATTGCGCGCAGCCAGGATTCCAGCCAGGATTCCTCACAACCAACACGTGCTGCCCGTGCGTGCAGCATTTGGAATCCTGTGCGCTGAAGTGCTGCCATTGCGCGCAGCCAGGATTCCAGCCAACCAACATGTGCTGCCCGTGCGTGCAGCATATGGAATCCTGTGCGCTGAAGTGCTGCCATTGCGCGCAGCCGGGATTCCAGCCAGGATTCCAACCAGGATTCCAGCCAGGATTCCTGACAACCAACCCCCCCCCTATATATGCATTCTGAACATTTTTCATGGTGGCAGGAGGAGATATTGAGCTGCTCGAGCAGTCATAATTGTAATTGTTAAAAATTGCCAACTTCATTTCAATTAAAATGACCCGATTATGATAAGTAAACGGAAAGTGGAATTTTTGAAAAAAAAAAAGTTCACATTTTTGAAAATGACCATTTTGCCCTTGGGCTGTTTTTTCACTACAAACTTCTCTAACAGTCAAGTTTTCTTCAAATGAAATGATTCGAATATAATAAGTGAACGGAGAGTGATTTTTTTTTTTTGCAAAAGTCATTTTTTTTAAAATGACCATTTTGCCCTTGGACTATTTTGACACAACAAAACTATTTTGTGTTGGCTAATTCCTGTTTTCTTTGTTTCTGTCATTCGTTTAATTCTTCCTTTCAATCTTTCGGCCACGTAATTACATAATTATATGTTTATATGCGCGACCCGTCGACATGTGTGTTGCTTTGCCGCCCGTGCTAAATGCTGCCTGTGCGCGCAGCATGTGCTGCTTGTGCACAACACATTTTCTTTCTTGATACTTTCTTTCTTTCGCGTGCAACCATTTGTTCCATTATCGTGCCATACCGAGCACGAAGCATGTGCTTCCATTAGCTGCCGTGCGTGCTTCCCGTGCACTTAGCATGTGCTGCCGTGCGTGCTGCCCGTGCACGTTGCCAGTGCATTCCTCCAGTGCACGAAGCAAGGATTCCAACAAGGATTCCAGCAAGGATTCTAACCAGGATTCCTGCAAGGATTCCAGCAAGGATTCCAGCAAGTATTCCAACTAGGAATCCTTCTTTTAATATTCTCTTCTTTTCTTTCCTTTCTTTCTTTCGCGCGTCATATATATATATATATATATTTAGCGTGCCACGATTGTTCTACGATT
>JASDAS010000019.1:22681587-22686587 GCA_033977485.1 Hydrangea macrophylla | reverse complement strand
AAACCCCCATGATGGACACCCCCCTTTCAATCCCGGCTTCGATCGTCAAAATATTGCGCAATTCCTTACTAGTTGGGTGTCGATATTCGGTTCATACACCATGAAAGACCCCAACTTTGGGTTCAAGCACAAAATCGTCCTCCGACCAAAATGCCAGTCTCTACTGGAAAGGCAACTCACAAAAGGCCACATAAGAATCCCATTGGTACATCCCTGCACTGTGCAAAAGGAAAATGGGCACAATAGGCTAAGAACGGCTATGAAGATGCCCACGCAATCCCACACTAGGACACCCTGTCTCATCCCACATTATGTTCCCATTTGCTTTCCTTCCGACCGAAATTTCCATTCGCCGAGGGACCGTTGATTCCAACATTGAGCTGTATCACCATTTGCCCGTGGCTTATTTAGGGTCATTCGTTACATATCGAGGGTCGTTTTCCACGAGCATTTGGTGATACCCTTTTTTTGCTCCTCCGAGGGACATTTGCCACGGGCATGGGGAGATTTTTTTGCACTACTATAGAGGGACTTCTGCTACTGAGGGGACTTTCGCTTTCCATACACGAGGGACTTTTGCTTTGCAAACCGCTGGCCTTTTTTTCCTTTTGAGTCCCAATTTGATCCCCTCCCTACCCGAGGGGACAATGCTTCACGCCTTGGCTGAGGGGGACAGCCAGCACGAAGCATATGAAGCTCCATCCTACCCCCTATATATGCAAAATGAACATTCTTTAGGATGGCAGGAGGAGATATTGGCCATGCTCGAGGAATAATAATCAGGACACCCCATAATTACATTTTTTTAATCCAAAAGAGGGAAGCACAAGAAAGGAATCGCTACAAGGGTAGGGAAGATCCATCTTAGCACAACCAAAACACCACTCACACGCCATTACGTACAGCTCCCCAAGACCAACCAACGATATTTTGCACACTTGTTACAATCTCGTGGCCGTTGCAAGCATCCAAAACCGTATGATGGCCAATGAGAGCACCGCTGGGCGTGACAACAATGCATCCGTTATGATGGCCCGTGCGAGCAGCATATGGAATCCTGTGGACTGAAGTACTGCCATTGCGCGCAGCCTGGATTCCAGCCAGGATTCCTGAAAACCAACACGTTCTGCCCGTGCGAGCAGCATATGGAATCCTATGCGCTGAAGTGCTGCCATTGCGCGCAGCCAGGATTCCGGCCAACCAACACGTGCAGCCCGTGCGTGCATCATATGGAATCCTGTGCGCTGAAGTGCTGCCATTGCGCGCAGCCAGTATTCCGGCGAGGATTCCAGCCAACCAACACGTGCTGCCCGTGCGTGCAGCATATGGAATCCTTTGTGCTGAAGTGCTGCCATTGCGCGCAGCCAGGATTCTTGCGAGGATTCCAGCCAACCAACACGTGCTGCCCGTGCGTGCAGCATATGGAATCCTTTGTGCTGAAGTGCTGCCATTGCGCGCAGCCAGGATTCCAGCCAACCAACACGTGCTGCCCGTGCGTGCAGCGTATGGAATCCTGTGCGCTGAAGTGCTGCCATTGCGCGCAGCCAGGATTCCAGCCAACCAACACGTGCTGCCAGTGCGTGCAGCGTATGGAATCCTGTGCGCTGAAGTGCTGCCATTGCGCGCAGCCAGGATTCCAACCAGGATTCCAACCCACCAACACCACCCCCCCTATATATGCATTCTGAACATTTTTCAAGGTGGCAGGAGGAGATATTGGCCATGCTCGAGCAATAATAATCGAGACACCACATAATTACATTTTTTTTACTCCAAAAGAGGGAAGCACTAGAAAGGCATCGCTACAAGGGTAGGGAAGATCCATCATAGCACAACCAAAACACCACTCACACGCCATTACGTACAGCCCCCCAAGACCAACCAACGATATTTTGCACACTTGCTATAATCTCGTGGCCGTTGCAAGAATCCAAAACCGTATGATGGCCAATGAGAGCACCGCTGGGCGTGACAACAATGCATCCGTTATGATGGCCCGTGCGTGCATCATATGGAATCCTGTGCGCTGATGTGCTGCCATTGCGCGCAGCCAGGATTCCGGCGAGGATTCCAGCCAACCAACACGTGCTGCCCGTGCGTGCAGCATATGGAATCCTGTGCGCTGAAGTGCTGCCATTGCGCGCAGCCAGGATTCCAGCGAGGATTCCAGCCAACCAACACGTGCTGCCCGTGCGTGCAGCATATGCGCTGATGTGCTGCCATTGCGCGCAGCCAGGATTCTTGCGAGGATTCCAGCCAACCAACACGTGCTGCCCGTGCGTGCAGCATATGGAATCCTGTGCGCTGAAGTGCTGCCATTGCGCGCAGCCAGGATTCCAGCCAACCAACACGTGCTGCCCGTGCGTGCAGCGTATGGAATCCTGTGCGCTGAAGTGCTGCCATTGGGCGCAGCAAGGATTCCATCAAGGATTCCTAACAACCAACACGTGCTGCCCGTGCGTGCAGCATTTGGAATCCTGTGCGCTGAGCTGCTGCCATTGTGCGCAGCCAGGATTCCGGCAAGGATTCCTCACAACCAACACGTGCTGCCCGTGCGTGCAGCATATGGAATCCTGTGCGCTGAAGTGCTGCCATTGCCCGCAGCCAGGATTCCAACCAGGATTCCTGCCCACCAACACCACCCCCCCTATATATGCATTCTGAACATTTTTCAAGGTGGCAGGAGGAGATATTGGCCATGCTCGAGCAATAATAATCGAGACACCACATAATTACATTTTTTTTACTCCAAAAGAGGGAAGCACTAGAAAGGCATCGCTACGGGGTAGGGAGGAGCCATCATAGCACAACCAAAACACCACTCACACGCCATTACGTACAGCTCCCCAAGACCAACCAACGATATTTTGCACACTTGCTATAATCTCGTGGCCGTTGCAAGAATCCAAAACCGTATGATGGCCAATGAGAGCACCGCTGGGCGTGACAACAATGCATCCGTTATGATGGCCCTTGCGTGCAGCATTTGGAATCCTGTGCGCTGAAGTGCTGCCATTGAGCGCAGCCAGGATTCCAGCCAGGATTCCTGACAACTAACACGTGCTGCCCGTGCGCGCAGCAAATGGAATCCTGAGCGCTGAAGTGCTGCCATTGCGCGCAGCCAGGATTCCTGACAACCAACACGTGCTGCCCGTGTGTGCAGCATATGGAATCCTGTGCGCTGAAGTGCTGCCATTGCGCGCAGCCAGGATTCCAGCCAGGATTCCTAACTACCAACACGTGCTGCCCGTGCGTGCAGCATATGGAATCCTTTGCGCTGAATTGCTGCCATTGCGCGCAGCCAGGATTCCAGCTAACCAACATGTGCTGCCCGTGCGTGCAGCATATGGAATCCTGTGCGCAGAAGTGCTGCCATTGCGCGCAGAAGGATTCCTTACAACCAACACGTGCTGCCCGTGCGTGCAGCATTTGGAATCCTGTGCGCTGAAGTGCTGCCATTGCGCGCAGCCAGGATTCCAGCCAGGATTCCTAACAACCAACACGTGCTGCCCGTGCGTGCAGCATATGGAATCCTTTGCGCTGAATTGCTGCCATTGCGCGCAGCCAGGATTCCAGCCAACCAACATGTGCTGCCCGTGCGTGCAGCATATGGAATCCTTTGGGCAGAAGTGCTGCCATTGTGCGCAGCCAGGATTCCATCAAGGATTCCTTACAACCAACACGTGCTGCCCGTGCGTGCAGCATTTGGAATCCTGCGCGCTGAAGTGCTGCCATTGCGCGCAGCCAGGATTCCAGCCAGGATTCCTCACAACCAACACGTGCTGCCCGTGCGTGCAGCATTTGGAATCCTGTGCGCTGAAGTGCTGCCATTGCGCGCAGCCAGGATTCCAGCCAACCAACATGTGCTGCCCGTGCGTGCAGCATATGGAATCCTGTGCGCTGAAGTGCTGCCATTGCGCGCAGCCGGGATTCCAGCCAGGATTCCAACCAGGATTCCAGCCAGGATTCCTGACAACCAACCCCCCCCTATATATGCATTCTGAACATTTTTCATGGTGGCAGGAGGAGATATTGAGCTGCTCGAGCAGTCATAATTGTAATTGTTAAAAATTGCCAACTTCATTTCAATTAAAATGACCCGATTATGATAAGTAAACGGAAAGTGGAATTTTTGAAAAAAAAAAAGTTCACATTTTTGAAAATGACCATTTTGCCCTTGGGCTGTTTTTTCACTACAAACTTCTCTAACAGTCAAGTTTTCTTCAAATGAAATGATTCGAATATAATAAGTGAACGGAGAGTGATTTTTTTTTTTTGCAAAAGTCATTTTTTTTAAAATGACCATTTTGCCCTTGGACTATTTTGACACAACAAAACTATTTTGTGTTGGCTAATTCCTGTTTTCTTTGTTTCTGTCATTCGTTTAATTCTTCCTTTCAATCTTTCGGCCACGTAATTACATAATTATATGTTTATATGCGCGACCCGTCGACATGTGTGTTGCTTTGCCGCCCGTGCTAAATGCTGCCTGTGCGCGCAGCATGTGCTGCTTGTGCACAACACATTTTCTTTCTTGATACTTTCTTTCTTTCGCGTGCAACCATTTGTTCCATTATCGTGCCATACCGAGCACGAAGCATGTGCTTCCATTAGCTGCCGTGCGTGCTTCCCGTGCACTTAGCATGTGCTGCCGTGCGTGCTGCCCGTGCACGTTGCCAGTGCATTCCTCCAGTGCACGAAGCAAGGATTCCAACAAGGATTCCAGCAAGGATTCTAACCAGGATTCCTGCAAGGATTCCAGCAAGGATTCCAACTAGGATTCCAGCAAGTATTCCAACTAGGAATCCTTCTTTTAATATTCTCTTCTTTTCTTTCCTTTCTTTCTTTCGCGCGTCATATATATATATATATATATATATTTAGCGTGCCACGATTGTTCTACGATTGTGCTTCCAGCAAGGATTCCAACCAGGATTCCTACAAGGATTCCAGCAAGGATTCCTTGTTTTAATATTCTTTTCCAACAAGGATTCTAGCCA
>JASDAS010000019.1:22664087-22671587 GCA_033977485.1 Hydrangea macrophylla | reverse complement strand
TTTGGGTTCAAGCACAAAATCGTCCTCCGACCAAAATGCCAGTCTCTACTGGAAAGGCAACTCACAAAAGGCCACATAAGAATCCCATTGGTACATCCCTGCACTGTGCAAAAGGAAAATGGGCACAATAGGCTAAGAACGGCTATGAAGATGCCCACGCAATCCCACACTAGGACACCCTGTCTCATCCCACATTATGTTCCCATTTGCTTTCCTTCCGACCGAAATTTCCATTCGCCGAGGGACCGTTGATTCCAACATTGAGCTGTATCACCATTTGCCCGTGGCTTATTTAGGGTCATTCGTTACATATCGAGGGTCGTTTTCCACGAGCATTTGGTGATACCCTTTTTTTGCTCCTCCGAGGGACATTTGCCACGGGCATGGGGAGATTTTTTTGCACTACTATAGAGGGACTTCTGCTACTGAGGGGACTTTCGCTTTCCATACACGAGGGACTTTTGCTTTGCAAACCGCTGGCCTTTTTTTCCTTTTGAGTCCCAATTTGATCCCCTCCCTACCCGAGGGGACAATGCTTCACGCCTTGGCTGAGGGGGACAGCCAGCACGAAGCATATGAAGCTCCATCCTACCCCCTATATATGCAAAATGAACATTCTTTAGGATGGCAGGAGGAGATATTGGCCATGCTCGAGGAATAATAATCAGGACACCCCATAATTACATTTTTTTAATCCAAAAGAGGGAAGCACAAGAAAGGAATCGCTACAAGGGTAGGGAAGATCCATCTTAGCACAACCAAAACACCACTCACACGCCATTACGTACAGCTCCCCAAGACCAACCAACGATATTTTGCACACTTGTTACAATCTCGTGGCCGTTGCAAGCATCCAAAACCGTATGATGGCCAATGAGAGCACCGCTGGGCGTGACAACAATGCATCCGTTATGATGGCCCGTGCGAGCAGCATATGGAATCCTGTGGACTGAAGTACTGCCATTGCGCGCAGCCTGGATTCCAGCCAGGATTCCTGAAAACCAACACGTTCTGCCCGTGCGAGCAGCATATGGAATCCTATGCGCTGAAGTGCTGCCATTGCGCGCAGCCAGGATTCCGGCCAACCAACACGTGCAGCCCGTGCGTGCATCATATGGAATCCTGTGCGCTGAAGTGCTGCCATTGCGCGCAGCCAGTATTCCGGCGAGGATTCCAGCCAACCAACACGTGCTGCCCGTGCGTGCAGCATATGGAATCCTTTGTGCTGAAGTGCTGCCATTGCGCGCAGCCAGGATTCTTGCGAGGATTCCAGCCAACCAACACGTGCTGCCCGTGCGTGCAGCATATGGAATCCTTTGTGCTGAAGTGCTGCCATTGCGCGCAGCCAGGATTCCAGCCAACCAACACGTGCTGCCCGTGCGTGCAGCGTATGGAATCCTGTGCGCTGAAGTGCTGCCATTGCGCGCAGCCAGGATTCCAGCCAACCAACACGTGCTGCCAGTGCGTGCAGCGTATGGAATCCTGTGCGCTGAAGTGCTGCCATTGCGCGCAGCCAGGATTCCAACCAGGATTCCAACCCACCAACACCACCCCCCCTATATATGCATTCTGAACATTTTTCAAGGTGGCAGGAGGAGATATTGGCCATGCTCGAGCAATAATAATCGAGACACCACATAATTACATTTTTTTTACTCCAAAAGAGGGAAGCACTAGAAAGGCATCGCTACAAGGGTAGGGAAGATCCATCATAGCACAACCAAAACACCACTCACACGCCATTACGTACAGCCCCCCAAGACCAACCAACGATATTTTGCACACTTGCTATAATCTCGTGGCCGTTGCAAGAATCCAAAACCGTATGATGGCCAATGAGAGCACCGCTGGGCGTGACAACAATGCATCCGTTATGATGGCCCGTGCGTGCATCATATGGAATCCTGTGCGCTGATGTGCTGCCATTGCGCGCAGCCAGGATTCCGGCGAGGATTCCAGCCAACCAACACGTGCTGCCCGTGCGTGCAGCATATGGAATCCTGTGCGCTGAAGTGCTGCCATTGCGCGCAGCCAGGATTCCAGCGAGGATTCCAGCCAACCAACACGTGCTGCCCGTGCGTGCAGCATATGCGCTGATGTGCTGCCATTGCGCGCAGCCAGGATTCTTGCGAGGATTCCAGCCAACCAACACGTGCTGCCCGTGCGTGCAGCATATGGAATCCTGTGCGCTGAAGTGCTGCCATTGCGCGCAGCCAGGATTCCAGCCAACCAACACGTGCTGCCCGTGCGTGCAGCGTATGGAATCCTGTGCGCTGAAGTGCTGCCATTGGGCGCAGCAAGGATTCCATCAAGGATTCCTAACAACCAACACGTGCTGCCCGTGCGTGCAGCATTTGGAATCCTGTGCGCTGAGCTGCTGCCATTGTGCGCAGCCAGGATTCCGGCAAGGATTCCTCACAACCAACACGTGCTGCCCGTGCGTGCAGCATATGGAATCCTGTGCGCTGAAGTGCTGCCATTGCCCGCAGCCAGGATTCCAACCAGGATTCCTGCCCACCAACACCACCCCCCCTATATATGCATTCTGAACATTTTTCAAGGTGGCAGGAGGAGATATTGGCCATGCTCGAGCAATAATAATCGAGACACCACATAATTACATTTTTTTTACTCCAAAAGAGGGAAGCACTAGAAAGGCATCGCTACGGGGTAGGGAGGAGCCATCATAGCACAACCAAAACACCACTCACACGCCATTACGTACAGCTCCCCAAGACCAACCAACGATATTTTGCACACTTGTTACAATCTCGTGGCCGTTGCAAGCATCCAAAACCGTATGATGGCCAATGAGAGCACCGCTGGGCGTGACAACAATGCATCCGTTATGATGGCCCGTGCGAGCAGCATATGGAATCCTGTGGACTGAAGTACTGCCATTGCGCGCAGCCTGGATTCCAGCCAGGATTCCTGAAAACCAACACGTTCTGCCCGTGCGAGCAGCATATGGAATCCTATGCGCTGAAGTGCTGCCATTGCGCGCAGCCAGGATTCCGGCCAACCAACACGTGCAGCCCGTGCGTGCATCATATGGAATCCTGTGCGCTGAAGTGCTGCCATTGCGCGCAGCCAGTATTCCGGCGAGGATTCCAGCCAACCAACACGTGCTGCCCGTGCGTGCAGCATATGGAATCCTTTGTGCTGAAGTGCTGCCATTGCGCGCAGCCAGGATTCTTGCGAGGATTCCAGCCAACCAACACGTGCTGCCCGTGCGTGCAGCATATGGAATCCTTTGTGCTGAAGTGCTGCCATTGCGCGCAGCCAGGATTCCAGCCAACCAACACGTGCTGCCCGTGCGTGCAGCGTATGGAATCCTGTGCGCTGAAGTGCTGCCATTGCGCGCAGCCAGGATTCCAGCCAACCAACACGTGCTGCCAGTGCGTGCAGCGTATGGAATCCTGTGCGCTGAAGTGCTGCCATTGCGCGCAGCCAGGATTCCAACCAGGATTCCAACCCACCAACACCACCCCCCCTATATATGCATTCTGAACATTTTTCAAGGTGGCAGGAGGAGATATTGGCCATGCTCGAGCAATAATAATCGAGACACCACATAATTACATTTTTTTTACTCCAAAAGAGGGAAGCACTAGAAAGGCATCGCTACAAGGGTAGGGAAGATCCATCATAGCACAACCAAAACACCACTCACACGCCATTACGTACAGCCCCCCAAGACCAACCAACGATATTTTGCACACTTGCTATAATCTCGTGGCCGTTGCAAGAATCCAAAACCGTATGATGGCCAATGAGAGCACCGCTGGGCGTGACAACAATGCATCCGTTATGATGGCCCGTGCGTGCATCATATGGAATCCTGTGCGCTGATGTGCTGCCATTGCGCGCAGCCAGGATTCCGGCGAGGATTCCAGCCAACCAACACGTGCTGCCCGTGCGTGCAGCATATGGAATCCTGTGCGCTGAAGTGCTGCCATTGCGCGCAGCCAGGATTCCAGCGAGGATTCCAGCCAACCAACACGTGCTGCCCGTGCGTGCAGCATATGCGCTGATGTGCTGCCATTGCGCGCAGCCAGGATTCTTGCGAGGATTCCAGCCAACCAACACGTGCTGCCCGTGCGTGCAGCATATGGAATCCTGTGCGCTGAAGTGCTGCCATTGCGCGCAGCCAGGATTCCAGCCAACCAACACGTGCTGCCCGTGCGTGCAGCGTATGGAATCCTGTGCGCTGAAGTGCTGCCATTGGGCGCAGCAAGGATTCCATCAAGGATTCCTAACAACCAACACGTGCTGCCCGTGCGTGCAGCATTTGGAATCCTGTGCGCTGAGCTGCTGCCATTGTGCGCAGCCAGGATTCCGGCAAGGATTCCTCACAACCAACACGTGCTGCCCGTGCGTGCAGCATATGGAATCCTGTGCGCTGAAGTGCTGCCATTGCCCGCAGCCAGGATTCCAACCAGGATTCCTGCCCACCAACACCACCCCCCCTATATATGCATTCTGAACATTTTTCAAGGTGGCAGGAGGAGATATTGGCCATGCTCGAGCAATAATAATCGAGACACCACATAATTACATTTTTTTTACTCCAAAAGAGGGAAGCACTAGAAAGGCATCGCTACGGGGTAGGGAGGAGCCATCATAGCACAACCAAAACACCACTCACACGCCATTACGTACAGCTCCCCAAGACCAACCAACGATATTTTGCACACTTGCTATAATCTCGTGGCCGTTGCAAGAATCCAAAACCGTATGATGGCCAATGAGAGCACCGCTGGGCGTGACAACAATGCATCCGTTATGATGGCCCTTGCGTGCAGCATTTGGAATCCTGTGCGCTGAAGTGCTGCCATTGAGCGCAGCCAGGATTCCAGCCAGGATTCCTGACAACTAACACGTGCTGCCCGTGCGCGCAGCAAATGGAATCCTGAGCGCTGAAGTGCTGCCATTGCGCGCAGCCAGGATTCCTGACAACCAACACGTGCTGCCCGTGTGTGCAGCATATGGAATCCTGTGCGCTGAAGTGCTGCCATTGCGCGCAGCCAGGATTCCAGCCAGGATTCCTAACTACCAACACGTGCTGCCCGTGCGTGCAGCATATGGAATCCTTTGCGCTGAATTGCTGCCATTGCGCGCAGCCAGGATTCCAGCTAACCAACATGTGCTGCCCGTGCGTGCAGCATATGGAATCCTGTGCGCAGAAGTGCTGCCATTGCGCGCAGAAGGATTCCTTACAACCAACACGTGCTGCCCGTGCGTGCAGCATTTGGAATCCTGTGCGCTGAAGTGCTGCCATTGCGCGCAGCCAGGATTCCAGCCAGGATTCCTAACAACCAACACGTGCTGCCCGTGCGTGCAGCATATGGAATCCTTTGCGCTGAATTGCTGCCATTGCGCGCAGCCAGGATTCCAGCCAACCAACATGTGCTGCCCGTGCGTGCAGCATATGGAATCCTTTGGGCAGAAGTGCTGCCATTGTGCGCAGCCAGGATTCCATCAAGGATTCCTTACAACCAACACGTGCTGCCCGTGCGTGCAGCATTTGGAATCCTGCGCGCTGAAGTGCTGCCATTGCGCGCAGCCAGGATTCCAGCCAGGATTCCTCACAACCAACACGTGCTGCCCGTGCGTGCAGCATTTGGAATCCTGTGCGCTGAAGTGCTGCCATTGCGCGCAGCCAGGATTCCAGCCAACCAACATGTGCTGCCCGTGCGTGCAGCATATGGAATCCTGTGCGCTGAAGTGCTGCCATTGCGCGCAGCCGGGATTCCAGCCAGGATTCCAACCAGGATTCCAGCCAGGATTCCTGACAACCAACCCCCCCCTATATATGCATTCTGAACATTTTTCATGGTGGCAGGAGGAGATATTGAGCTGCTCGAGCAGTCATAATTGTAATTGTTAAAAATTGCCAACTTCATTTCAATTAAAATGACCCGATTATGATAAGTAAACGGAAAGTGGAATTTTTGAAAAAAAAAAAGTTCACATTTTTGAAAATGACCATTTTGCCCTTGGGCTGTTTTTTCACTACAAACTTCTCTAACAGTCAAGTTTTCTTCAAATGAAATGATTCGAATATAATAAGTGAACGGAGAGTGATTTTTTTTTTTTTGCAAAAGTCATTTTTTTTAAAATGACCATTTTGCCCTTGGACTATTTTGACACAACAAAACTATTTTGTGTTGGCTAATTCCTGTTTTCTTTGTTTCTGTCATTCGTTTAATTCTTCCTTTCAATCTTTCGGCCACGTAATTACATAATTATATGTTTATATGCGCGACCCGTCGACATGTGTGTTGCTTTGCAGCCCGTGCTAAATGCTGCCTGTGCGCGCAGCATGTGCTGCTTGTGCACAACACATTTTCTTTCTTGATACTTTCTTTCTTTCGCGTGCAACCATTTGTTCCATTATCGTGCCATACCGAGCACGAAGCATGTGCTTCCATTAGCTGCCGTGCGTGCTTCCCGTGCACTTAGCATGTGCTGCCGTGCGTGCTGCCCGTGCACGTTGCCAGTGCATTCCTCCAGTGCACGAAGCAAGGATTCCAACAAGGATTCCAGCAAGGATTCTAACCAGGATTCCTGCAAGGATTCCAGCAAGGATTCCAACTAGGATTCCAGCAAGTATTCCAACTAGGAATCCTTCTTTTAATATTCTCTTCTTTTCTTTCCTTTCTTTCTTTCGCGCGTCATATATATATATATATATATATATTTAGCGTGCCACGATTGTTCTACGATTGTGCTTCCAGCAAGGATTCCAACCAGGATTCCTACAAGGATTCCAGCAAGGATTCCAACTAGGATTCCTTCTTTTAATATTCTTTTCCAGCAAGGATTCCTTGTTTTAATATTCTTTTCCAACAAGGATTCTAGCCAGGATACCTGCCAGGATTCCAACCACGATTCCAGCACGGATTCCAGCAAGGATTCCAACCAGGATTCCTACCAGGATTCCAGCAAGGATTCCAACCAGGATTTCTTCTTTTAATATTCTTTTCTAACAAGGATTCCAACAAGGATTCTAGCAAGGATTCCAACTAGGATTCCTACAAGGATTCCAGCAAGGATTCCAACCAGGATTCTAACTAGGAATCCTTTTTTTAATTTTCTTTTCTTTTCTTTCCTTTCCTTTCTTTCTTTCGCGCGTCATAGATATATATATATATATATTTAGCGTGCCACGATTGTTCTACGATTGTGCTTCCAGCAAGGATTCCAACCAGGATTCCTACAAGGATTCCAACCAGGATTCCTACAAGGATTCCTGCAAGGATTCCAGCAAGGATTCCAACTAGGATTCCAGCAAGTATTCCAACTAGGAATCCTTCTTTTAATATTCTCTTCTTTTCTTTCCTTTCTTTCTTTCGCGCGTCATATATATATATATATATATATATTTAGCGTGCCACGATTGTTCTACGATTGTGCTTCCAGCAAGGATTCCAACCAGGATTCCTACAAGGATTCCAGCAAGGATTCCAACTAGGATTCCTTCTTTTAATATTCTTT
>JASDAS010000019.1:22654131-22658587 GCA_033977485.1 Hydrangea macrophylla | reverse complement strand
GAATCCCGGCTGCGCGCAATGGCAGCACTTCAGCGCACAGGATTCCATATGCTGCACGCACGGGCAGCACATGTTGGTTGGCTGGAATCCTGGCTGCGCGCAATGGCAGCAATTCAGCGCGCAGGATTCCAAATGCTGCACGCACGGGCAGCACGTGTTGGTTGTGAGGAATCCTTGATGGAATCCTGGCTGCGCACAATGGCAGCACTTCTGCCCACAGGATTCCATATGCTGCACGCACGGGCAGCACATGTTGGTTGGCTGGAATCCTGGCTGCGCGCAATGGCAGCAATTCAGCGCAAAGGATTCCATATGCTGCACGCACGGGCAGCACGTGTTGGTTGTTAGGAATCCTGGTTGGAATCCTGGCTGCGCGCAATGGCAGCACTTCAGCGCACAGGATTCCAAATGCTGCACGCACGGGCAGCACGCGTTGGTTGTAAGGAATCCTTCTGCGCGCAATGGCAGCACTTCTGCGCACAGGATTCCATATGCTGCACGCACGGGCAGCACATGTTGGTTAGCTGGAATCCTGGCTGCGCGCAATGGCAGCAATTCAGCGCAAAGGATTCCATATGCTGCACGCACGGGCAGCACGTGTTGGTAGTTAGGAATCCTGGCTGGAATCCTGGCTGCGCGCAATGGCAGCACTTCAGCGCACAGGATTCCATATGTTGCACACACGGGCAGCACGTGTTGGTTGTCAGGAATCCTGGCTGCGCGCAATGGCAGCACTTCAGCGCTCAGGATTCCATTTGCTGCGCGCCACGGGCAGCACGTGTTAGTTGTCAGGAATCCTGGCTGGAATCCTGGCTGCGCTCAATGGCAGCACTTCAGCGCACAGGATTCCAAATGCTGCACGCAAGGGCCATCATAACGGATGCATTATTGTCACGCCCAGCGGTGCTCTCATTGGCCATCATACGGTTTTGGATTCTTGCTACGGCCACGAGATTATAGCTAGTGTGCAAAATATCGTTGGTTGGTCTTGGGGAGCTGTACGTAATGGCGTGTGAGTGGTGTTTTGGTTGTGCTAAGATGGCTCCTCCCTACCACGTAGCGATGCCTTTCTAGTGCTTCCCTCTTTTGGAGTAAAAAAAATGTAATTATGTGGTGTCTGGATTATTATTGCTCGAGCATAGAATCCTTGTTGGAAAAGAATATTAAAAGAAGGAATCCTTGCTGGAAAAGAATATTAAAAGAAGGAATCCTAGTTGGAATCCTTGCTGGAATCCTTGTAGAATCCTGGTTGGAATCCTTGCTGGAAGCACAATCGTAGAACAATCGTGGCACGCTAAATATATATATATATATATATATATGACGCGCGAAAGAAAGAAAGGAAAGAAAAGAAAAGAATATTAAAAGAAGGATTCCTAGTTGGAATACTTGCTGGAATCCTTGTAGGAATCCTAGTTGGAATCCTTGCTGGAATCCTTGCAGGAATCCTGGTTAGAATCCTTGCTGGAATCCTTGTTGGAATCCTTGCTTCGTGCACTGGAGGAATGCACTGGCAACGTGCACGGGCAGCACGCACGGCAGCACATGCTAAGTGCACGGGAAGCACGCACGGCAGCTAATGGAAGCACATGCTTCGTGCTCGGTATGGCACGATAATGGAACAAATGGTTGCACGCGAAAGAAAGAAAGCATCAAGAAAGAAAATGTGTTGTGCACAAGCAGCACATGCTGCGCGCACAGGCAGCATTTAGCACGGGCGGCAAAGCAACACACATGTCGACGGGTCGCGCATATAAACATATAATTATGTAATTACGTGGCCGAAAGATTGAAAGGAAGAATTAAACGAATGAAAGAAACAAAGAAAACAGGAATTAGCCAACACAAAATAGTTTTGTTGTGTCAAAATAGTCCAAGGGCAAAATGGTCATTTTAAAAAAAATGACTTTTGCCAAAAAAAAAAAAATCACTCTCCGTTCACTTATTATATTCGAATCATTTCATTTGAAGAAAACTTGACTGTTAGAGAAGTTTGTAGTGAAAAAACAGCCCAAGGGCAAAATGGTCATTTTCAAAAATGTGAACTTTTTTTTTTCAAAAATTCCACTTTCCGTTTACTTATCATAATCGGGTCATTTTAATTGAAATGAAGTTGGCAATTTTTAACAATTACAATTATGACTGCTCGAGCAGCTCAATATCTCCTCCTGCCACCATGAAAAATGTTCAGAATGCATATATAGGGGGGGGTTGGTTGTCAGGAATCCTGGCTGGAATCCTGGTTGGAATCCTGGCTGGAATCCCGGCTGCGCGCAATGGCAGCACTTCAGCGCACAGGATTCCATATGCTGCACGCACGGGCAGCACATGTTGGTTGGCTGGAATCCTGGCTGCGCGCAATGGCAGCAATTCAGCGCGCAGGATTCCAAATGCTGCACGCACGGGCAGCACGTGTTGGTTGTGAGGAATCCTTGATGGAATCCTGGCTGCGCACAATGGCAGCACTTCTGCCCACAGGTTTCCATATGCTGCACGCACGGGCAGCACATGTTGGTTGGCTGGAATCCTGGCTGCGCGCAATGGCAGCAATTCAGCGCAAAGGATTCCATATGCTGCACGCACGGGCAGCACGTGTTGGTTGTTAGGAATCCTGGTTGGAATCCTGGCTGCGCGCAATGGCAGCACTTCAGCGCACAGGATTCCAAATGCTGCACGCACGGGCAGCACGCGTTGGTTGTAAGGAATCCTTCTGCGCGCAATGGCAGCACTTCTGCGCACAGGATTCCATATGCTGCACGCACGGGCAGCACATGTTGGTTAGCTGGAATCCTGGCTGCGCGCAATGGCAGCAATTCAGCGCAAAGGATTCCATATGCTGCACGCACGGGCAGCACGTGTTGGTAGTTAGGAATCCTGGCTGGAATCCTGGCTGCGCGCAATGGCAGCACTTCAGCGCACAGGATTCCATATGTTGCACACACGGGCAGCACGTGTTGGTTGTCAGGAATCCTGGCTGCGCGCAAATGGCAGCACTTCAGCGCTCAGGATTCCATTTGCTGCGCGCACGGGCAGCACGTGTTAGTTGTCAGGAATCCTGGCTGGAATCCTGGCTGCGCTCAATGGCAGCACTTCAGCGCACAGGATTCCAAATGCTGCACGCAAGGGCCATCATAACGGATGCATTATTGTCACGCCCAGCGGTGCTCTCATTGGCCATCATACGGTTTTGGATTCTTGCTACGGCCACGAGATTATAGCTAGTGTGCAAAATATCGTTGGTTGGTCTTGGGGAGCTGTACGTAATGGCGTGTGAGTGGTGTTTTTGGTTGTGCTAAGATGGCTCCTCCCTACCACGTAGCGATGCCTTTCTAGTGCTTCCCTCTTTTGGAGTAAAAAAAATGTAATTATGTGGTGTCTGGATTATTATTGCTCGAGCATAGCCAATATCTCCTCCTGCCACCTTGAAAAATGTTCAGAATGCATATATAGGGGGGGTGGTGTTGGTTGTCAGGAATCCTGGTTGGAATCCTGGCTGCGCGCAATGGCAGCACTTCAGCGCACAGGATTCCATATGCTGCACGCACGGGCAGCACGTGTTGGTTGTGAGGAATCCTTGCCGGAATCCTGGCTGCGCACAATGGCAGCAGCTCAGCGCACAGGATTCCAAATGCTGCACGCACGGGCAGCACGTGTTGGTTGTTAGGAATCCTTGATGGAATCCTTGCTGCGCCCAATGGCAGCACTTCAGCGCACAGGATTCCATACGCTGCACGCACCGGGCAGCACGTGTTGGTTGGCTGGAATCCTGGCTGCGCGCAATGGCAGCACTTCAGCGCACAGGATTCCATATGCTGCACGCACGGGCAGCACGTGTTGGTTGGCTGGAATCCTCGCAAGAATCCTGGCTGCGCGCAATGGCAGCACATCAGCGCATATGCTGCACGCACGGGCAGCACGTGTTGGTTGGCTGGAATCCTGGCCGGAATCCTGGCTGCGCGCAATGGCAGCACATCAGCGCACAGGATTCCATATGCTGCACGCACGGGCCATCATAACGGATGCATTGTTGTCACGCCCAGCGGTGCTCTCATTGGCCATCATACGGTTTTGGATTCTTGCAACGGCCACGAGATTATAGCAAGTGTGCAAAATATCGTTGGTTGGTCTTGGGGAGCTGTACGTAATGGCGTGTGAGTGGTGTTTTGGTTGTGCTATGATGGCTCCTCCCTACCCCGTAGCGATGCCTTTCTAGTGCTTCCCTCTTTTGGAGTAAAAAAAAATGTAATTATGTGGTGTCTCGATTATTATTGCTCGAGCATGGCCAATATCTCCTCCTGCCACCTTGAAAAATGTTCAGAATGCATATATAGGGGGGTGGTGTTGGTGGGCTGGAATCCTGGTTGGAATCCTGGCTGGAATCCTGGCTGCGCGCAATGGCAGCACTTCAGCGCACAGGATTCCATACGCTGCACGCACTGGCAGCACGTGTTGGTTG
>JASDAS010000019.1:22639131-22644131 GCA_033977485.1 Hydrangea macrophylla | reverse complement strand
GAAAGGAAAGAAAAGAAAAGAAAATTAAAAGAAGGATTCCTAGTTAGAATCCTTGTAGGAATCCTAGTTGGAATCCTTGCTGGAATCCTTGTAGGAATCCTGGTTGGAATCCTTTCTGGAATCCTTGTTGGAAAAGAATATTAAAAGAAGGATTCCTCGTTGGAATCCTTGCTGGAATCCTTGTAGGAATCCTAGTTGGAATCCTTGCTGGAATCCTGGTTGGAATCCTGGCAGGAATCCTTGCTGGAATCCGTGCTGGAATCGTGGTTGGAATCCTGGCAGGTATCCTGGCTGGAATCCTTGTTGGAAAAGAATATTAAAAGAAGGAATCCTTGCTGGAAAAGAATATTAAAAGAAGGAATCCTAGTTGGAATCCTTGCTGGAATCCTTGTAGGAATCCTGGTTGGAATCCTTGCTGGAAGCACAATCGTAGAACAATCGTGGCACGCTAAATATATATATATATATATATATGACGCGCGAAAGAAAGAAAGGAAAGAAAAGAAAAGAATATTAAAAGAAGGAATCCTAGTTGGAATCCTTGCTGGAATCCTTTTAGGAATCCTGGTTGGAATCCTTTCTGGAATCCTTGTCGGAAAAGATTATTAAAAGAAGGAATCCTGGTTGGAATCCTTGCTGGAATCTTGGTAGGAATCCTAGTTGGAATCCTTGCTAGAATCCTTGTTGGAATCCTTGTTAGAAAAGAATATTAAAAGAAGAAATCCTGGTTGGAATCCTGGTAGGAATCCTGGTTGGAATCCTTGCTGGAATCCGTGCTGGAATCGTGGTTGGAATCCTGGCAGGTATCCTGGCTAGAATCCTTGTTGGAAAAGAATATTAAAAGAAGGAATCCTTGCTGGAAAAGAATATTAAAAGAAGGAATCCTAGTTGGAATCCTTGCTGGAATCCTTGTAGGAATCCTGGTTGGAATCCTTGCTGGAAGCACAATCGTAGAACAATCGTGGCACGCTAAATATATATATATATATATATATGACGCGCGAAAGAAAGAAAGGAAAGAAAAGAAAAGAATATTAAAAGAAGGATTCCTAGTTGGAATACTTGCTGGAATCCTTGTAGGAATCCTAGTTGGAATCCTTGCTGGAATCCTTGCAGGAATCCTGGTTAGAATCCTTGCTGGAATCCTTGTTGGAATCCTTGCTTCGTGCACTGGAGGAATGCACTGGCAACGTGCACGGGCAGCACGCACGGCAGCACATGCTAAGTGCACGGGAAGCACGCACGGCAGCTAATGGAAGCACATGCTTCGTGCTCGGTATGGCACGATAATGGAACAAATGGTTGCACGCGAAAGAAAGAAAGCATCAAGAAAGAAAATGTGTTGTGCACAAGCAGCACATGCTGCGCGCACAGGCAGCATTTAGCACGGGCGGCAAAGCAACACACATGTCGACGGGTCGCGCATATAAACATATAATTATGTAATTACGTGGCCGAAAGATTGAAAGGAAGAATTAAACGAATGAAAGAAACAAAGAAAACAGGAATTAGCCAACACAAAATAGTTTTGTTGTGTCAAAATAGTCCAAGGGCAAAATGGTCATTTTAAAAAAAATGACTTTTGCAAAAAAAAAAAAATCACTCTCCGTTCACTTATTATATTCGAATCATTTCATTTGAAGAAAACTTGACTGTTAGAGAAGTTTGTAGTGAAAAAACAGCCCAAGGGCAAAATGGTCATTTTCAAAAATGTGAACTTTTTTTTTTCAAAAATTCCACTTTCCGTTTACTTATCATAATCGGGTCATTTTAATTGAAATGAAGTTGGCAATTTTTAACAATTACAATTATGACTGCTCGAGCAGCTCAATATCTCCTCCTGCCACCATGAAAAATGTTCAGAATGCATATATAGGGGGGGGTTGGTTGTCAGGAATCCTGGCTGGAATCCTGGTTGGAATCCTGGCTGGAATCCCGGCTGCGCGCAATGGCAGCACTTCAGCGCACAGGATTCCATATGCTGCACGCACGGGCAGCACATGTTGGTTGGCTGGAATCCTGGCTGCGCGCAATGGCAGCAATTCAGCGCGCAGGATTCCAAATGCTGCACGCACGGGCAGCACGTGTTGGTTGTGAGGAATCCTTGATGGAATCCTGGCTGCGCACAATGGCAGCACTTCTGCCCACAGGATTCCATATGCTGCACGCACGGGCAGCACATGTTGGTTGGCTGGAATCCTGGCTGCGCGCAATGGCAGCAATTCAGCGCAAAGGATTCCATATGCTGCACGCACGGGCAGCACGTGTTGGTTGTTAGGAATCCTGGTTGGAATCCTGGCTGCGCGCAATGGCAGCACTTCAGCGCACAGGATTCCAAATGCTGCACGCACGGGCAGCACGCGTTGGTTGTAAGGAATCCTTCTGCGCGCAATGGCAGCACTTCTGCGCACAGGATTCCATATGCTGCACGCACGGGCAGCACATGTTGGTTAGCTGGAATCCTGGCTGCGCGCAATGGCAGCAATTCAGCGCAAAGGATTCCATATGCTGCACGCACGGGCAGCACGTGTTGGTAGTTAGGAATCCTGGCTGGAATCCTGGCTGCGCGCAATGGCAGCACTTCAGCGCACAGGATTCCATATGTTGCACACACGGGCAGCACGTGTTGGTTGTCAGGAATCCTGGCTGCGCGCAATGGCAGCACTTCAGCGCTCAGGATTCCATTTGCTGCGCGCACGGGCAGCACGTGTTAGTTGTCAGGAATCCTGGCTGGAATCCTGGCTGCGCTCAATGGCAGCACTTCAGCGCACAGGATTCCAAATGCTGCACGCAAGGGCCATCATAACGGATGCATTATTGTCACGCCCAGCGGTGCTCTCATTGGCCATCATACGGTTTTGGATTCTTGCTACGGCCACGAGATTATAGCTAGTGTGCAAAATATCGTTGGTTGGTCTTGGGGAGCTGTACGTAATGGCGTGTGAGTGGTGTTTTGGTTGTGCTAAGATGGCTCCTCCCTACCACGTAGCGATTCCTTTCTAGTGCTTCCCTCTTTTGGAGTAAAAAAAATGTAATTATGTGGTGTCTGGATTATTATTGCTCGAGCATAGCCAATATCTCCTCCTGCCACCTTGAAAAATGTTCAGAATGCATATATAGGGGGGTGGTGTTGGTTGTCAGGAATCCTGGTTGGAATCCTGGCTGCGCGCAATGGCAGCACTTCAGCGCACAGGATTCCATATGCTGCACGCACGGGCAGCACGTGTTGGTTGTGAGGAATCCTTGCCGGAATCCTGGCTGCGCACAATGGCAGCAGCTCAGCGCACAGGATTCCAAATGCTGCACGCACGGGCAGCACGTGTTGGTTGTTAGGAATCCTTGATGGAATCCTTGCTGCGCCCAATGGCAGCACTTCAGCGCACAGGATTCCATACGCTGCACGCACGGGCAGCACGTGTTGGTTGGCTGGAATCCTGGCTGCGCGCAATGGCAGCACTTCAGCGCACAGGATTCCATATGCTGCACGCACGGGCAGCACGTGTTGGTTGGCTGGAATCCTCGCAAGAATCCTGGCTGCGCGCAATGGCAGCACATCAGCGCATATGCTGCACGCACGGGCAGCACGTGTTGGTTGGCTGGAATCCTGGCCGGAATCCTGGCTGCGCGCAATGGCAGCACATCAGCGCACAGGATTCCATATGCTGCACGCACGGGCCATCATAACGGATGCATTGTTGTCACGCCCAGCGGTGCTCTCATTGGCCATCATACGGTTTTGGATTCTTGCAACGGCCACGAGATTATAGCAAGTGTGCAAAATATCGTTGGTTGGTCTTGGGGAGCTGTACGTAATGGCGTGTGAGTGGTGTTTTGGTTGTGCTATGATGGCTCCTCCCTACCCCGTAGCGATGCCTTTCTAGTGCTTCCCTCTTTTGGAGTAAAAAAAATGTAATTATGTGGTGTCTCGATTATTATTGCTCGAGCATGGCCAATATCTCCTCCTGCCACCTTGAAAAATGTTCAGAATGCATATATAGGGGGGGTGGTGTTGGTGGGCTGGAATCCTGGTTGGAATCCTGGCTGGAATCCTGGCTGCGCGCAATGGCAGCACTTCAGCGCACAGGATTCCATACGCTGCACGCACTGGCAGCACGTGTTGGTTGGCTGGAATCCTGGCTGCGCGCAATGGCAGCACTTCAGCGCACAGGATTCCATACGCTGCACGCACGGGCAGCACGTGTTGGTTGGCTGGAATCCTGGCTGCGCGCAATGGCAGCACTTCAGCGCAAAGGATTCCATATGCTGCACGCACGGGCAGCACGTGTTGGTTGGCTGGAATCCTCGCAAGAATCCTGGCTGCGCGCAATGGCAGCACTTCAGCGCACAGGATTCCATATGCTGCACGCACGGGCAGCACGTGTTGGTTGGCTGGAATCCTCGCCGGAATACTGGCTGCGCGCAATGGCAGCACTTCAGCGCACAGGATTCCATATGATGCACGCACGGGCTGCACGTTTTGGTTGGCTGGAATCCTGGCCGGAATCCTGGCTGCGCGCAATGGCAGCACTTCAGCGCATAGGATTCCATATGCTGCTCGCACGGGCAGAACGTGTTGGTTTTCAGGAATCCTGGCTGGAATCCAGGCTGCGCGCAATGGCAGTACTTCAGTCCACAGGATTCCATATGCTGCTCGCACGGGCCATCATAACGGATGCATTGTTGTCACGCCCAGCGGTGCTCTCATTGGCCGTCATACGGTTTTGGATGCTTGCAACGGCCACGAGATTGTAACAAGTGTGCAAAATATCGTTGGTTGGTCTTGAGGAGCTGTACGTAATGGCGTGTGAGTGGTGTTTTGGTTGTGCTAAGATGGATCTTCCCTACCCTTGTAGCGATTCCTTTCTTGTGCTTCCCTCTTTTGGATTAAAAAAATGTAATTATGGGGTGTCCTGATTATTATTCCTCGAGCATGGCCAATATCTCCTCCTGCCATCCTAAAGAATGTTCATTTTGCATATATAGGGGGTAGGATGGAGCTT
>JASDAS010000019.1:22621631-22629131 GCA_033977485.1 Hydrangea macrophylla | reverse complement strand
AAAATGGTCATTTTAAAAAAAATGACTTTTGCAAAAAAAAAAAATCACTCTCCGTTCACTTATTATATTCGAATCATTTCATTTGAAGAAAACTTGACTGTTAGAGAAGTTTGTAGTGAAAAAACAGCCCAAGGGCAAAATGGTCATTTTCAAAAATGTGAACTTTTTTTTTTCAAAAATTCCACTTTCCGTTTACTTATCATAATCGGGTCATTTTAATTGAAATGAAGTTGGCAATTTTTAACAATTACAATTATGACTGCTCGAGCAGCTCAATATCTCCTCCTGCCACCATGAAAAATGTTCAGAATGCATATATAGGGGGGGGTTGGTTGTCAGGAATCCTGGCTGGAATCCTGGTTGGAATCCTGGCTGGAATCCCGGCTGCGCGCAATGGCAGCACTTCAGCGCACAGGATTCCATATGCTGCACGCACGGGCAGCACATGTTGGTTGGCTGGAATCCTGGCTGCGCGCAATGGCAGCAATTCAGCGCGCAGGATTCCAAATGCTGCACGCACGGGCAGCACGTGTTGGTTGTGAGGAATCCTTGATGGAATCCTGGCTGCGCACAATGGCAGCACTTCTGCCCACAGGATTCCATATGCTGCACGCACGGGCAGCACATGTTGGTTGGCTGGAATCCTGGCTGCGCGCAATGGCAGCAATTCAGCGCAAAGGATTCCATATGCTGCACGCACGGGCAGCACGTGTTGGTTGTTAGGAATCCTGGTTGGAATCCTGGCTGCGCGCAATGGCAGCACTTCAGCGCACAGGATTCCAAATGCTGCACGCACGGGCAGCACGCGTTGGTTGTAAGGAATCCTTCTGCGCGCAATGGCAGCACTTCTGCGCACAGGATTCCATATGCTGCACGCACGGGCAGCACATGTTGGTTAGCTGGAATCCTGGCTGCGCGCAATGGCAGCAATTCAGCGCAAAGGATTCCATATGCTGCACGCACGGGCAGCACGTGTTGGTAGTTAGGAATCCTGGCTGGAATCCTGGCTGCGCGCAATGGCAGCACTTCAGCGCACAGGATTCCATATGTTGCACACACGGGCAGCACGTGTTGGTTGTCAGGAATCCTGGCTGCGCGCAATGGCAGCACTTCAGCGCTCAGGATTCCATTTGCTGCGCGCACGGGCAGCACGTGTTAGTTGTCAGGAATCCTGGCTGGAATCCTGGCTGCGCTCAATGGCAGCACTTCAGCGCACAGGATTCCAAATGCTGCACGCAAGGGCCATCATAACGGATGCATTATTGTCACGCCCAGCGGTGCTCTCATTGGCCATCATACGGTTTTGGATTCTTGCTACGGCCACGAGATTATAGCTAGTGTGCAAAATATCGTTGGTTGGTCTTGGGGAGCTGTACGTAATGGCGTGTGAGTGGTGTTTTGGTTGTGCTAAGATGGCTCCTCCCTACCACGTAGCGATGCCTTTCTAGTGCTTCCCTCTTTTGGAGTAAAAAAAATGTAATTATGTGGTGTCTGGATTATTATTGCTCGAGCATAGAATCCTTGTTGGAAAAGAATATTAAAAGAAGGAATCCTTGCTGGAAAAGAATATTAAAAGAAGGAATCCTAGTTGGAATCCTTGCTGGAATCCTTGTAGGAATCCTGGTTGGAATCCTTGCTGGAAGCACAATCGTAGAACAATCGTGGCACGCTAAATATATATATATATATATATGACGCGCGAAAGAAAGAAAGGAAAGAAAAGAAAAGAATATTAAAAGAAGGATTCCTAGTTGGAATACTTGCTGGAATCCTTGTAGGAATCCTAGTTGGAATCCTTGCTGGAATCCTTGCAGGAATCCTGGTTAGAATCCTTGCTGGAATCCTTGTTGGAATCCTTGCTTCGTGCACTGGAGGAATGCACTGGCAACGTGCACGGGCAGCACGCACGGCAGCACATGCTAAGTGCACGGGAAGCACGCACGGCAGCTAATGGAAGCACATGCTTCGTGCTCGGTATGGCACGATAATGGAACAAATGGTTGCACGCGAAAGAAAGAAAGCATCAAGAAAGAAAATGTGTTGTGCACAAGCAGCACATGCTGCGCGCACAGGCAGCATTTAGCACGGGCGGCAAAGCAACACACATGTCGACGGGTCGCGCATATAAACATATAATTATGTAATTACGTGGCCGAAAGATTGAAAGGAAGAATTAAACGAATGAAAGAAACAAAGAAAACAGGAATTAGCCAACACAAAATAGTTTTGTTGTGTCAAAATAGTCCAAGGGCAAAATGGTCATTTTAAAAAAAATGACTTTTGCAAAAAAAAAAAAATCACTCTCCGTTCACTTATTATATTCGAATCATTTCATTTGAAGAAAACTTGACTGTTAGAGAAGTTTGTAGTGAAAAAACAGCCCAAGGGCAAAATGGTCATTTTCAAAAATGTGAACTTTTTTTTTTCAAAAATTCCACTTTCCGTTTACTTATCATAATCGGGTCATTTTAATTGAAATGAAGTTGGCAATTTTTAACAATTACAATTATGACTGCTCGAGCAGCTCAATATCTCCTCCTGCCACCATGAAAAATGTTCAGAATGCATATATAGGGGGGGGTTGGTTGTCAGGAATCCTGGCTGGAATCCTGGTTGGAATCCTGGCTGGAATCCCGGCTGCGCGCAATGGCAGCACTTCAGCGCACAGGATTCCATATGCTGCACGCACGGGCAGCACATGTTGGTTGGCTGGAATCCTGGCTGCGCGCAATGGCAGCAATTCAGCGCGCAGGATTCCAAATGCTGCACGCACGGGCAGCACGTGTTGGTTGTGAGGAATCCTTGATGGAATCCTGGCTGCGCATAATGGCAGCACTTCTGCCCACAGGATTCCATATGCTGCACGCACGGGCAGCACATGTTGGTTGGCTGGAATCCTGGCTGCGCGCAATGGCAGCAATTCAGCGCAAAGGATTCCATATGCTGCACGCACGGGCAGCACGTGTTGGTTGTTAGGAATCCTGGTTGGAATCCTGGCTGCGCGCAATGGCAGCACTTCAGCGCACAGGATTCCAAATGCTGCACGCACGGGCAGCACGCGTTGGTTGTAAGGAATCCTTCTGCGCGCAATGGCAGCACTTCTGCGCACAGGATTCCATATGCTGCACGCACGGGCAGCACATGTTGGTTAGCTGGAATCCTGGCTGCGCGCAATGGCAGCAATTCAGCGCAAAGGATTCCATATGCTGCACGCACGGGCAGCACGTGTTGGTAGTTAGGAATCCTGGCTGGAATCCTGGCTGCGCGCAATGGCAGCACTTCAGCGCACAGGATTCCATATGTTGCACACACGGGCAGCACGTGTTGGTTGTCAGGAATCCTGGCTGCGCGCAATGGCAGCACTTCAGCGCTCAGGATTCCATTTGCTGCGCGCACGGGCAGCACGTGTTAGTTGTCAGGAATCCTGGCTGGAATCCTGGCTGCGCTCAATGGCAGCACTTCAGCGCACAGGATTCCAAATGCTGCACGCAAGGGCCATCATAACGGATGCATTATTGTCACGCCCAGCGGTGCTCTCATTGGCCATCATACGGTTTTGGATTCTTGCTACGGCCACGAGATTATAGCTAGTGTGCAAAATATCGTTGGTTGGTCTTGGGGAGCTGTACGTAATGGCGTGTGAGTGGTGTTTTGGTTGTGCTAAGATGGCTCCTCCCTACCACGTAGCGATGCCTTTCTAGTGCTTCCCTCTTTTGGAGTAAAAAAAATGTAATTATGTGGTGTCTGGATTATTATTGCTCGAGCATAGAATCCTTGTTGGAAAAGAATATTAAAAGAAGGAATCCTTGCTGGAAAAGAATATTAAAAGAAGGAATCCTAGTTGGAATCCTTGCTGGAATCCTTGTAGGAATCCTGGTTGGAATCCTTGCTGGAAGCACAATCGTAGAACAATCGTGGCACGCTAAATATATATATATATATATATATGACGCGCGAAAGAAAGAAAGGAAAGAAAAGAAAAGAATATTAAAAGAAGGATTCCTAGTTGGAATACTTGCTGGAATCCTTGTAGGAATCCTAGTTGGAATCCTTGCTGGAATCCTTGCAGGAATCCTGGTTAGAATCCTTGCTGGAATCCTTGTTGGAATCCTTGCTTCGTGCACTGGAGGAATGCACTGGCAACGTGCACGGGCAGCACGCACGGCAGCACATGCTAAGTGCACGGGAAGCACGCACGGCAGCTAATGGAAGCACATGCTTCGTGCTCGGTATGGCACGATAATGGAACAAATGGTTGCACGCGAAAGAAAGAAAGCATCAAGAAAGAAAATGTGTTGTGCACAAGCAGCACATGCTGCGCGCACAGGCAGCATTTAGCACGGGCGGCAAAGCAACACACATGTCGACGGGTCGCGCATATAAACATATAATTATGTAATTACGTGGCCGAAAGATTGAAAGGAAGAATTAAACGAATGAAAGAAACAAAGAAAACAGGAATTAGCCAACACAAAATAGTTTTGTTGTGTCAAAATAGTCCAAGGGCAAAATGGTCATTTTAAAAAAAATGACTTTTGCAAAAAAAAAAAAAATCACTCTCCGTTCACTTATTATATTCGAATCATTTCATTTGAAGAAAACTTGACTGTTAGAGAAGTTTGTAGTGAAAAAACAGCCCAAGGGCAAAATGGTCATTTTCAAAAATGTGAACTTTTTTTTTTCAAAAATTCCACTTTCCGTTTACTTATCATAATCGGGTCATTTTAATTGAAATGAAGTTGGCAATTTTTAACAATTACAATTATGACTGCTCGAGCAGCTCAATATCTCCTCCTGCCACCATGAAAAATGTTCAGAATGCATATATAGGGGGGGGTTGGTTGTCAGGAATCCTGGCTGGAATCCTGGTTGGAATCCTGGCTGGAATCCCGGCTGCGCGCAATGGCAGCACTTCAGCGCACAGGATTCCATATGCTGCACGCACGGGCAGCACATGTTGGTTGGCTGGAATCCTGGCTGCGCGCAATGGCAGCAATTCAGCGCGCAGGATTCCAAATGCTGCACGCACGGGCAGCACGTGTTGGTTGTGAGGAATCCTTGATGGAATCCTGGCTGCGCACAATGGCAGCACTTCTGCCCACAGGATTCCATATGCTGCACGCACGGGCAGCACATGTTGGTTGGCTGGAATCCTGGCTGCGCGCAATGGCAGCAATTCAGCGCAAAGGATTCCATATGCTGCACGCACGGGCAGCACGTGTTGGTTGTTAGGAATCCTGGTTGGAATCCTGGCTGCGCGCAATGGCAGCACTTCAGCGCACAGGATTCCAAATGCTGCACGCACGGGCAGCACGCGTTGGTTGTAAGGAATCCTTCTGCGCGCAATGGCAGCACTTCTGCGCACAGGATTCCATATGCTGCACGCACGGGCAGCACATGTTGGTTAGCTGGAATCCTGGCTGCGCGCAATGGCAGCAATTCAGCGCAAAGGATTCCATATGCTGCACGCACGGGCAGCACGTGTTGGTAGTTAGGAATCCTGGCTGGAATCCTGGCTGCGCGCAATGGCAGCACTTCAGCGCACAGGATTCCATATGTTGCACACACGGGCAGCACGTGTTGGTTGTCAGGAATCCTGGCTGCGCGCAATGGCAGCACTTCAGCGCTCAGGATTCCATTTGCTGCGCGCACGGGCAGCACGTGTTAGTTGTCAGGAATCCTGGCTGGAATCCTGGCTGCGCTCAATGGCAGCACTTCAGCGCACAGGATTCCAAATGCTGCACGCAAGGGCCATCATAACGGATGCATTATTGTCACGCCCAGCGGTGCTCTCATTGGCCATCATACGGTTTTGGATTCTTGCTACGGCCACGAGATTATAGCTAGTGTGCAAAATATCGTTGGTTGGTCTTGGGGAGCTGTACGTAATGGCGTGTGAGTGGTGTTTTGGTTGTGCTAAGATGGCTCCTCCCTACCACGTAGCGATGCCTTTCTAGTGCTTCCCTCTTTTGGAGTAAAAAAAATGTAATTATGTGGTGTCTGGATTATTATTGCTCGAGCATAGCCAATATCTCCTCCTGCCACCTTGAAAAATGTTCAGAATGCATATATAGGGGGGTGGTGTTGGTTGTCAGGAATCCTGGTTGGAATCCTGGCTGCGCGCAATGGCAGCACTTCAGCGCACAGGATTCCATATGCTGCACGCACGGGCAGCACGTGTTGGTTGTGAGGAATCCTTGCCGGAATCCTGGCTGCGCACAATGGCAGCAGCTCAGCGCACAGGATTCCAAATGCTGCACGCACGGGCAGCACGTGTTGGTTGTTAGGAATCCTTGATGGAATCCTTGCTGCGCCCAATGGCAGCACTTCAGCGCACAGGATTCCATACGCTGCACGCACGGGCAGCACGTGTTGGTTGGCTGGAATCCTGGCTGCGCGCAATGGCAGCACTTCAGCGCACAGGATTCCATATGCTGCACGCACGGGCAGCACGTGTTGGTTGGCTGGAATCCTCGCAAGAATCCTGGCTGCGCGCAATGGCAGCACATCAGCGCATATGCTGCACGCACGGGCAGCACGTGTTGGTTGGCTGGAATCCTGGCCGGAATCCTGGCTGCGCGCAATGGCAGCACATCAGCGCACAGGATTCCATATGCTGCACGCACGGGCCATCATAACGGATGCATTGTTGTCACGCCCAGCGGTGCTCTCATTGGCCATCATACGGTTTTGGATTCTTGCAACGGCCACGAGATTATAGCAAGTGTGCAAAATATCGTTGGTTGGTCTTGGGGAGCTGTACGTAATGGCGTGTGAGTGGTGTTTTGGTTGTGCTATGATGGCTCCTCCCTACCCCGTAGCGATGCCTTTCTAGTGCTTCCCTCTTTTGGAGTAAAAAAAATGTAATTATGTGGTGTCTCGATTATTATTGCTCGAGCATGGCCAATATCTCCTCCTGCCACCTTGAAAAATGTTCAGAATGCATATATAGGGGGGGTGGTGTTGGTGGGCTGGAATCCTGGTTGGAATCCTGGCTGGAATCCTGGCTGCGCGCAATGGCAGCACTTCAGCGCACAGGATTCCATACGCTGCACGCACTGGCAGCACGTGTTGGTTGGCTGGAATCCTGGCTGCGCGCAATGGCAGCACTTCAGCGCACAGGATTCCATACGCTGCACGCACGGGCAGCACGTGTTGGTTGGCTGGAATCCTGGCTGCGCGCAATGGCAGCACTTCAGCGCAAAGGATTCCATATGCTGCACGCACGGGCAGCACGTGTTGGTTGGCTGGAATCCTCGCAAGAATCCTGGCTGCGCGCAATGGCAGCACTTCAGCGCACAGGATTCCATATGCTGCACGCACGGGCAGCACGTGTTGGTTGGCTGGAATCCTCGCCGGAATACTGGCTGCGCGCAATGGCAGCACTTCAGCGCACAGGATTCCATATGATGCACGCACGGGCTGCACGTTTTGGTTGGCTGGAATCCTGGCCGGAATCCTGGCTGCGCGCAATGGCAGCACTTCAGCGCATAGGATTCC
>JASDAS010000019.1:22609131-22611631 GCA_033977485.1 Hydrangea macrophylla | reverse complement strand
TAGAATCCTTGCTGGAATCCTTGTTGGAATCCTTGCTTCGTGCACTGGAGGAATGCACTGGCAACGTGCACGGGCAGCACGCACGGCAGCACATGCTAAGTGCACGGGAAGCACGCACGGCAGCTAATGGAAGCACATGCTTCGTGCTCGGTATGGCACGATAATGGAACAAATGGTTGCACGCGAAAGAAAGAAAGCATCAAGAAAGAAAATGTGTTGTGCACAAGCAGCACATGCTGCGCGCACAGGCAGCATTTAGCACGGGCGGCAAAGCAACACACATGTCGACGGGTCGCGCATATAAACATATAATTATGTAATTACGTGGCCGAAAGATTGAAAGGAAGAATTAAACGAATGAAAGAAACAAAGAAAACAGGAATTAGCCAACACAAAATAGTTTTGTTGTGTCAAAATAGTCCAAGGGCAAAATGGTCATTTTAAAAAAAATGACTTTTGCAAAAAAAAAAAAATCACTCTCCGTTCACTTATTATATTCGAATCATTTCATTTGAAGAAAACTTGACTGTTAGAGAAGTTTGTAGTGAAAAAACAGCCCAAGGGCAAAATGGTCATTTTCAAAAATGTGAACTTTTTTTTTTCAAAAATTCCACTTTCCGTTTACTTATCATAATCGGGTCATTTTAATTGAAATGAAGTTGGCAATTTTTAACAATTACAATTATGACTGCTCGAGCAGCTCAATATCTCCTCCTGCCACCATGAAAAATGTTCAGAATGCATATATAGGGGGGGGTTGGTTGTCAGGAATCCTGGCTGGAATCCTGGTTGGAATCCTGGCTGGAATCCCGGCTGCGCGCAATGGCAGCACTTCAGCGCACAGGATTCCATATGCTGCACGCACGGGCAGCACATGTTGGTTGGCTGGAATCCTGGCTGCGCGCAATGGCAGCAATTCAGCGCGCAGGATTCCAAATGCTGCACGCACGGGCAGCACGTGTTGGTTGTGAGGAATCCTTGATGGAATCCTGGCTGCGCACAATGGCAGCACTTCTGCCCACAGGATTCCATATGCTGCACGCACGGGCAGCACATGTTGGTTGGCTGGAATCCTGGCTGCGCGCAATGGCAGCAATTCAGCGCAAAGGATTCCATATGCTGCACGCACGGGCAGCACGTGTTGGTTGTTAGGAATCCTGGTTGGAATCCTGGCTGCGCGCAATGGCAGCACTTCAGCGCACAGGATTCCAAATGCTGCACGCACGGGCAGCACGCGTTGGTTGTAAGGAATCCTTCTGCGCGCAATGGCAGCACTTCTGCGCACAGGATTCCATATGCTGCACGCACGGGCAGCACATGTTGGTTAGCTGGAATCCTGGCTGCGCGCAATGGCAGCAATTCAGCGCAAAGGATTCCATATGCTGCACGCACGGGCAGCACGTGTTGGTAGTTAGGAATCCTGGCTGGAATCCTGGCTGCGCGCAATGGCAGCACTTCAGCGCACAGGATTCCATATGTTGCACACACGGGCAGCACGTGTTGGTTGTCAGGAATCCTGGCTGCGCGCAATGGCAGCACTTCAGCGCTCAGGATTCCATTTGCTGCGCGCACGGGCAGCACGTGTTAGTTGTCAGGAATCCTGGCTGGAATCCTGGCTGCGCTCAATGGCAGCACTTCAGCGCACAGGATTCCAAATGCTGCACGCAAGGGCCATCATAACGGATGCATTATTGTCACGCCCAGCGGTGCTCTCATTGGCCATCATACGGTTTTGGATTCTTGCTACGGCCACGAGATTATAGCTAGTGTGCAAAATATCGTTGGTTGGTCTTGGGGAGCTGTACGTAATGGCGTGTGAGTGGTGTTTTGGTTGTGCTAAGATGGCTCCTCCCTACCACGTAGCGATGCCTTTCTAGTGCTTCCCTCTTTTGGAGTAAAAAAAATGTAATTATGTGGTGTCTGGATTATTATTGCTCGAGCATAGCCAATATCTCCTCCTGCCACCTTGAAAAATGTTCAGAATGCATATATAGGGGGGTGGTGTTGGTTGTCAGGAATCCTGGTTGGAATCCTGGCTGCGCGCAATGGCAGCACTTCAGCGCACAGGATTCCATATGCTGCACGCACGGGCAGCACGTGTTGGTTGTGAGGAATCCTTGCCGGAATCCTGGCTGCGCACAATGGCAGCAGCTCAGCGCACAGGATTCCAAATGCTGCACGCACGGGCAGCACGTGTTGGTTGTTAGGAATCCTTGATGGAATCCTTGCTGCGCCCAATGGCAGCACTTCAGCGCACAGGATTCCATACGCTGCACGCACGGGCAGCACGTGTTGGTTGGCTGGAATCCTGGCTGCGCGCAATGGCAGCACTTCAGCGCACAGGATTCCATATGCTGCACGCACGGGCAGCACGTGTTGGTTGGCTGGAATCCTCGCAAGAATCCTGGCTGCGCGCAATGGCAGCACATCAGCGCATATGCTGCACGCACGGGCAGCACGTGTTGGTTGGCTGGAATCCTGGCCGGAATCCTGGCTGCGC
>JASDAS010000019.1:22594131-22599131 GCA_033977485.1 Hydrangea macrophylla | reverse complement strand
CGAAGCCATTCTAGTGCTTCCCTCTTTTGGAGTAAAAAATATAATTATTGGGCATCCTCATTATTATTCCTCGAGCAAGGCCAGTATCTCCTCGTGCCATCTTGAATAATGTTCATTTTGCATACATAGGGTGGGTATGGCTGTTAGGAATGCTGGCTAGGCACCAGCACGGCCGTAGGAATCCTGGTTGGAATCCTTGCTGGAATCCTGGTTGGAATCCTGGTTGGAATCCTTGCTGGAATCTTGGTTGGAAGCACAATCGTGGCACGCTAAATAAATATATATATATATATATATATCTATGACGCGCGAAAGAAAGAAAGGAAAGGAAAGGAAAGAAAAGAAAAGAAAATTAAAAGAAGGATTCCTAGTTGGAATCCTTGTAGGAATCCTGGTTGGAATCCTTGCTGGAAGCACAATCGTAGAACAATCGTGGCACGCTAAATATATATATATATATATATATCTATGACGCGCGAAAGAAAGAAAGGAAAGGAAAGGAAAGAAAAGAAAAGAAAATTAAAAGAAGGATTCCTAGTTAGAATCCTTGTAGGAATCCTAGTTGGAATCCTTGCTGGAATCCTTGTAGGAATCCTGGTTGGAATCCTTTCTGGAATCCTTGTTGGAAAAGAATATTAAAAGAAGGATTCCTCGTTGGAATCCTTGCTGGAATCCTTGTAGGAATCCTAGTTGGAATCCTTGCTGGAATCCTGGTTGGAATCCTGGCAGGAATCCTTGCTGGAATCCGTGCTGGAATCGTGGTTGGAATCCTGGCAGGTATCCTGGCTGGAATCCTTGTTGGAAAAGAATATTAAAAGAAGGAATCCTTGCTGGAAAAGAATATTAAAAGAAGGAATCCTAGTTGGAATCCTTGCTGGAATCCTTGTAGGAATCCTGGTTGGAATCCTTGCTGGAAGCACAATCGTAGAACAATCGTGGCACGCTAAATATATATATATATATATATATATGACGCGCGAAAGAAAGAAAGGAAAGAAAAGAAAAGAATATTAAAAGAAGGAATCCTAGTTGGAATCCTTGCTGGAATCCTTTTAGGAATCCTGGTTGGAATCCTTTCTGGAATCCTTGTCGGAAAAGATTATTAAAAGAAGGAATCCTGGTTGGAATCCTTGCTGGAATCTTGGTAGGAATCCTAGTTGGAATCCTTGCTAGAATCCTTGTTGGAATCCTTGTTAGAAAAGAATATTAAAAGAAGAAATCCTGGTTGGAATCCTGGTAGGAATCCTGGTTGGAATCCTTGCTGGAATCCGTGCTGGAATCGTGGTTGGAATCCTGGCAGGTATCCTGGCTAGAATCCTTGTTGGAAAAGAATATTAAAAGAAGGAATCCTTGCTGGAAAAGAATATTAAAAGAAGGAATCCTAGTTGGAATCCTTGCTGGAATCCTTGTAGGAATCCTGGTTGGAATCCTTGCTGGAAGCACAATCGTAGAACAATCGTGGCACGCTAAATATATATATATATATATATATGACGCGCGAAAGAAAGAAAGGAAAGAAAAGAAAAGAATATTAAAAGAAGGAATCCTAGTTGGAATCCTTGCTGGAATCCTTGTAGGAATCCTGGTTGGAATCCTTTCTGGAATCCTTGTCGGAAAAGATTATTAAAAGAAGGAATCCTGGTTGGAATCCTTGCTGGAATCCTGGTAGGAATCCTAGTTGGAATCCTTGCTAGAATCCTTGTTGGAATCCTTGTTAGAAAAGAATATTAAAAGAAGAAATCCTGGTAGGAATCCTGGTTGGAATCCTTGCTGGAATCCGTGCTGGAATCGTGGTTGGAATCCTGGCAGGTATCCTGGCTAGAATCCTTGTTGGAAAAGAATATTAAAAGAAGGAATCCTTGCTGGAAAAGAATATTAAAAGAAGGAATCCTAGTTGGAATCCTTGCTGGAATCCTTGTAGGAATCCTGGTTGGAATCCTTGCTGGAAGCACAATCGTAGAACAATCGTGGCACGCTAAATATATATATATATATATATATGACGCGCGAAAGAAAGAAAGGAAAGAAAAGAAAAGAATATTAAAAGAAGGATTCCTAGTTGGAATACTTGCTGGAATCCTTGTAGGAATCCTAGTTGGAATCCTTGCTGGAATCCTTGCAGGAATCCTGGTTAGAATCCTTGCTGGAATCCTTGTTGGAATCCTTGCTTCGTGCACTGGAGGAATGCACTGGCAACGTGCACGGGCAGCACGCACGGCAGCACATGCTAAGTGCACGGGAAGCACGCACGGCAGCTAATGGAAGCACATGCTTCGTGCTCGGTATGGCACGATAATGGAACAAATGGTTGCACGCGAAAGAAAGAAAGCATCAAGAAAGAAAATGTGTTGTGCACAAGCAGCACATGCTGCGCGCACAGGCAGCATTTAGCACGGGCGGCAAAGCAACACACATGTCGACGGGTCGCGCATATAAACATATAATTATGTAATTACGTGGCCGAAAGATTGAAAGGAAGAATTAAACGAATGAAAGAAACAAAGAAAACAGGAATTAGCCAACACAAAATAGTTTTGTTGTGTCAAAATAGTCCAAGGGCAAAATGGTCATTTTAAAAAAAATGACTTTTGCAAAAAAAAAAAATCACTCTCCGTTCACTTATTATATTCGAATCATTTCATTTGAAGAAAACTTGACTGTTAGAGAAGTTTGTAGTGAAAAAACAGCCCAAGGGCAAAATGGTCATTTTCAAAAATGTGAACTTTTTTTTTTCAAAAATTCCACTTTCCGTTTACTTATCATAATCGGGTCATTTTAATTGAAATGAAGTTGGCAATTTTTAACAATTACAATTATGACTGCTCGAGCAGCTCAATATCTCCTCCTGCCACCATGAAAAATGTTCAGAATGCATATATAGGGGGGGGTTGGTTGTCAGGAATCCTGGCTGGAATCCTGGTTGGAATCCTGGCTGGAATCCCGGCTGCGCGCAATGGCAGCACTTCAGCGCACAGGATTCCATATGCTGCACGCACGGGCAGCACATGTTGGTTGGCTGGAATCCTGGCTGCGCGCAATGGCAGCAATTCAGCGCGCAGGATTCCAAATGCTGCACGCACGGGCAGCACGTGTTGGTTGTGAGGAATCCTTGATGGAATCCTGGCTGCGCACAATGGCAGCACTTCTGCCCACAGGATTCCATATGCTGCACGCACGGGCAGCACATGTTGGTTGGCTGGAATCCTGGCTGCGCGCAATGGCAGCAATTCAGCGCAAAGGATTCCATATGCTGCACGCACGGGCAGCACGTGTTGGTTGTTAGGAATCCTGGTTGGAATCCTGGCTGCGCGCAATGGCAGCACTTCAGCGCACAGGATTCCAAATGCTGCACGCACGGGCAGCACGCGTTGGTTGTAAGGAATCCTTCTGCGCGCAATGGCAGCACTTCTGCGCACAGGATTCCATATGCTGCACGCACGGGCAGCACATGTTGGTTAGCTGGAATCCTGGCTGCGCGCAATGGCAGCAATTCAGCGCAAAGGATTCCATATGCTGCACGCACGGGCAGCACGTGTTGGTAGTTAGGAATCCTGGCTGGAATCCTGGCTGCGCGCAATGGCAGCACTTCAGCGCACAGGATTCCATATGTTGCACACACGGGCAGCACGTGTTGGTTGTCAGGAATCCTGGCTGCGCGCAATGGCAGCACTTCAGCGCTCAGGATTCCATTTGCTGCGCGCACGGGCAGCACGTGTTAGTTGTCAGGAATCCTGGCTGGAATCCTGGCTGCGCTCAATGGCAGCACTTCAGCGCACAGGATTCCAAATGCTGCACGCAAGGGCCATCATAACGGATGCATTATTGTCACGCCCAGCGGTGCTCTCATTGGCCATCATACGGTTTTGGATTCTTGCTACGGCCACGAGATTATAGCTAGTGTGCAAAATATCGTTGGTTGGTCTTGGGGAGCTGTACGTAATGGCGTGTGAGTGGTGTTTTGGTTGTGCTAAGATGGCTCCTCCCTACCACGTAGCGATGCCTTTCTAGTGCTTCCCTCTTTTGGAGTAAAAAAAATGTAATTATGTGGTGTCTGGATTATTATTGCTCGAGCATAGCCAATATCTCCTCCTGCCACCTTGAAAAATGTTCAGAATGCATATATAGGGGGGTGGTGTTGGTTGTCAGGAATCCTGGTTGGAATCCTGGCTGCGCGCAATGGCAGCACTTCAGCGCACAGGATTCCATATGCTGCACGCACGGGCAGCACGTGTTGGTTGTGAGGAATCCTTGCCGGAATCCTGGCTGCGCACAATGGCAGCAGCTCAGCGCACAGGATTCCAAATGCTGCACGCACGGGCAGCACGTGTTGGTTGTTAGGAATCCTTGATGGAATCCTTGCTGCGCCCAATGGCAGCACTTCAGCGCACAGGATTCCATACGCTGCACGCACGGGCAGCACGTGTTGGTTGGCTGGAATCCTGGCTGCGCGCAATGGCAGCACTTCAGCGCACAGGATTCCATATGCTGCACGCACGGGCAGCACGTGTTGGTTGGCTGGAATCCTCGCAAGAATCCTGGCTGCGCGCAATGGCAGCACATCAGCGCATATGCTGCACGCACGGGCAGCACGTGTTGGTTGGCTGGAATCCTGGCCGGAATCCTGGCTGCGCGCAATGGCAGCACATCAGCGCACAGGATTCCATATGCTGCACGCACGGGCCATCATAACGGATGCATTGTTGTCACGCCCAGCGGTGCTCTCATTGGCCATCATACGGTTTTGGATTCTTGCAACGGCCACGAGATTATAGCAAGTGTGCAAAATATCGTTGGTTGGTCTTGGGGAGCTGTACGTAATGGCGTGTGAGTGGTGTTTTGGTTGTGCTATGATGGCTCCTCCCTACCCCGTAGCGATGCCTTTCTAGTGCTTCCCTCTTTTGGAGTAAAAAAAATGTAATTATGTGGTGTCTCGATTATTATTGCTCGAGCATGGCCAATATCTCCTCCTGCCACCTTGAAAAATGTTCAGAATGCATATA
>JASDAS010000019.1:22579131-22584131 GCA_033977485.1 Hydrangea macrophylla | reverse complement strand
AGTTGGAATCCTTGTAGGAATCCTGGTTGGAATCCTTGCTGGAAGCACAATCGTAGAACAATCGTGGCACGCTAAATATATATATATATATATCTATGACGCGCGAAAGAAAGAAAGGAAAGGAAAGGAAAGAAAAGAAAAGAAAATTAAAAGAAGGATTCCTAGTTAGAATCCTTGTAGGAATCCTAGTTGGAATCCTTGCTGGAATCCTTGTAGGAATCCTGGTTGGAATCCTTTCTGGAATCCTTGTTGGAAAAGAATATTAAAAGAAGGAATCCTTGCTGGAAAAGAATATTAAAAGAAGGAATCCTAGTTGGAATCCTTGCTGGAATCCTTGTAGGAATCCTGGTTGGAATCCTTGCTGGAAGCACAATCGTAGAACAATCGTGGCACGCTAAATATATATATATATATATATATGACGCGCGAAAGAAAGAAAGGAAAGAAAAGAAAAGAATATTAAAAGAAGGATTCCTAGTTGGAATACTTGCTGGAATCCTTGTAGGAATCCTAGTTGGAATCCTTGCTGGAATCCTTGCAGGAATCCTGGTTAGAATCCTTGCTGGAATCCTTGTTGGAATCCTTGCTTCGTGCACTGGAGGAATGCACTGGCAACGTGCACGGGCAGCACGCACGGCAGCACATGCTAAGTGCACGGGAAGCACGCACGGCAGCTAATGGAAGCACATGCTTCGTGCTCGGTATGGCACGATAATGGAACAAATGGTTGCACGCGAAAGAAAGAAAGCATCAAGAAAGAAAATGTGTTGTGCACAAGCAGCACATGCTGCGCGCACAGGCAGCATTTAGCACGGGCGGCAAAGCAACACACATGTCGACGGGTCGCGCATATAAACATATAATTATGTAATTACGTGGCCGAAAGATTGAAAGGAAGAATTAAACGAATGAAAGAAACAAAGAAAACAGGAATTAGCCAACACAAAATAGTTTTGTTGTGTCAAAATAGTCCAAGGGCAAAATGGTCATTTTAAAAAAAATGACTTTTGCAAAAAAAAAAAAATCACTCTCCGTTCACTTATTATATTCGAATCATTTCATTTGAAGAAAACTTGACTGTTAGAGAAGTTTGTAGTGAAAAAACAGCCCAAGGGCAAAATGGTCATTTTCAAAAATGTGAACTTTTTTTTTTCAAAAATTCCACTTTCCGTTTACTTATCATAATCGGGTCATTTTAATTGAAATGAAGTTGGCAATTTTTAACAATTACAATTATGACTGCTCGAGCAGCTCAATATCTCCTCCTGCCACCATGAAAAATGTTCAGAATGCATATATAGGGGGGGGTTGGTTGTCAGGAATCCTGGCTGGAATCCTGGTTGGAATCCTGGCTGGAATCCCGGCTGCGCGCAATGGCAGCACTTCAGCGCACAGGATTCCATATGCTGCACGCACGGGCAGCACATGTTGGTTGGCTGGAATCCTGGCTGCGCGCAATGGCAGCAATTCAGCGCGCAGGATTCCAAATGCTGCACGCACGGGCAGCACGTGTTGGTTGTGAGGAATCCTTGATGGAATCCTGGCTGCGCACAATGGCAGCACTTCTGCCCACAGGATTCCATATGCTGCACGCACGGGCAGCACATGTTGGTTGGCTGGAATCCTGGCTGCGCGCAATGGCAGCAATTCAGCGCAAAGGATTCCATATGCTGCACGCACGGGCAGCACGTGTTGGTTGTTAGGAATCCTGGTTGGAATCCTGGCTGCGCGCAATGGCAGCACTTCAGCGCACAGGATTCCAAATGCTGCACGCACGGGCAGCACGCGTTGGTTGTAAGGAATCCTTCTGCGCGCAATGGCAGCACTTCTGCGCACAGGATTCCATATGCTGCACGCACGGGCAGCACATGTTGGTTAGCTGGAATCCTGGCTGCGCGCAATGGCAGCAATTCAGCGCAAAGGATTCCATATGCTGCACGCACGGGCAGCACGTGTTGGTAGTTAGGAATCCTGGCTGGAATCCTGGCTGCGCGCAATGGCAGCACTTCAGCGCACAGGATTCCATATGTTGCACACACGGGCAGCACGTGTTGGTTGTCAGGAATCCTGGCTGCGCGCAATGGCAGCACTTCAGCGCTCAGGATTCCATTTGCTGCGCGCACGGGCAGCACGTGTTAGTTGTCAGGAATCCTGGCTGGAATCCTGGCTGCGCTCAATGGCAGCACTTCAGCGCACAGGATTCCAAATGCTGCACGCAAGGGCCATCATAACGGATGCATTATTGTCACGCCCAGCGGTGCTCTCATTGGCCATCATACGGTTTTGGATTCTTGCTACGGCCACGAGATTATAGCTAGTGTGCAAAATATCGTTGGTTGGTCTTGGGGAGCTGTACGTAATGGCGTGTGAGTGGTGTTTTGGTTGTGCTAAGATGGCTCCTCCCTACCACGTAGCGATGCCTTTCTAGTGCTTCCCTCTTTTGGAGTAAAAAAAATGTAATTATGTGGTGTCTGGATTATTATTGCTCGAGCATAGCCAATATCTCCTCCTGCCACCTTGAAAAATGTTCAGAATGCATATATAGGGGGGTGGTGTTGGTTGTCAGGAATCCTGGTTGGAATCCTGGCTGCGCGCAATGGCAGCACTTCAGCGCACAGGATTCCATATGCTGCACGCACGGGCAGCACGTGTTGGTTGTGAGGAATCCTTGCCGGAATCCTGGCTGCGCACAATGGCAGCAGCTCAGCGCACAGGATTCCAAATGCTGCACGCACGGGCAGCACGTGTTGGTTGTTAGGAATCCTTGATGGAATCCTTGCTGCGCCCAATGGCAGCACTTCAGCGCACAGGATTCCATACGCTGCACGCACGGGCAGCACGTGTTGGTTGGCTGGAATCCTGGCTGCGCGCAATGGCAGCACTTCAGCGCACAGGATTCCATATGCTGCACGCACGGGCAGCACGTGTTGGTTGGCTGGAATCCTCGCAAGAATCCTGGCTGCGCGCAATGGCAGCACATCAGCGCATATGCTGCACGCACGGGCAGCACGTGTTGGTTGGCTGGAATCCTGGCCGGAATCCTGGCTGCGCGCAATGGCAGCACATCAGCGCACAGGATTCCATATGCTGCACGCACGGGCCATCATAACGGATGCATTGTTGTCACGCCCAGCGGTGCTCTCATTGGCCATCATACGGTTTTGGATTCTTGCAACGGCCACGAGATTATAGCAAGTGTGCAAAATATCGTTGGTTGGTCTTGGGGAGCTGTACGTAATGGCGTGTGAGTGGTGTTTTGGTTGTGCTATGATGGCTCCTCCCTACCCCGTAGCGATGCCTTTCTAGTGCTTCCCTCTTTTGGAGTAAAAAAAATGTAATTATGTGGTGTCTCGATTATTATTGCTCGAGCATGGCCAATATCTCCTCCTGCCACCTTGAAAAATGTTCAGAATGCATATATAGGGGGGGTGGTGTTGGTGGGCTGGAATCCTGGTTGGAATCCTGGCTGGAATCCTGGCTGCGCGCAATGGCAGCACTTCAGCGCACAGGATTCCATACGCTGCACGCACTGGCAGCACGTGTTGGTTGGCTGGAATCCTGGCTGCGCGCAATGGCAGCACTTCAGCGCACAGGATTCCATACGCTGCACGCACGGGCAGCACGTGTTGGTTGGCTGGAATCCTGGCTGCGCGCAATGGCAGCACTTCAGCGCAAAGGATTCCATATGCTGCACGCACGGGCAGCACGTGTTGGTTGGCTGGAATCCTCGCAAGAATCCTGGCTGCGCGCAATGGCAGCACTTCAGCGCACAGGATTCCATATGCTGCACGCACGGGCAGCACGTGTTGGTTGGCTGGAATCCTCGCCGGAATACTGGCTGCGCGCAATGGCAGCACTTCAGCGCACAGGATTCCATATGATGCACGCACGGGCTGCACGTTTTGGTTGGCTGGAATCCTGGCCGGAATCCTGGCTGCGCGCAATGGCAGCACTTCAGCGCATAGGATTCCATATGCTGCTCGCACGGGCAGAACGTGTTGGTTTTCAGGAATCCTGGCTGGAATCCAGGCTGCGCGCAATGGCAGTACTTCAGTCCACAGGATTCCATATGCTGCTCGCACGGGCCATCATAACGGATGCATTGTTGTCACGCCCAGCGGTGCTCTCATTGGCCGTCATACGGTTTTGGATGCTTGCAACGGCCACGAGATTGTAACAAGTGTGCAAAATATCGTTGGTTGGTCTTGGGGAGCTGTACGTAATGGCGTGTGAGTGGTGTTTTGGTTGTGCTAAGATGGATCTTCCCTACCCTTGTAGCGATTCCTTTCTTGTGCTTCCCTCTTTTGGATTAAAAAAATGTAATTATGGGGTGTCCTGATTATTATTCCTCGAGCATGGCCAATATCTCCTCCTGCCATCCTAAAGAATGTTCATTTTGCATATATAGGGGGTAGGATGGAGCTTCATATGCTTCGTGCTGGCTGTCCCCCTCAGCCAAGGCGTGAAGCATTGTCCCCTCGGGTAGGGAGGGGATCAAATTGGGACTCAAAAGGAAAAAAAGGCCAGCGGTTTGCAAAGCAAAAGTCCCTCGTGTATGGAAAGCGAAAGTCCCCTCAGTAGCAGAAGTCCCTCTATAGTAGTGCAAAAAAATCTCCCCATGCCCGTGGCAAATGTCCCTCGGAGGAGCAAAAAAAGGGTATCACCAAATGCTCGTGGAAAACGACCCTCGATATGTAACGAATGACCCTAAATAAGCCACGGGCAAATGGTGATACAGCTCAATGTTGGAATCAAAGGTCCCTCGGCGAATGGAAATTTCGGTCGGAAGGAAAGCAAATGGGAACATAATGTGGGATGAGACAGGGTGTCCTAGTGTGGGATTGCGTGGGCATCTTCATAGCCGTTCTTAGCCTATTGTGCCCATTTTCCTTTTGCACAGTGCAGGGATGTACCAATGGGATTCTTATGTGGCCTTTTGTGAGTTGCCTTTCCAGTAGAGACTGGCATTTTGGTCGGAGGACGATTTTGTGCTTGAACCC
>JASDAS010000019.1:22563275-22568275 GCA_033977485.1 Hydrangea macrophylla | reverse complement strand
AAAAATATAATTATTGGGCATCCTCATTATTATTCCTCGAGCAAGGCCAGTATCTCCTCGTGCCATCTTGAATAATGTTCATTTTGCATACATAGGGTGGGTATGGCTGTTAGGAATGCTGGCTAGGCACCAGCACGGCCGTAGGAATCCTGGTTGGAATCCTTGCTGGAATCCTGGTTGGAATCCTGGTTGGAATCCTTGCTGGAATCTTGGTTGGAAGCACAATCGTGGCACGCTAAATAAATATATATATATATATATATCTATGACGCGCGAAAGAAAGAAAGGAAAGGAAAGGAAAGAAAAGAAAAGAAAATTAAAAGAAGGATTCCTAGTTGGAATCCTTGTAGGAATCCTGGTTGGAATCCTTGCTGGAAGCACAATCGTAGAACAATCGTGGCACGCTAAATATATATATATATATATATATCTATGACGCGCGAAAGAAAGAAAGGAAAGGAAAGGAAAGAAAAGAAAAGAAAATTAAAAGAAGGATTCCTAGTTAGAATCCTTGTAGGAATCCTAGTTGGAATCCTTGCTGGAATCCTTGTAGGAATCCTGGTTGGAATCCTTTCTGGAATCCTTGTTGGAAAAGAATATTAAAAGAAGGATTCCTCGTTGGAATCCTTGCTGGAATCCTTGTAGGAATCCTAGTTGGAATCCTTGCTGGAATCCTGGTTGGAATCCTGGCAGGAATCCTTGCTGGAATCCGTGCTGGAATCGTGGTTGGAATCCTGGCAGGTATCCTGGCTGGAATCCTTGTTGGAAAAGAATATTAAAAGAAGGAATCCTTGCTGGAAAAGAATATTAAAAGAAGGAATCCTAGTTGGAATCCTTGCTGGAATCCTTGTAGGAATCCTGGTTGGAATCCTTGCTGGAAGCACAATCGTAGAACAATCGTGGCACGCTAAATATATATATATATATATATGACGCGCGAAAGAAAGAAAGGAAAGAAAAGAAAAGAATATTAAAAGAAGGAATCCTAGTTGGAATCCTTGCTGGAATCCTTGTAGGAATCCTGGTTGGAATCCTTTCTGGAATCCTTGTCGGAAAAGATTATTAAAAGAAGGAATCCTGGTTGGAATCCTTGCTGGAATCTTGGTAGGAATCCTAGTTGGAATCCTTGCTAGAATCCTTGTTGGAATCCTTGTTAGAAAAGAATATTAAAAGAAGAAATCCTGGTTGGAATCCTGGTAGGAATCCTGGTTGGAATCCTTGCTGGAATCCGTGCTGGAATCGTGGTTGGAATCCTGGCAGGTATCCTGGCTAGAATCCTTGTTGGAAAAGAATATTAAAAGAAGGAATCCTTGCTGGAAAAGAATATTAAAAGAAGGAATCCTAGTTGGAATCCTTGCTGGAATCCTTGTAGGAATCCTGGTTGGAATCCTTGCTGGAAGCACAATCGTAGAACAATCGTGGCACGCTAAATATATATATATATATATATGACGCGCGAAAGAAAGAAAGGAAAGAAAAGAAAAGAATATTAAAAGAAGGAATCCTAGTTGGAATCCTTGCTGGAATCCTTGTAGGAATCCTGGTTGGAATCCTTTCTGGAATCCTTGTCGGAAAAGATTATTAAAAGAAGGAATCCTGGTTGGAATCCTTGCTGGAATCCTGGTAGGAATCCTAGTTGGAATCCTTGCTAGAATCCTTGTTGGAATCCTTGTTAGAAAAGAATATTAAAAGAAGAAATCCTGGTAGGAATCCTGGTTGGAATCCTTGCTGGAATCCGTGCTGGAATCGTGGTTGGAATCCTGGCAGGTATCCTGGCTAGAATCCTTGTTGGAAAAGAATATTAAAAGAAGGAATCCTTGCTGGAAAAGAATATTAAAAGAAGGAATCCTAGTTGGAATCCTTGCTGGAATCCTTGTAGGAATCCTGGTTGGAATCCTTGCTGGAAGCACAATCGTAGAACAATCGTGGCACGCTAAATATATATATATATATATGACGCGCGAAAGAAAGAAAGGAAAGAAAAGAAAAGAATATTAAAAGAAGGATTCCTAGTTGGAATACTTGCTGGAATCCTTGTAGGAATCCTAGTTGGAATCCTTGCTGGAATCCTTGCAGGAATCCTGGTTAGAATCCTTGCTGGAATCCTTGTTGGAATCCTTGCTTCGTGCACTGGAGGAATGCACTGGCAACGTGCACGGGCAGCACGCACGGCAGCACATGCTAAGTGCACGGGAAGCACGCACGGCAGCTAATGGAAGCACATGCTTCGTGCTCGGTATGGCACGATAATGGAACAAATGGTTGCACGCGAAAGAAAGAAAGCATCAAGAAAGAAAATGTGTTGTGCACAAGCAGCACATGCTGCGCGCACAGGCAGCATTTAGCACGGGCGGCAAAGCAACACACATGTCGACGGGTCGCGCATATAAACATATAATTATGTAATTACGTGGCCGAAAGATTGAAAGGAAGAATTAAACGAATGAAAGAAACAAAGAAAACAGGAATTAGCCAACACAAAATAGTTTTGTTGTGTCAAAATAGTCCAAGGGCAAAATGGTCATTTTAAAAAAAATGACTTTTGCAAAAAAAAAAAATCACTCTCCGTTCACTTATTATATTCGAATCATTTCATTTGAAGAAAACTTGACTGTTAGAGAAGTTTGTAGTGAAAAAACAGCCCAAGGGCAAAATGGTCATTTTCAAAAATGTGAACTTTTTTTTTTCAAAAATTCCACTTTCCGTTTACTTATCATAATCGGGTCATTTTAATTGAAATGAAGTTGGCAATTTTTAACAATTACAATTATGACTGCTCGAGCAGCTCAATATCTCCTCCTGCCACCATGAAAAATGTTCAGAATGCATATATAGGGGGGGGTTGGTTGTCAGGAATCCTGGCTGGAATCCTGGTTGGAATCCTGGCTGGAATCCCGGCTGCGCGCAATGGCAGCACTTCAGCGCACAGGATTCCATATGCTGCACGCACGGGCAGCACATGTTGGTTGGCTGGAATCCTGGCTGCGCGCAATGGCAGCAATTCAGCGCGCAGGATTCCAAATGCTGCACGCACGGGCAGCACGTGTTGGTTGTGAGGAATCCTTGATGGAATCCTGGCTGCGCACAATGGCAGCACTTCTGCCCACAGGATTCCATATGCTGCACGCACGGGCAGCACATGTTGGTTGGCTGGAATCCTGGCTGCGCGCAATGGCAGCAATTCAGCGCAAAGGATTCCATATGCTGCACGCACGGGCAGCACGTGTTGGTTGTTAGGAATCCTGGTTGGAATCCTGGCTGCGCGCAATGGCAGCACTTCAGCGCACAGGATTCCAAATGCTGCACGCACGGGCAGCACGCGTTGGTTGTAAGGAATCCTTCTGCGCGCAATGGCAGCACTTCTGCGCACAGGATTCCATATGCTGCACGCACGGGCAGCACATGTTGGTTAGCTGGAATCCTGGCTGCGCGCAATGGCAGCAATTCAGCGCAAAGGATTCCATATGCTGCACGCACGGGCAGCACGTGTTGGTAGTTAGGAATCCTGGCTGGAATCCTGGCTGCGCGCAATGGCAGCACTTCAGCGCACAGGATTCCATATGTTGCACACACGGGCAGCACGTGTTGGTTGTCAGGAATCCTGGCTGCGCGCAATGGCAGCACTTCAGCGCTCAGGATTCCATTTGCTGCGCGCACGGGCAGCACGTGTTAGTTGTCAGGAATCCTGGCTGGAATCCTGGCTGCGCTCAATGGCAGCACTTCAGCGCACAGGATTCCAAATGCTGCACGCAAGGGCCATCATAACGGATGCATTATTGTCACGCCCAGCGGTGCTCTCATTGGCCATCATACGGTTTTGGATTCTTGCTACGGCCACGAGATTATAGCTAGTGTGCAAAATATCGTTGGTTGGTCTTGGGGAGCTGTACGTAATGGCGTGTGAGTGGTGTTTTGGTTGTGCTAAGATGGCTCCTCCCTACCACGTAGCGATGCCTTTCTAGTGCTTCCCTCTTTTGGAGTAAAAAAAATGTAATTATGTGGTGTCTGGATTATTATTGCTCGAGCATAGCCAATATCTCCTCCTGCCACCTTGAAAAATGTTCAGAATGCATATATAGGGGGGTGGTGTTGGTTGTCAGGAATCCTGGTTGGAATCCTGGCTGCGCGCAATGGCAGCACTTCAGCGCACAGGATTCCATATGCTGCACGCACGGGCAGCACGTGTTGGTTGTGAGGAATCCTTGCCGGAATCCTGGCTGCGCACAATGGCAGCAGCTCAGCGCACAGGATTCCAAATGCTGCACGCACGGGCAGCACGTGTTGGTTGTTAGGAATCCTTGATGGAATCCTTGCTGCGCCCAATGGCAGCACTTCAGCGCACAGGATTCCATACGCTGCACGCACGGGCAGCACGTGTTGGTTGGCTGGAATCCTGGCTGCGCGCAATGGCAGCACTTCAGCGCACAGGATTCCATATGCTGCACGCACGGGCAGCACGTGTTGGTTGGCTGGAATCCTCGCAAGAATCCTGGCTGCGCGCAATGGCAGCACATCAGCGCATATGCTGCACGCACGGGCAGCACGTGTTGGTTGGCTGGAATCCTGGCCGGAATCCTGGCTGCGCGCAATGGCAGCACATCAGCGCACAGGATTCCATATGCTGCACGCACGGGCCATCATAACGGATGCATTGTTGTCATGCCCAGCGGTGCTCTCATTGGCCATCATACGGTTTTGGATTCTTGCAACGGCCACGAGATTATAGCAAGTGTGCAAAATATCGTTGGTTGGTCTTGGGGAGCTGTACGTAATGGCGTGTGAGTGGTGTTTTGGTTGTGCTATGATGGCTCCTCCCTACCCCGTAGCGATGCCTTTCTAGTGCTTCCCTCTTTTGGAGTAAAAAAAATGTAATTATGTGGTGTCTCGATTATTATTGCTCGAGCATGGCCAATATCTCCTCCTGCCACCTTGAAAAATGTTCAGAATGCATATATAGGGGGGGTGGTGTTGGTGGGCTGGAATCCTGGTTGGAATCCTGG
>JASDAS010000019.1:22548275-22553275 GCA_033977485.1 Hydrangea macrophylla | reverse complement strand
CAATCGTGGCACGCTAAATATATATATATATATATATATATCTATGACGCGCGAAAGAAAGAAAGGAAAGGAAAGGAAAGAAAAGAAAAGAAAATTAAAAGAAGGATTCCTAGTTAGAATCCTTGTAGGAATCCTAGTTGGAATCCTTGCTGGAATCCTTGTAGGAATCCTGGTTGGAATCCTTTCTGGAATCCTTGTTGGAAAAGAATATTAAAAGAAGGATTCCTCGTTGGAATCCTTGCTGGAATCCTTGTAGGAATCCTAGTTGGAATCCTTGCTGGAATCCTGGTTGGAATCCTGGCAGGAATCCTTGCTGGAATCCGTGCTGGAATCGTGGTTGGAATCCTGGCAGGTATCCTGGCTGGAATCCTTGTTGGAAAAGAATATTAAAAGAAGGAATCCTTGCTGGAAAAGAATATTAAAAGAAGGAATCCTAGTTGGAATCCTTGCTGGAATCCTTGTAGGAATCCTGGTTGGAATCCTTGCTGGAAGCACAATCGTAGAACAATCGTGGCACGCTAAATATATATATATATATATATATGACGCGCGAAAGAAAGAAAGGAAAGAAAAGAAAAGAATATTAAAAGAAGGAATCCTAGTTGGAATCCTTGCTGGAATCCTTGTAGGAATCCTGGTTGGAATCCTTTCTGGAATCCTTGTCGGAAAAGATTATTAAAAGAAGGAATCCTGGTTGGAATCCTTGCTGGAATCCTGGTAGGAATCCTAGTTGGAATCCTTGCTAGAATCCTTGTTGGAATCCTTGTTAGAAAAGAATATTAAAAGAAGAAATCCTGGTTGGAATCCTGGTAGGAATCCTGGTTGGAATCCTTGCTGGAATCCGTGCTGGAATCGTGGTTGGAATCCTGGCAGGTATCCTGGCTAGAATCCTTGTTGGAAAAGAATATTAAAAGAAGGAATCCTTGCTGGAAAAGAATATTAAAAGAAGGAATCCTAGTTGGAATCCTTGCTGGAATCCTTGTAGGAATCCTGGTTGGAATCCTTGCTGGAAGCACAATCGTAGAACAATCGTGGCACGCTAAATATATATATATATATATATGACGCGCGAAAGAAAGAAAGGAAAGAAAAGAAAAGAATATTAAAAGAAGGAATCCTAGTTGGAATCCTTGCTGGAATCCTTGTAGGAATCCTGGTTGGAATCCTTTCTGGAATCCTTGTCGGAAAAGATTATTAAAAGAAGGAATCCTGGTTGGAATCCTTGCTGGAATCCTGGTAGGAATCCTAGTTGGAATCCTTGCTAGAATCCTTGTTGGAATCCTTGTTAGAAAAGAATATTAAAAGAAGAAATCCTGGTAGGAATCCTGGTTGGAATCCTTGCTGGAATCCGTGCTGGAATCGTGGTTGGAATCCTGGCAGGTATCCTGGCTAGAATCCTTGTTGGAAAAGAATATTAAAAGAAGGAATCCTTGCTGGAAAAGAATATTAAAAGAAGGAATCCTAGTTGGAATCCTTGCTGGAATCCTTGTAGGAATCCTGGTTGGAATCCTTGCTGGAAGCACAATCGTAGAACAATCGTGGCACGCTAAATATATATATATATATATATGACGCGCGAAAGAAAGAAAGGAAAGAAAAGAAAAGAATATTAAAAGAAGGAATCCTAGTTGGAATCCTTGCTGGAATCCTTGTAGGAATCCTGGTTGGAATCCTTTCTGGAATCCTTGTCGGAAAAGATTATTAAAAGAAGGAATCCTGGTTGGAATCCTTGCTGGAATCCTGGTAGGAATCCTAGTTGGAATCCTTGCTAGAATCCTTGTTGGAATCCTTGTTAGAAAAGAATATTAAAAGAAGAAATCCTGGTAGGAATCCTGGTTGGAATCCTTGCTGGAATCCGTGCTGGAATCGTGGTTGGAATCCTGGTAGGAATCCTGGTTGGAATCCTTGCTGGAATCCGTGCTGGAATCGTGGTTGGAATCCTGGCAGGTATCCTGGCTAGAATCCTTGTTGGAAAAGAATATTAAAAGAAGGAATCCTTGCTGGAAAAGAATATTAAAAGAAGGAATCCTAGTTGGAATCCTTGCTGGAATCCTTGTAGGAATCCTGGTTGGAATCCTTGCTGGAAGCACAATCGTAGAACAATCGTGGCACGCTAAATATATATATATATATATATGACGCGCGAAAGAAAGAAAGGAAAGAAAAGAAAAGAATATTAAAAGAAGGAATCCTAGTTGGAATCCTTGCTGGAATCCTTGTAGGAATCCTGGTTGGAATCCTTTCTGGAATCCTTGTCGGAAAAGATTATTAAAAGAAGGAATCCTGGTTGGAATCCTTGCTGGAATCCTGGTAGGAATCCTAGTTGGAATCCTTGCTAGAATCCTTGTTGGAATCCTTGTTAGAAAAGAATATTAAAAGAAGAAATCCTGGTAGGAATCCTGGTTGGAATCCTTGCTGGAATCCGTGCTGGAATCGTGGTTGGAATCCTGGCAGGTATCCTGGCTAGAATCCTTGTTGGAAAAGAATATTAAAAGAAGGAATCCTTGCTGGAAAAGAATATTAAAAGAAGGAATCCTAGTTGGAATCCTTGCTGGAATCCTTGTAGGAATCCTGGTTGGAATCCTTGCTGGAAGCACAATCGTAGAACAATCGTGGCACGCTAAATATATATATATATATATATGACGCGCGAAAGAAAGAAAGGAAAGAAAAGAAAAGAATATTAAAAGAAGGATTCCTAGTTGGAATACTTGCTGGAATCCTTGTAGGAATCCTAGTTGGAATCCTTGCTGGAATCCTTGCAGGAATCCTGGTTAGAATCCTTGCTGGAATCCTTGTTGGAATCCTTGCTTCGTGCACTGGAGGAATGCACTGGCAACGTGCACGGGCAGCACGCACGGCAGCACATGCTAAGTGCACGGGAAGCACGCACGGCAGCTAATGGAAGCACATGCTTCGTGCTCGGTATGGCACGATAATGGAACAAATGGTTGCACGCGAAAGAAAGAAAGCATCAAGAAAGAAAATGTGTTGTGCACAAGCAGCACATGCTGCGCGCACAGGCAGCATTTAGCACGGGCGGCAAAGCAACACACATGTCGACGGGTCGCGCATATAAACATATAATTATGTAATTACGTGGCCGAAAGATTGAAAGGAAGAATTAAACGAATGAAAGAAACAAAGAAAACAGGAATTAGCCAACACAAAATAGTTTTGTTGTGTCAAAATAGTCCAAGGGCAAAATGGTCATTTTAAAAAAAATGACTTTTGCAAAAAAAAAAAATCACTCTCCGTTCACTTATTATATTCGAATCATTTCATTTGAAGAAAACTTGACTGTTAGAGAAGTTTGTAGTGAAAAAACAGCCCAAGGGCAAAATGGTCATTTTCAAAAATGTGAACTTTTTTTTTTTCAAAAATTCCACTTTCCGTTTACTTATCATAATCGGGTCATTTTAATTGAAATGAAGTTGGCAATTTTTAACAATTACAATTATGACTGCTCGAGCAGCTCAATATCTCCTCCTGCCACCATGAAAAATGTTCAGAATGCATATATAGGGGGGGGTTGGTTGTCAGGAATCCTGGCTGGAATCCTGGTTGGAATCCTGGCTGGAATCCCGGCTGCGCGCAATGGCAGCACTTCAGCGCACAGGATTCCATATGCTGCACGCACGGGCAGCACATGTTGGTTGGCTGGAATCCTGGCTGCGCGCAATGGCAGCAATTCAGCGCGCAGGATTCCAAATGCTGCACGCACGGGCAGCACGTGTTGGTTGTGAGGAATCCTTGATGGAATCCTGGCTGCGCACAATGGCAGCACTTCTGCCCACAGGATTCCATATGCTGCACGCACGGGCAGCACATGTTGGTTGGCTGGAATCCTGGCTGCGCGCAATGGCAGCAATTCAGCGCAAAGGATTCCATATGCTGCACGCACGGGCAGCACGTGTTGGTTGTTAGGAATCCTGGTTGGAATCCTGGCTGCGCGCAATGGCAGCACTTCAGCGCACAGGATTCCAAATGCTGCACGCACGGGCAGCACGCGTTGGTTGTAAGGAATCCTTCTGCGCGCAATGGCAGCACTTCTGCGCACAGGATTCCATATGCTGCACGCACGGGCAGCACATGTTGGTTAGCTGGAATCCTGGCTGCGCGCAATGGCAGCAATTCAGCGCAAAGGATTCCATATGCTGCACGCACGGGCAGCACGTGTTGGTAGTTAGGAATCCTGGCTGGAATCCTGGCTGCGCGCAATGGCAGCACTTCAGCGCACAGGATTCCATATGTTGCACACACGGGCAGCACGTGTTGGTTGTCAGGAATCCTGGCTGCGCGCAATGGCAGCACTTCAGCGCTCAGGATTCCATTTGCTGCGCGCACGGGCAGCACGTGTTAGTTGTCAGGAATCCTGGCTGGAATCCTGGCTGCGCTCAATGGCAGCACTTCAGCGCACAGGATTCCAAATGCTGCACGCAAGGGCCATCATAACGGATGCATTATTGTCACGCCCAGCGGTGCTCTCATTGGCCATCATACGGTTTTGGATTCTTGCTACGGCCACGAGATTATAGCTAGTGTGCAAAATATCGTTGGTTGGTCTTGGGGAGCTGTACGTAATGGCGTGTGAGTGGTGTTTTGGTTGTGCTAAGATGGCTCCTCCCTACCACGTAGCGATGCCTTTCTAGTGCTTCCCTCTTTTGGAGTAAAAAAAATGTAATTATGTGGTGTCTGGATTATTATTGCTCGAGCATAGCCAATATCTCCTCCTGCCACCTTGAAAAATGTTCAGAATGCATATATAGGGGGGTGGTGTTGGTTGTCAGGAATCCTGGTTGGAATCCTGGCTGCGCGCAATGGCAGCACTTCAGCGCACAGGATTCCATATGCTGCACGCACGGGCAGCACGTGTTGGTTGTGAGGAATCCTTGCCGGAATCCTGGCTGCGCACAATGGCAGCAGCTCAGCGCACAGGATTCCAAATGCTGCACGCACGGGCAGCACGTGTTGGTTGTTAGGAATCCTTGATGGAATCC
>JASDAS010000019.1:22530775-22535775 GCA_033977485.1 Hydrangea macrophylla | reverse complement strand
GAATATTAAAAGAAGAAATCCTGGTAGGAATCCTGGTTGGAATCCTTGCTGGAATCCGTGCTGGAATCGTGGTTGGAATCCTGGTAGGAATCCTGGTTGGAATCCTTGCTGGAATCCGTGCTGGAATCGTGGTTGGAATCCTGGCAGGTATCCTGGCTAGAATCCTTGTTGGAAAAGAATATTAAAAGAAGGAATCCTTGCTGGAAAAGAATATTAAAAGAAGGAATCCTAGTTGGAATCCTTGCTGGAATCCTTGTAGGAATCCTGGTTGGAATCCTTGCTGGAAGCACAATCGTAGAACAATCGTGGCACGCTAAATATATATATATATATATATGACGCGCGAAAGAAAGAAAGGAAAGAAAAGAAAAGAATATTAAAAGAAGGAATCCTAGTTGGAATCCTTGCTGGAATCCTTGTAGGAATCCTGGTTGGAATCCTTTCTGGAATCCTTGTCGGAAAAGATTATTAAAAGAAGGAATCCTGGTTGGAATCCTTGCTGGAATCCTGGTAGGAATCCTAGTTGGAATCCTTGCTAGAATCCTTGTTGGAATCCTTGTTAGAAAAGAATATTAAAAGAAGAAATCCTGGTAGGAATCCTGGTTGGAATCCTTGCTGGAATCCGTGCTGGAATCGTGGTTGGAATCCTGGCAGGTATCCTGGCTAGAATCCTTGTTGGAAAAGAATATTAAAAGAAGGAATCCTTGCTGGAAAAGAATATTAAAAGAAGGAATCCTAGTTGGAATCCTTGCTGGAATCCTTGTAGGAATCCTGGTTGGAATCCTTGCTGGAAGCACAATCGTAGAACAATCGTGGCACGCTAAATATATATATATATATATATGACGCGCGAAAGAAAGAAAGGAAAGAAAAGAAAAGAATATTAAAAGAAGGATTCCTAGTTGGAATACTTGCTGGAATCCTTGTAGGAATCCTAGTTGGAATCCTTGCTGGAATCCTTGCAGGAATCCTGGTTAGAATCCTTGCTGGAATCCTTGTTGGAATCCTTGCTTCGTGCACTGGAGGAATGCACTGGCAACGTGCACGGGCAGCACGCACGGCAGCACATGCTAAGTGCACGGGAAGCACGCACGGCAGCTAATGGAAGCACATGCTTCGTGCTCGGTATGGCACGATAATGGAACAAATGGTTGCACGCGAAAGAAAGAAAGCATCAAGAAAGAAAATGTGTTGTGCACAAGCAGCACATGCTGCGCGCACAGGCAGCATTTAGCACGGGCGGCAAAGCAACACACATGTCGACGGGTCGCGCATATAAACATATAATTATGTAATTACGTGGCCGAAAGATTGAAAGGAAGAATTAAACGAATGAAAGAAACAAAGAAAACAGGAATTAGCCAACACAAAATAGTTTTGTTGTGTCAAAATAGTCCAAGGGCAAAATGGTCATTTTAAAAAAAATGACTTTTGCAAAAAAAAAAAATCACTCTCCGTTCACTTATTATATTCGAATCATTTCATTTGAAGAAAACTTGACTGTTAGAGAAGTTTGTAGTGAAAAAACAGCCCAAGGGCAAAATGGTCATTTTCAAAAATGTGAACTTTTTTTTTTTCAAAAATTCCACTTTCCGTTTACTTATCATAATCGGGTCATTTTAATTGAAATGAAGTTGGCAATTTTTAACAATTACAATTATGACTGCTCGAGCAGCTCAATATCTCCTCCTGCCACCATGAAAAATGTTCAGAATGCATATATAGGGGGGGGTTGGTTGTCAGGAATCCTGGCTGGAATCCTGGTTGGAATCCTGGCTGGAATCCCGGCTGCGCGCAATGGCAGCACTTCAGCGCACAGGATTCCATATGCTGCACGCACGGGCAGCACATGTTGGTTGGCTGGAATCCTGGCTGCGCGCAATGGCAGCAATTCAGCGCGCAGGATTCCAAATGCTGCACGCACGGGCAGCACGTGTTGGTTGTGAGGAATCCTTGATGGAATCCTGGCTGCGCACAATGGCAGCACTTCTGCCCACAGGATTCCATATGCTGCACGCACGGGCAGCACATGTTGGTTGGCTGGAATCCTGGCTGCGCGCAATGGCAGCAATTCAGCGCAAAGGATTCCATATGCTGCACGCACGGGCAGCACGTGTTGGTTGTTAGGAATCCTGGTTGGAATCCTGGCTGCGCGCAATGGCAGCACTTCAGCGCACAGGATTCCAAATGCTGCACGCACGGGCAGCACGCGTTGGTTGTAAGGAATCCTTCTGCGCGCAATGGCAGCACTTCTGCGCACAGGATTCCATATGCTGCACGCACGGGCAGCACATGTTGGTTAGCTGGAATCCTGGCTGCGCGCAATGGCAGCAATTCAGCGCAAAGGATTCCATATGCTGCACGCACGGGCAGCACGTGTTGGTAGTTAGGAATCCTGGCTGGAATCCTGGCTGCGCGCAATGGCAGCACTTCAGCGCACAGGATTCCATATGTTGCACACACGGGCAGCACGTGTTGGTTGTCAGGAATCCTGGCTGCGCGCAATGGCAGCACTTCAGCGCTCAGGATTCCATTTGCTGCGCGCACGGGCAGCACGTGTTAGTTGTCAGGAATCCTGGCTGGAATCCTGGCTGCGCTCAATGGCAGCACTTCAGCGCACAGGATTCCAAATGCTGCACGCAAGGGCCATCATAACGGATGCATTATTGTCACGCCCAGCGGTGCTCTCATTGGCCATCATACGGTTTTGGATTCTTGCTACGGCCACGAGATTATAGCTAGTGTGCAAAATATCGTTGGTTGGTCTTGGGGAGCTGTACGTAATGGCGTGTGAGTGGTGTTTTGGTTGTGCTAAGATGGCTCCTCCCTACCACGTAGCGATGCCTTTCTAGTGCTTCCCTCTTTTGGAGTAAAAAAAATGTAATTATGTGGTGTCTGGATTATTATTGCTCGAGCATAGCCAATATCTCCTCCTGCCACCTTGAAAAATGTTCAGAATGCATATATAGGGGGGTGGTGTTGGTTGTCAGGAATCCTGGTTGGAATCCTGGCTGCGCGCAATGGCAGCACTTCAGCGCACAGGATTCCATATGCTGCACGCACGGGCAGCACGTGTTGGTTGTGAGGAATCCTTGCCGGAATCCTGGCTGCGCACAATGGCAGCAGCTCAGCGCACAGGATTCCAAATGCTGCACGCACGGGCAGCACGTGTTGGTTGTTAGGAATCCTTGATGGAATCCTTGCTGCGCCCAATGGCAGCACTTCAGCGCACAGGATTCCATACGCTGCACGCACGGGCAGCACGTGTTGGTTGGCTGGAATCCTGGCTGCGCGCAATGGCAGCACTTCAGCGCACAGGATTCCATATGCTGCACGCACGGGCAGCACGTGTTGGTTGGCTGGAATCCTCGCAAGAATCCTGGCTGCGCGCAATGGCAGCACATCAGCGCATATGCTGCACGCACGGGCAGCACGTGTTGGTTGGCTGGAATCCTGGCCGGAATCCTGGCTGCGCGCAATGGCAGCACATCAGCGCACAGGATTCCATATGCTGCACGCACGGGCCATCATAACGGATGCATTGTTGTCACGCCCAGCGGTGCTCTCATTGGCCATCATACGGTTTTGGATTCTTGCAACGGCCACGAGATTATAGCAAGTGTGCAAAATATCGTTGGTTGGTCTTGGGGAGCTGTACGTAATGGCGTGTGAGTGGTGTTTTGGTTGTGCTATGATGGCTCCTCCCTACCCCGTAGCGATGCCTTTCTAGTGCTTCCCTCTTTTGGAGTAAAAAAAATGTAATTATGTGGTGTCTCGATTATTATTGCTCGAGCATGGCCAATATCTCCTCCTGCCACCTTGAAAAATGTTCAGAATGCATATATAGGGGGGGTGGTGTTGGTGGGCTGGAATCCTGGTTGGAATCCTGGCTGGAATCCTGGCTGCGCGCAATGGCAGCACTTCAGCGCACAGGATTCCATACGCTGCACGCACTGGCAGCACGTGTTGGTTGGCTGGAATCCTGGCTGCGCGCAATGGCAGCACTTCAGCGCACAGGATTCCATACGCTGCACGCACGGGCAGCACGTGTTGGTTGGCTGGAATCCTGGCTGCGCGCAATGGCAGCACTTCAGCGCAAAGGATTCCATATGCTGCACGCACGGGCAGCACGTGTTGGTTGGCTGGAATCCTCGCAAGAATCCTGGCTGCGCGCAATGGCAGCACTTCAGCGCACAGGATTCCATATGCTGCACGCACGGGCAGCACGTGTTGGTTGGCTGGAATCCTCGCCGGAATACTGGCTGCGCGCAATGGCAGCACTTCAGCGCACAGGATTCCATATGATGCACGCACGGGCTGCACGTTTTGGTTGGCTGGAATCCTGGCCGGAATCCTGGCTGCGCGCAATGGCAGCACTTCAGCGCATAGGATTCCATATGCTGCTCGCACGGGCAGAACGTGTTGGTTTTCAGGAATCCTGGCTGGAATCCAGGCTGCGCGCAATGGCAGTACTTCAGTCCACAGGATTCCATATGCTGCTCGCACGGGCCATCATAACGGATGCATTGTTGTCACGCCCAGCGGTGCTCTCATTGGCCGTCATACGGTTTTGGATGCTTGCAACGGCCACGAGATTGTAACAAGTGTGCAAAATATCGTTGGTTGGTCTTGGGGAGCTGTACGTAATGGCGTGTGAGTGGTGTTTTGGTTGTGCTAAGATGGATCTTCCCTACCCTTGTAGCGATTCCTTTCTTGTGCTTCCCTCTTTTGGATTAAAAAAATGTAATTATGGGGTGTCCTGATTATTATTCCTCGAGCATGGCCAATATCTCCTCCTGCCATCCTAAAGAATGTTCATTTTGCATATATAGGGGGTAGGATGGAGCTTCATATGCTTCGTGCTGGCTGTCCCCCTCAGCCAAGGCGTGAAGCATTGTCCCCTCGGGTAGGGAGGGGATCAAATTGGGACTCAAAAGGAAAAAAAGGCCAGCGGTTTGCAAAGCAAAAGTCCCTCGTGTATGGAAAGCGAAAGTCCCCTC
>JASDAS010000019.1:22500371-22502871 GCA_033977485.1 Hydrangea macrophylla | reverse complement strand
TAAAATGAGGAAATGCTTAGCGTATATGTATGTATTGTTATCGTTTTTTTATTTCAGTGACAATGGTCTTTCAATTTTTGTGACAAAGATTTGCGATCCCTTACCTGAAATTTGAAAATTTCAATATTGAACATAGAATATCCATAACAGTGACAATTCTTCAGTCTATCTAATAGATACGACAAACCCCTATTTTTTCGATTCTTATTTTATCCATCTTACGAAAAAAGAAATTGGCTTTATTGTTCGATCTATCTATCAGCTTTAAATCATTCATGATTCAATTCGAAAAGAAAGAGAGATTTCTCTCTCTTATGTGTGGTCCTTATTGTAAACCTTTATTCAAATAATGATGTCAAAGTAGGAAACTTTTTCAATTATAATTTTTTTTTTTTAACTATTTAAAATGATTCCTTTTGAGTTGAATCTTTGGTACTCGAAGAAGTGTGAGATTCGTAAATCGGTCCTATTGAGTCACTTAAAGATGCAGATTCAAAAAGAACTCGTTTATTCGTTGTTATTTATCTTATTTTGTTATTTAAATTAAAAAAATGTTGCATTCATACAATAAAATTGGAATTCTTATTGAGACTTTTTCAGAACAATATCGACCCATCTATATAGAAGAAAAAAAAGAAAAAGAGAAGAATAAAAGTAAATTATAGATTACTATGTACCGACTGAACCAATGACTATTCATGATTCCATAATTGAATCATTTCCATACGGGTTCCAAATTAGAGGAATGTTATGGTAAAACTTCGTTTGAAACGATGTGGTAGAAAGCAACGTGCGACTTGAAGGACACGATCCGTTGTGGATTCTTACATCCACCATTTTAGATAGGAACGAAGGTGCTCTTGGCTCGACATCGTTTGTTCTGTTCCACCAGAACCCCTCTTTCTTGTTGGGTTGTAATGTAAATAGTACATGATGGAGCTCGAGTAGAAAGTATTGATTCGTTTCTCGGGAGCAAAGATCTAGGGTTAATGCCAATCAATAAATTGGAACAACTTCGTAAGTATATCTTCGATATAGAAATCCAAAGGATCCAATTCGAGCAAGTTTCCAATCAAAAAAAGGGAAAATTAAATTTGTTAGAATTGAGAAAACTCTTTCGATACAAAGTGTATCACGCGGGAATCAACTGTTCATATGATTCTTTGATAGAAAGAAATCAAAAAAAAAAGGTATGTTGCTGCCGTTTTGAAAGGATTAAGGATCACCGAAGTAATGTCTAAACCCAATGATTCAAAACAAAAAATAAAGGATCCCAGAACAAGGAAACACCCTTTCAATTGTCTCAATAACTGGATCAGACTGAAGAATCAAAAGAGGTTTTAAATGAGACAAACAAAAAGGGGGTTAAAGACCACTCAATAAATGGCTAAAGATTTTTCTTTGAGCTATTTCAAAATTATCCAACTTGAGTTATGAGGACAAATGATTTTTTTCTTTTTCAGGAAGGAAGAAGAAAAAAGGACTTAAATCATAGTCTAATTGATTTGATGATTTTATGGACCCATTTGCCATTAGAATTCTATACATCGATCGAGATAACTTCGAATCATTTTTTCTCGAGCCGTACGAGGAGAAAACTTCCTATACGTTTCTAGGGGGGGGGGGTATTGTTTATCTACATCTATCCCAATGAGCCGTCTATCGAATCGTTGCAATTGATGGTCGATCTCGAAGAGAAGGAAGAGATCTTCGGAAAGTGGGTTTTTATGATCCAATAAAGAATCAAACTTATTTAAATGTTCCTGCTATTCTATACTTCCTTGAAAAAGGTGCTCAACCTACAGGAACCGTTCATGATATTTTAAAGAAGGCGGAGGTTTTCAAGGAACTTCGATCTAACCAAATAAAATTTAATTAAGTAAATAAAAAAAGGGAGGGAGTGGTGACTCGTATATAGCTTTATATAATCTTTCTCTACTTTTTTTCTTTCCCCTTTCTCTTGCTCTATTCGTACCTATTTATCACTGCTCCCATAGAATGTCATGTTCTATAATGCCAAAACCCTATTTTATTGATCCCAGAAATATCAAATTCTGGCATTCCCTTCAACGGCTCAGTTTTCATTGGAACTCTACTAACAAATAAAATAACAAACAAAGAATAAAGTTTGCTTATTTCACTTATCTTGATTGAATACATTATTGATTGAATAAATCCAAGATTTCTTCTATTTCTTCCTTATTTATTCCTTCATCTATACTTTTTTTTGTATCTATCTAGATTTTCTATATAGTTCCAATCCAACACAAGTTCTTATTTTTTTTTTTTAATAGTATTTCCATTTTATTTTAATTTCTTTTGTTTTTTCCATTGGATTCTTTTCTCAACATTCATATTGACAACAGTGTATCGAACAAATATAATTTATCGTGATAAGTGAATCTATTTATCTCCGTCCCATAGGTTTGGTTTTTTCCTTCATTCAAATGAGGGGTTCGTTGGATTTGCTTTGATACACGAAGTCTTTTTTTTGATTGAA
>JASDAS010000019.1:22473341-22474871 GCA_033977485.1 Hydrangea macrophylla | reverse complement strand
GAACGAATATGTACGGAATAGAAAGATTCCAACCACCCAAGTAAAGAACTGTTACAAATAATGAAGAAACTAGTAGATTTAGATAGGAAGCAACGTAAAACAAACCAAATTTTATACCCGAATATTCGGTTTGATAACCTGCTACTAATTCTTCTTCCGCTTCTGGTAAATCAAAAGGTAATCTCTCGCACTCTGCTAGGGAAGAAATTAGAAAAACGATAAACCCTATAGGTTGACGCCACAAATTCCATCCCCAAAAACCATATTTTGACTGCGCTTCAACTATATCAACTGTACTTAAACTGTTAGATAATCATAGTCGGTGATAACATCACTGCTCCCATCGCTATTACAGAACCGTACATGAGATTTTCACCTCATACGGCTCCTCGAGGGTCACAAATAAATCTAAGAACCGATTCGATATTATTTTTTTGATATGTTTGTGATATGTTTGTAGGATAGATAGAGTCAAAATCTATCGTAAGGTCCCGAATTAGACCAATGAAATTCTGTCTGCTCTATTTATAATAATAAATAGTGCTTCTGAATTGATCTCATCTTTTAATAATTTTAATTTTTCTTTGTTGTCTATGAGTAATAACTTAATCTTTCAATAAAATACTTTTTGTAGCAATATCCATAAATCTTTCAACCTATCATTTTCGATTACGAAAAAGAATTTTCCATTAGTTGACATTCCATTAGTTCATGAATCATGAAAAAAGGTCTATCTCTCTAAATATTTAGACTCAATATTTAGATAGGAAAAAAAAGATATCTTTTTTCTATTGCAATTCCATTCTTTCTATTTTTTTTCGTTCCTATTCTCCTTTCTCAGAAAAAGGGGACTTTAAAATAAAAAAAGTAAAAGATTACTTCGTTCTTGATAGTTATTTACTTAATCGGTGGATAGGAGCATACTCTGGATTGGAATCATGAGGAGTACTGCTTGATCATTTCTACCAACTTAAAGCCCCAATTAGAATTCCTTTTTTGTATGCAGAAATACCCTGTTGGATAATTTACATAATCTATATTACTAATCCTTTGTGTACCTTGGTGTTCCTAACCATCCACTCATTTTTGCTCAATCTTCCCTTATAGTAATAGATATATGGTACTAAATAGTAAAAAATCTATACAGGCAGTCTTTTGAACCCGCTTCAAGCCATGATGACTAATCAACCAATCTTGGGGTAAACAGTTCGGACTGCTTATGTTTACTTTCACTTAACTCTTGTACATAGGAAATGAGACTCAATCTTTTTACTGCAAATTTTTAAGCCGTTTTCTCTCACTCATATAACTATCTGCTTTAATTCATCAACCCGAATGATGAATAAAAAAATGAAAATATCTATTCAAATCATTTAACCTCTTTCCTAGAAAGAAAGGAAATAATTAAAGTTTATGTCTCAACGAATCACACGTAGAGATATTGATAACACACATAGAGTTAATGGTATTTCATAACTAATTGATTGGGCAGCAGCTCGTAGACCACCTAAAAAGGAATATTTATTATTT
>JASDAS010000019.1:22468341-22470841 GCA_033977485.1 Hydrangea macrophylla | reverse complement strand
ACAAGCTAAATCTTCTAATCGATAATTGGGCCAAAGGAAGAATTTTAATTTAATTAATTTATTTTTCTCTTTATCACGATGTGTACTTTCATCCAAAAATTGACCCCAGTTTTTTACTGTGTTCACGTTGCAAAATACTTGATTTTTCTTCATACCATTCCAATTCTTTGAATTGAAACAAATTAGAATTCTCAATTTTCTACGACGTCTAGATGATAAAATATTTTCAGGAACAAGCAAATCATAATGATTTTTGTCTCTATTTTCAGTTATCGTTTGGTGTTTTGTAATGGATTCATCAAAATGATTCTTATCAAGATATCTTTTTTCTCGGTATCTTTGATTCATTTTGTCTTTACTCTTATGAATCAATGAAATACCTATGGTTTGATACATAATAAATTGTCCATCATTTTTTACAGACAGACGAAGCGGTTCGATAATCAATATCCCCCTTTTCATCAATTCGGTAAGAGTTAAATTCTTTTGAATCAGCATTATATCCAGACTCATTTCTCTCCTTTGAATAGAGGACAGGGCAATTTCTCTTGGATTTATCAGTCTAAGCAGGAGACAATATACCTTAATATTATTGATCATCCTTTGATTCAAAGCATCATCCCATCTTAATTGAAAAAGTAAATACCTTTTCAGAAAGAAATTGAGTTCTGCTTCCGTGTTGCTCTTGTATGGTTTTTTATTTTTACGTTTTTTCATATCTGACCCAGGATAATCTTCTTCAATATCTTTTTGTTGGTTTGAAAGAAGGGGTCCAAGATCTCCTTGGGTTTGTGCATCTGATCCAAGATTTCCTTTGCCTGCGGGTTCTTTTTCTTGTTGATTTCGATTCTTTAATGCAAAAGATTTTTTTTCATTCGATGGAATAAAAAGATCCTTTTGTTGCTTTCCATTGATGTTTTGATTTTCACTAAGATTTTCATTTCTATTTAAATTTAAAAGAAGTAATTTGCTTGGTATAGCCCATGGTTTCATTTTATAGGCATTATAAAGTAGCACAAATTCTGGGAAGAACCAAAATTCCAGATTCGATATGGGACGATTTAGTATTTTTTCATTCATTCCCATCCAATCAAAAACAAATCTTTTTTGATTGGGTGGATTGATTTCTTGATTTTGATGAATCGTAAGATAAAAAAGACCTATCTTCTCAATTTTTTCAATTATTTGATAATTATTAATGGTGGTTTTAGTATTTTTATTATTGTTGGTATCGAGTTCGACCCATGCTTCAATATTGGCTTTTTTTCTAAGACAAAAATTGAGAATTTTCCAATCAAAATATTTTCGATCCATATGTTTATCCATATACATAGTATCACCCTCTCCTAGATAATTATTGATAGGGGTACCTCCGAGCATATCAAATAATTGGTGCTTATGTGTGTTGTAATTATAAGAAATTTCTTGGTTCTTATTTCCTTGTAATGGTGATCCATAAATATATGAGGTCGTCTTGTTTTCATAATTAATAGATTTATATGATAAAAGATCATATTTATAGTATTTTTGAAAATTGTCTTTTTGATTTGGTAATGAATATACTCCATAATCAGTTTGTTTGTTGGAATGCATTAATTGGCCTTTTTCATATGAATCTCGTTTGTTTAAATCCTTATTATTTTGAGCCGTACGACGTTGCTTGACTCTATTTCGCCATTTTGGTGGTATTAATCTAGACCATCTAATCTGAGATAAATTGTATTGATAATGACCTCTTAACCAATTTTTCCATTGATTCATTCCAGAATTCCGAAGTTTCTTATGATTTAATTCGGAATGAAATATGCCTTGTGTTCCAAAAAAATTCTTTATTCCAGTCTTAAGAAAAAAAGATGTTCCATGATATTGCAGAACAGATCTTAACTTATACAAGTTAATAGTTTGTGTTTGCGATAATTTGTAAAATACATATGCTTGTGACAAGGAGGATAAGTCAAAAAAAATATGTGAATTTTTATTATTACTACTATTATAAAGTGAATTTTTTATATTGGAAATAAAGTAAATTTTCTTTTGATTTGTTTTATCAATACTTTCGTGACTTATTTCAGTATTGTAAATGTATTTATCAATAATTTTATTTGTTGATTCAAGAAAAAGTTGGGTATTGATTCTGGGAATATTAATGATAGATAGAAAGATATTTATGTATATCTTTTCAATGAAAAATTTTATAAAATAATGTAATTTACGGATTAATCGAACATTTCTTCTTTTTAATATTTGCCAAATGTTTTTTTGTGATTCTAATTTTTTAACATTAGAACTTTTTTTGTTAGGACTCATTTTTTTTACTGGAGTTGCTTTTTTTTTCTCTTTTGTAATTCTTTCTATTTGAGTTTGAATTGTGCTTGTTCTATCAGTTAGATCTTTCATTTTTTTTTCTGTTAGTGAATAATTTGTCCAATTCGTAGATCGAGTTTGACTAAAGGATTCATGAATTATCTGATTATTGATTATAGAATCTTTTTCTTTTTTA
>JASDAS010000019.1:22435841-22438341 GCA_033977485.1 Hydrangea macrophylla | reverse complement strand
AAGAGAGAAAAAAATATGAATGATATATGATTCCAATATGTAAGGTCTATGAATTATCTCATAAAAGGCAGTGTAATAAAGCATCAATACTGATTTATCGATAATTAAATGAATTTGTTCATATAAAAAAAATCAAGAGCCTCGAGCCAATAAAGACTGAGAAAATTGACTCAAGAACAAATTGAATTAAGAGCTCCATTGTAGAATTCGGGCCTAACCATTAAGCAAGGAGCGATGGGAACGATGGAACCTATGAATCTAGAAGATTCTATTGAAAACGAATCCTAATAATTCATTGGTCGGGATGGCGGAACGAACCGGGAACCAATTCATCTATTCTGAGAAGTCATGATGAGCTAACCCTACAACTGAAATAGATATTGAAAGAGTAAATATTCGCCCGCGAAAACTTGATTTTCTTGGATTGCTAAATTTTGGGCAATTCGATACGATAAAGGACAAAATCAAATAACGATTCGTTATACGTTATAACCTTATAAAAAAATATTATCTATAAATAGAAATAGATCTTTAATATATTTAGTTATATATCCAAATTACTAATAGATTAGATGAAATCTCAAAGAATCCCACGATTCGGTGTATTATTCATTAAATACATGGATATCTTAACTCAATTTAAATATTTTTTATTTTAATTCTTTTATTCGCGAGGAGCTGGATGAGAAGAAACTCTCACGTCCAGTTCTGTAGTAGAGATGGAATTGAGAAACAACCATCAACTATAACCCCAAAAGAACCAGATTCCGTAAACAACATAGAGGAAGAATGAAGGGAATATCTTATCGAGGTAATCAGATTTGTTTTGGTAAATATGCTCTTCAAGCACTTGAACCCGCTTGGATCACATCTAGACAAATAGAAGCCGGACGACGAGCAATGACACGAAATGCGCGGCGTGGTGGAAAAATATGGGTACGTATATTTCCAGACAAACCAGTTACAGTAAGACCCACAGAAACACGTATGGGTTCGGGGAAAGGATCCCCTGAATATTGGGTAGCTGTTGTTAAACCAGGTCGAATACTTTATGAAATAGGTGGAGTAACAGAAAATATAGCCAGAAAAGCTATTTCAATAGCAGCGTCCAAAATGCCTATACGAACCCAATTCATTATTTCGGGATAAGAATGTAAAACCAAAAAAAATAGGTCTTGGGAATGAAAAAAAAAAAAAAAACAATAGCCGGTTTCTTTTTTTGGACAAACAATATTTCTTTTTTTTTCTTCGCCCTTTGCATTCAACGAACAGATTAAAAAAAAAAAAATGATATGATTCAACCTCAGACCCATTTGAATGTAGCGGATAACAGCGGGGCTCGAGAATTGATGTGTATTCGAATTATAGGAGCTAGCAATCGCCGATATGCTCATATTGGTGACATTATTGTTGCTGTGATCAAAGAAGCAGTACCAAATATGCCCCTAGAAAGATCCGAAGTGGTCAGAGCTGTAATTGTCCGTACCTGTAAAGAACTCAAACGTGACAACGGTATGATAATACGATATGATGACAATGCTGCAGTTGTCATTGATCAAGAAGGAAATCCAAAAGGAACTCGAGTTTTTGGTGCGATCGCCCGGGAATTGAAACAGTTAAATTTTACTAAAATAGTTTCATTAGCTCCCGAGGTATTATAAGATAAGAGCGTGATATGGTTCTAGTAGGGTATTTGAAAAAATAGATTAAGATTAATTAGTAGATTGTGTCTCACGCATATACCTTGAATAATTCATATTCATAGATAAATAAAAGAAGTAAAAAAGAAAAACATGTTGATTATATCAAAATTCGGAGACACCAATAATTTTAGTTCATCATGGGTAGAGACACTATTGCTGACATAATAACCTCTATACGAAATGCTGACATGGATAGAAAAAGAGTGGTTCGAATAGCATCTACTAATATTACCGAAAATATTGTCAAAATACTTTTACGAGAAGGTTTTATCGAAAACGTGAGGAAACATCGGGAAAGCAACAAATTTTTTTTGGTTTTAACCCTGCGACATAGAAGGAATAGGAGAAGGCCCTATAGAAATCTTTTAAATTTAAAACGGATCAGTCGACCTGGTCTACGAATCTATTCTAACTATCAACGAATTCCTAGAATTTTAGGTGGAATGGGGATTGTAATTCTTTCTACTTCTCGAGGTATAATGACAGATCGAGAAGCTCGACAAGAAGGAATCGGAGGAGAAATTTTGTGTTATATATGGTAATCCTTCTATTATCCGAATTGGATTCAAAACTTCCTATTTGTGAAAAAAAAAAGAGAAAGGGCGGGTTGTTTAATATCGTTCCTCCTCCATTAGTTGATACTTCAAGGAGGTTTTACCTGGAATGAAAGAACAAAAATGGATTCATGAAGGTTTAATTACTGAATCCCTTCCCAATGGCATGTTCCGGGTTCGTTTAGATAATGAGGATCTGATTCTAGGTTATGTTTCAGGAAAGATCCGACGTAGTTTTATACG
>JASDAS010000019.1:22363015-22365515 GCA_033977485.1 Hydrangea macrophylla | reverse complement strand
TTAGATTAGAGAAAAAACAATTTTCGATAACTTGTTGATCCCTCTTGCCAGATTTGTCCTTTGTTAATGTCCTAGCTTAGTGTAAGATAGAGATAGGCATATCTCATTTTAACAATGACTGAATCAATGAACAAAAGCGGAAGAAACGGAATTTAACCCCCTTGTCTCTTTTCTGAAGGACAAATCACTACCCGAACGAATGCTATCTGTCGTATTATTTGTATTTAATAGAATATCGATTTCTATAACTATAATAGATTTATATAGAGAATAGCGATTAGAATGAATGATTCATGAATGACGAATCAAAAAATTCTCTGAAATCATGAAAAACAGAAAGATCCCTCGGATCTAATCATATCATTCCATTATATTGACAATTTCAAAAAACTGTTCATACTATGATCATAGTATGAGGGCGATCGGGCAAGTATGCCCCCATCGTCTAGTGGTTCAGGACATCTCTCTTTCAAGGAGGCAGCGGGGATTCGACTTCCCCTGGGGGTAGGGTACTACGAAAGGAAGTTGATCATGGATTACCAATAAGCCTAAAATGGATTCTTCCTGGGTCGATGCCCGAGCGGTTAATGGGGACGGACTGTAAATTCGTTGGCAATATGTCTACGCTGGTTCAAATCCAGCTCGGCCCAATAATTCGCCAATCTACCATGAGATGGTATAACCCCCTTGTCCTTCAGAAATACCCGATACGGAGGAATAAAAAAGAATCAAATTTTCTGCTATATCCCTTATTTCCCTGGGATTGTAGTTCAATTGGTCAGAGCACCGCCCTGTCAAGGCGGAAGCTGCGGGTTCGAGCCCCGTCAGTCCCGACGGATCCAATAAATACATCAATTCATCTCTCTCTTTTCTTTTTCCATTTCACTTCTATTGTTTTTTTGAGTTTATGACTAATCGAAGTGGGGAGGTGGTCTGATGATACTTCATCAGATGATTGTACAAGGAAGACGTAGGGTAAGTTATAGAAAAGAAAGAACAGAAAAGAAATAGAAAAGAAAGAATGATAAATAAAAGAATTCTTGATTGGATCAGGAATCCAATTTTAGATTCGGTATGGATAAAAGATCTGTCTATGTTATACTATTCAATTCTCGACGATGAATTGATTTGATAGCTCAGATATTGTTATTCATGATATTGAATAGGATTCAATATCATCGCATCGAGAGGTAATTCATCCATTGAATTTACAGGCGAAAGATTTATCATCTCTATGGGATTAAATCCCGAGTTATTGCGAAGTAAAAAAAACGATGAGATTATGGAAGTAAATATTCTCGCATTTATTGCTACTGCACTGTTTATTCTAGTTCCTACTGCTTTTCTACTTATCATTTACGTAAAAACTGTCAGTCAAAATAATTAATTAATTTGAATGAAACTTGACTTCTGAGTTCTTATCAATGATTGAAGAAAAAAAAATGAAAAGGATTCCAATTTAGTGTCTTAAATGAAATGAGTGGACTAGAATTGGCAGTATTCTATGAGATCCAATAGTATGGTAGAAAGAAATATTCGTATATTTCTTTCTACCATACTATGTAAGTGTATAAAGTTGTACTCTATAATAAACATAAACTAAAGATATATTAGATATAGAGGCTTAATATAGATCAATCTACAATACTATCTTCATATATGTCCATAGCACCCAATTCTATTTCTTTGCTACATTTACTTATTCCGATCAATCTGAAATAATTGAAAGGGAACTCTTACTCTTATGGTTACGGTTCTAATTCCTAGATTTCTTATTATTTCCAATATGAATCCCAATATCCATCGCAAGAATCAAATCAATGAAGGAAAATGGTATGGGCATATATTAATAAAATAACGTAATCTTAGCATTCCGAAAAAGGAATTGATCGAGCCATTGACAAGAGTTCTATGGGAACTTCTTCGGATTTCAAAAAGGAGTAGTAAACCTCACAGATTTTTAACGCTTGAACCATGATATGAAATGAGTCGATAAAGCATAAATCAAATTTCGAAAATAATAAAACAAGCGATAAATACAATACGCAATACGTGACTCGCCCAAGACAAGATCTTATTATGCATAGTATTTTGTTAGACAAAGACTCTATCTATTTTGTTTATCATAGAAAGTGCGTATACACTTAACAGAACGACTTCCTCCTTGAAAAATAATTGAAAAAAGGGAAATAAATAAAAAAGAAAAGGGGTCCGTTCTTCTTCATTGTCCATATATAATTCGGATAAGAGCCCATTTGTTGAAATAGAATAGAAAATTTAGGAAGAATTAGGTTGAAATAAATTTCGTATCATCTGTATCCCTTTTCCTTTCGAAATACAAAGATGGGAATCATTGAAATATTTGTTTGATTGGAAGAGTATTATTCATATAATACCTTATTCCACTAGAATTAGAATCCACTGTAATTTCGAAATGAAGATATTTTAATTTGAATTAAAAAGTAAAAAGGGATTTGCAGAACGATCTATAAAACAATTA
>JASDAS010000019.1:22345515-22348015 GCA_033977485.1 Hydrangea macrophylla | reverse complement strand
GAAAATAAAATTTGAATAAATTAAATAAAAAATTGCATGAACTTAGCTTAGATTAATCAAATAATGATATTTCTATGCATCTACAATGATTTGGCCTAATCAATTTGTCCATTTAGATTGTATTCATGGGGGATAATGATAAAGAAAGAGTAGAGAAGAATTTACAAAAAACAGGGTTCATAAAAAAAGGGTTGGGTAGGAGAGGGAGGGTCGAACTGGGTATATGTAATTTAATGGCTATAAATCAACTTTTGTGGATGTTTCTAAAAATTCTTTTAGAATCCGATTGAATCTAGGATAGGAATAGTTGGTTTACGTTATGAAAGAAAGACATGTATATGTGATATTAGATATTGACTAGTTATATATGAACAAAAGATATATCTAATTTGCCCTACTACTGTGAATTTATATGGGGATTCAAATAGAAGTCCTTCCGTCTCGTCTGTGACTGTAAATTAAATGAATAAACGGATGAAATCAAGAAAAAGATCGAAGAATTCAAAGAACGATTCGGAACAAAGAAATGGAAGAACAAAAGTCGTATGGATTCACAAAGACTCGGTAGATAGAAACTAATAAAGAGATATCGAAGTAGTTCTGATGATTCAATAATATTACTTCAATTCGAAGTTCTTAGTTACTTCGACTGGCTGAATCTTAGCGATGGACTAATTAAGTCATAATTCATTGGTTGATTGTATCATTAACCATTTCTTTTTTTTGGTGCGAGGAACTTATCATGAATCCACTGATTTCTGCCGCTTCCGTTATTGCTGCTGGATTGGCCGTAGGGCTTGCTTCTATTGGACCTGGAGTTGGTCAAGGTACTGCTGCAGGCCAAGCTGTAGAAGGTATCGCGAGACAGCCCGAGGCGGAGGGAAAAATACGAGGTACTTTATTGCTTAGTCTGGCTTTTATGGAAGCTTTAACAATTTATGGACTGGTTGTAGCATTAGCACTTTTATTTGCGAATCCTTTTGTTTAATTTAATCCTAGAAATATGAAAAATACGTCTTTTTCATATTTTATTGCCTTGGATGTCGCTTGCTTTTTCGAATTATATCAAGATTTCACTCCTACAATTACTTATTTTATTCGTTGAGAAACTAATCCAAGGGAAGGACGGATTTGAGGATGAGGAATTAGCATATCGACTCGCTTTCGTCCTTCCCGTTCTTAGTCCAAGGGAAACCTTTGTTGCAACAAACGAGGTAATTCAAAATTTCTAAATTGAATATATTTTTGACTCGATTTAGAAATAATAAAAGAAAAAGTAATAAATAGAAAGAAAAAAGGCGCGAAGTGATACAAAGGAACTCTGTTCTGTTTTTTTTTTTTAGTATAAGAGGAGATCATATGACAAATGTAACCGATTCTTTCCTTTCCTTGGCCCACTGGCCGTCCGCCGGGAGTTTCGGGGTTTAATACCGATATTTTAGCAACAAATCCAATAAATCTAAGTGTAGTGATTGGTGTATTGATCTTTTTTGGAAAGGGAGTGTGTGCGAGTTGTTTATTTCAAGAATAGGCTGGGTTCAACCAGCTGTACTTTTTCCGTTATAACTAGGAAAGAAAGGTGCATGATCTCGCGAATTACTTCTGAATAAATTCAGAAATCATATGTAAGAACCATAGCATTTCGTGATTCATTGGTAAATCTACTTTGATTCTCTATCAACCAGTAATGGGAGACCCTTAACATGGTTAAAGCTAAAGCGTTTGAAGTCTAGACGAAGCATAGGTACTCTTTCTACCACTATGTTTAATACAGAGATGGTTTTAAAATGAATATTTTTCGATATAGAACACTCGTGTCGGTAAAATGATTTTGAACCGTTTATTGGAAAAATGGGTATTTCATCCTTTTTTATTCAATGCTGAATCGACGACCTATGTATTAGGTATAAAGTAAGAAGAATTTTTTGAATTTGAATAAAAAAAAGAAACAACTTTGCTGACAATTACATATTTTTTGTTTAGTCAGAAGAGTCCTCCGAATATTTGGGTCTTGGATTAGTGATCCGTTTCGATATTTTTCTTTTAGACTACGAACAGAGAAGAGAGGATAGGCTCATTATATTCAAAAAAAAAAGATATGGGAATTTACCATAATTAATTGAAGTAATTGAGCGTGAGAGCCAAATGAATCGAAAGATTTATGTTTGGTTCGGGAAGGGATCATGGAAGTTTTGAAATAAATGTAAAGATAATCTACTTTCATTAAGTGATTTATTAGATAATCGAAAACAGAGGATCTTGAATACTATTCGAAATTCAGAAGAACTACGTGGGGGAGCCATTGAACAGCTAGAAAAAGCCCGGGCTCGCTTGCAGAAAGTGGAAATGGAAGCAGATCAGTTTCGAGTGAATGGATACTCTGAGATAGAGCGAGAAAAGTTTAATTTGATTAATTCAACTTATAAGACTTTGGAACAATTAGAAAATTACAAAAATGAAACCATTCATTTTGAACAACAAAGGGCGATTAATCAAGTCC